>JACCPH010000051.1:57325-206327 GCA_014183095.1 Harringtonia aguacate | reverse complement strand
AATACCTGCGCTGCAGCCTGACACTTTTGGTTGGTCGGATCACGCACGAAATCAACCCAAAATTGTAGAGGGTCGACCTCAGCGCGGTGCTGACAGAAGCTAAGTGTCCCAGAATTAGCATAGCGTCGAGGAGGATGAGGGGGGCACAACCCGAGTATATACATGGGTGGCACATACTCGATCCAGGCAGACCATATCCGCTTCCTCTCAGCAGCTGTGCCAGGCGCTACAGGGGGGGTGTCGCTGATCGGAGCCGCAACCGAGTACTCGGTGAAAAGCTCATCGACTGTTGGGCCGAGGTTAGCGGCGAAACGGGAGCGTTGCAGTTCTGTGTCCATGGGAAATCCAAATACACCCAATCCGGGTCAGCGCAAGAGGGAGGAGGGCACCGGGGGAGGGGGAGGGGGCAAGGAAAAGAAGAAGCACTCAAGGAGTGGTTAGGAAGGGCAAGAAGAAGGGCAAGAAGAAGGGTAAGAAGAAAAGAAAAGAATGAAGAAAAAAAGTGAAAGCGCGCCTAAAAAGGAGCAAGAACCAGTCGATACCTCTTTATAGCAGCTTCGATAGCCTCGGAGCGGGCGCCATCATCCAACCGGCTGCAAGCGACGGGATTCTGTCGCAGTCTCAGCTGAACGCTCTATTCCCCCGACTCCGAAGGAGGGAGGGAGGGGGGGAGGGAGAAGGGTGGGGGGAGAGAACACCGTTTTCAACATCGTAGCGGCGTCAAGGACGAGAACGGGTTTGCGAACAAGAGACGCGACGAAACGGACGAGGTCGACACTTTCGAGGCGCCGCAAAAACGTCGGGCCGGCAGCGCGACAGCTGATTGGCTGGTGGGCGATGCTGAGTCAGAAGTCGACGAAGGGCTGTACCAGAGATTTTGCTTATTACCCACTGTATCGGAGGCCGGGCTTTTTATAACATTTTTATTTTGGCAGCCGTCAGACTGGGCTGGAAATAAGCACCAGCCAGCGCAACGGTTGCAAGTGGCAGATTTACATCCGCAGCGGTTGATGTAGTGTAACGGCAACTAGCTGTAATAGCTACAACCGTACTATGCCTCTTACTATGGAGCATGCCCGAGATATGCGGATATGCGGCAGGCACGACCGTCGTCAACACGGCCGCAAAGGACGCAAGATATTTAAACGGCAGGCACGCTCGCCACTGCGAACAAAGACAGAAGGAGCACACAGGCAACCTGTGCTTCACTATATCCCCGGGTCTCGATCTTGCCGACATGAAGGTCTCCCTGGTGCTGACAGCGCTGCTGTCTCTTTTTGCCCGCCATGCGGCAGCCAAGGCCGTATTTGCCCATTTCATGGTAGGATCATACGCGCGCGCTTCGGCCACCACTACGAGTAGAACATGGCTGACAGACGCGCACAACAGGTCTCCAACGCCAATGGCTACTCTTCGACAGACTGGCAGACAGACATGACAATTGCCCAGACCGTGGGCATCGACGCCTTTGCCCTCAACATTGCCGCCGGCGACGACATCAACGCGGCCCAGATTGCCAACGCCTTTACGGCCGCCAACGCAGCCGGATTCCAGCTCTTCTTCTCTTTCGACTACGCCGGAAACGGCGCCTGGGCCAAGGCCGATGTGATCAGCCTGATCCAGGAGTACGGCAGCAACGGTGCCTACTTCCAGAATGGTGGCCCATTTGTCTCGACCTTTGAGGGCCCCGACAACGCGGCCGACTGGGTAGACATCAAGTCGGAAACGGGTTGCTTCTTCATGCCGGACTGGTCGTCGCTCGGGGCCAAGGCAGCGCTGGAGCTCTCAGACGGCGTGGCCGACGGCCTCTTCAGCTGGGCGGCCTGGTCGTGGGGCGGCGAGAGCATGAATACGTACACGGACGCGTCCTACCAGCAATACCTAGATGGTTGGTCTCGCGACTTCCCCCCTCCCTCCATCTGGCACTGACCACATCCCAGGCAAACCGTACATGATGCCGGCGGCGGGCTGGTTCTACACGAATCTGCCTGGCTACGATAAGAACTGGGTCTGGCCCGTAAATACGATGGACCTTTGGGAACAGCGGTGGACAGAGATCCTCTTCGTGCAGCCAGAGTTCGTAGAGATCATCAGCTGGAACGACTTTGGAGAGTCGCACTACATCGGCCCGGCCAAATCGTCGCCGCCCTTCACCAGTGGCATGGACACGTATGACTACGTCTCCGACCTCTCGCACGAGGGCTGGCTGCGGCAGCTGTCGGTGTGGGCGGCCATGTACAAGAGCGGCTCGGCCACCATCAGCAACGAAATGCTGTCGGCGACCTATCTGCTCAACCACGTCGAGGACTGCAGCGACGGCGGCACCACCGTCAACACGGCCTCGCAGCTGCAGTACGAGTACACACCATCGGACGTACTCAGCGGCAGCTACTACGTTGCATACACGGCCATGCTTAGCGCCGAAGCCTCTGCTACCCTCACGGTCGGCAGTACCACGGTGGAGGTCTGTCCTTTTTTTAGTGTCCCTTGTCCCGTCTTTCTCGTTATCTAACACAAGTAGGCCCCCTGGCTTTACAAGCCGATGAATGGCGTCGGCGCCTACCGAGGCTACGCCTATATTGGGTCGCAGACGGGCGAAGTGACGCTATCGCTGAGTCGAGATGGCAGCACCATTGTGACACTCTACGGCACCGCCGAGCCGTCCATCGGCGGCTGCACGGACGGCTACGCCAACATGAACCCTGTATCCGTCATGAACTACGTGACCGACAGCGTCACGGGCACCACCGCCGACGTCGCCGACATGGTCTGCACGCAGGGCACGGGCGCCTCTGGCTTTGCCGCCATCTGCGGACTGACCTGCGAGTACGGCTACTGCCCTATTGGCGGTAAGTGGCCCATTCCCATTCCCGGTGTGCAACACCCCCCGTGCTAATTCTCTCCACAGCTTGTGTCTGTCAGCAGATCGGCGAGCAGAAGACGCTGCCTACGGCCATGGGCGAGCAGGGCTACTCCAAGGTCGACACCAACTACATTGGCCTCTGCAGCTGGGCCTACACGTACGGCTTCAAAGACAATGGGGCGGTTACGCCTTACTGCTCCGACACGGAGATCACTCTGAGCACGCCCAGCGTGTCACCCTTCCTGCCCGACGCCTGCACGGCGGGCGAGACCAACGGCGATTACGGCGGTTCGGACGTCAACGCGCTTTGTGACTTTAGCTGCAACTACGGCTACTGCCCTATCCATATCTGCACCTGCACGTCGACGGGGGCCCTGCACGACTTGCCGACCAAGAACACGACGGCGACGGCCAGTGTGGCCGAGGAGTATGCCGACAACAGCTATATGCAGGACCTGTGCTCGTTTGCCTGCGAATATGGCTACTGCCCGACGGACCTGTGCGATGTCAGCGGCAACGACAGCGGCGACAGCGGCGACTTTCCTGAGCGCTTCGGCGGCACAGACACCAACTGCGCTACGACGCAGGACTTCTTCGACCACACCTACTACGTGGGCAACGACCAGGGCGGTGACTCGTTCTGTGCAGCTAAGTGGAAGGACGGCGTGTTTCCTAATCAGATCTACGCCCGGGCCAACGAAAACGCGCTCTGCTTCCTCAATGTGACCTTTACGGACAACTCGTACATGGAGATTGGCACGTTGACGGGCTGCGCGATCGACTCGCACAAACGTGAGGGCACGCTCTCGTGGACGCCGTTTGTCGACACCTTCAGCGCCTTCTCACTATGGGCGGGTGGCTACAACAACGGCGTCGGCCGCATCGTCGCCAGCATCACCGGTGGCGGCTCCATCGATGCCGGCAAGTACTGGGACGACCCGCCGACCGAGTACCCGATTCCGCGTGGCTACGACGGCAAGGGCATGTTGATGGGCTTCTATGGCACCGCCGGCGACCGCATCGACTCGCTTGAACCCATCTTCTCGTCCTACGCACCGTCCAAGGTCGTCCTGACTAATGCCACGTTCGACCCCAGCTACGAGGCACTGAACACGCTTCCGTTTTCGTGCGTCACTTTGCCGCTCGTTTTACTTTTTGGGGGGCTAACACCAGCAGGCAGCGCAAGATGTCCGTCGTCTCGACCCAGGGCACCACGACCAACTACCTGGACGAAGCACTCGAGATGGACGTAGAGCTACGGATTACCCTCAAAAAGCAGACCGCCATCACGTTTGGCTCCGAAACGGACCACGAAAAGGGCGGCGAAGTGGGTTTGACGATTGGCGGCGAGGTGAACTGGAAGATCGGCGTACCCGCGGTTGAAGGAAAAATAAAGACCGATCTCTCGGGCAAGTACGTGCAGAAGGACATCTACAAGTCCATCAGCAGTACCACAGACACGGACGCCGTGACGGTAGGCTCCCCCTTTGCTCTTCCGTGCCTCTACGCCTGTACTCGGTGTTGACACATGCAGTATGACTTCCGCCAGACTCTGAAGCCCAATGTGCCAGCCAACACGACAGTTGAGTGTACAATCAGCGCTGTCCAGAGTTCGGTCAGCTTAGATTATACCTGCGACGTAGGTCTACCAGTGGAACATGAAACAAGACGTCTGCTAACCTCTCCTTAGCTCGAGCTTATCTTTAAGGACGGAAACGGCTACACCTACACAGCGGCTGGTGTGTTCTTAAACACCATGGCCAGCCAGGCGATCTCTGAGTGCAGCTACGTCACAGACGGAGATGCTTCAACCACGGACAGCGATCCTTTCCTTAGCTACACCTACTGCTCCGGTAGCGACGCGACCCAGGCTGGCGACGGCGACCTAGACTTTGACGACTACTACACGGCCTGCTATGCCGACTATAATGACGATTAAATAATAGGGGGTTTAAAAGGGTTTTACTAAATTTTCTCTGTGAAATCTGTCAAACAACAGGGATAGGCAAAATGAACTGCACGGTCAAAGTCTGGTTTTTCTCGTCGTATATTTTTTTAGTAATTAACTACGAATTTATAAAGTGTTGTAAACGCTAGTTTCCAAGGCCCTACTTTAAATACGCCAATGTCAGCAGAAACTCCAGCCAATCTCATTGGCTGGGAGGGACTCACTGAGAGATAATTACATGAAGCTGAACCCTGAGGGCTTGCTTGTATCTTCCCAGACGGAATGTAGTAAGTTGCGGCTAAACCATTTGTGGTAGCCTTTAAATCCTAGGCTGTGTAATACATTGGTTTCAGACGTTACTTTTCACCCAACGTCGCATGTAAACCGTCATCTTGAGCTCTCAGTGTCGACCAGATGGGAGCTCAATTCGAAAAAGAATTAAAATAAAAAGGGATCTATTGCATTTGCCACCATAGAAACTAGAGGCAAGATCTGATAGCAACGGTGTTGATCTCTCGTATTTTACTAAAGAGTCTGTCGACCAAATGTTTGTAATCCCCCCCTTCCCTAGACTTCTCAAAGAGGATATCTCATCGATTTCAGTTGGAAGTCGGTCAAATCAGCAAACTCCTCGTTGTCGATGGCAACATGCTCTACGCCATCTGTGCAGGCAGTTAGCATTTCTAGTGACTTTTATTTTAGAAGGAAACAGAGCCAGCTTACTCTGAGCATCGAGCGCATCCTGTCGGTCTCGCTGTTTGTTCCAGTACAAGTGAATCAGGCCCACGGCGGCCAGCAGGATGATGGTGAAGACCAAAAAGGCCAACATGGTGTACTTTGCCGTCTGCAAGTGTTTCCCGGTCAGACATGGACACGCCAAGCCAAAGATGAGTAGGCTTGTAAACTCACATAATAGTTCGGAGCGTCAGCCTCTCGGTAGGTCTGGGGTCCGATGATGTTTCCGACCGTGTACCCCAGCTGGTACGAGGCTCCAAATGCCAGCTTCTTTGTGGAACCCCCCACGCCGGCCGTCATAAAGGTGATGAGGAACATGACGCTGATGGGGACTTGGAAGGTCAGATATGCAAGCACAAGAACAGAGAATACAAAATTGAGAATACACCCACACTGCAGGGTCAAAACATAGCCTCCATAGCGAGCCGCGGCATGCTCGGCCGGGATGGTCAGCATCATGATAACGCCAATCACCGAGAGAAGCAGCGTCCATATGCCGGCAATGGTTCGGCACGTCAGCTTGGCAATGCCTAGTGCCACAAAGGTGCCGAGGACAGCAGCCGCGCCGGGGGCCATGCTGAGGAGGGTGGACTGCTCCGAGGTGAAGCCAAAGGCGGATATGATGGAGGGGCCTGTTCGTGTTAGTTAGTATAAAGACGGCAATGGATGGGAATATCACCCACCAAAGACGGTGAGGCCGCCGTTGGGGAGGCCGGTCGACACCAGCAGCATGAAAATGATGTAGAAGCGGGGGTCGCAGAACGACTCGATCAGCTGGGCCCGGTTGAAGCGCCACACCTCGGTGCCCGTCTTGTTGCTGCGCACCCGCTCCAGAGCCACCGTCTTCTCGCGGTCGTTGAGCCAGCGGGCGTCGGTCGGGCTCGCGGCCAAAAAGAAGAAGAGCACGATGCCCAGCACAAAGGTCATGCCGCCCTCGAACAGAAAGAGGGCCCGCCAGCGGAAGTGGGGGGCCTGGTAGATGATCCAGGCAAAGAAGCCGCCAAAGACGTTGCCGAAGCCCGAGCTGGTGTACCAGAACGCCACGCGCGAGATCTGCTCCTCCTTTGTGTAAAAGGACCCGAGAATGTAGATGACGCAGGGCGCGGTGCAGACTTCGACGAAGCCGAGCAGGAAGCGCACCGTGGCGAGTCCGCCAAAGTCGTGGCAGGCGCTTGTCGTGGCCACAATGATGCCCCAGATGATGACCATGCACGAAAAGTACTTGGCCAGCGGCAGCCGCTGCATGAGAAACGTCGAGGGGATTTCGCCGCCCAGGTAGCCAAAGCTGAGGGAGGGGGGGGGGAGGCAAATGTTAGCACATTACGTGCAGTAAGCAGAGTATTATGTCTCCTTACTAAACAAGAGAGCCGAGCCACGAGTACTCGCTGGCGGTGAGATGGGTTTCGGTCTTGATGCCCATGATATTCGAGTATGACAGGCTGTTTTTGTCCTAGGTGCAAACGTGTCAGTGGACTAGGAAACGCATTCAACAAGACAGAGGCGGCACTTACAACCAGCATAAGCGTGTAGACGACAAGGACCAGCGGGATGATTCGATAGTCGATCTTCCTCAACACCGCCTTGGCCTCTTCCGAGTTGAGGTCAACTTCATGCTGAGACGACAGAAGCCCGAGGGCCTTGTCCTTCTTGGCGGCCTGGGTATCGACGCCAATCTTGGCGAGGGTATCAATGCCATGTATTTCGCCCTATTACAGCACACTGTTTAGAAATGTCGTCTGCAAGCTGCACAAGAGAATGGGAAGAGGAGAGGAGGGGAGGGGAGGTTACATTCTCAATGTCCGGTCCGCTGTTGACCGACTCGGCCTTTTTCTCTGAAGACTCCATTTTGTGACTGGTTGACTAATGGGTACAGGGCGAATGGGCTGGGGGAGGGGGGGGGGGTGAAGACTGGACTTGGAGCAAGATCCAGAGGTTGAGGCAAGGTCTGGTTTTTGTGTCATCCAGACGAGCCAATCCATAGATAACGCCAACACGTTATTGCAGGGAGTTCATGATTCATCTGGCTGAGGACCAATCGTTCTTCATCGATTGCTTGTTATCATGATTACCATTGTCCATGCCAGCGTATGCGATTCTTGCGCATCCATTTGATGCGAAAATATGTTATCTGCAAAAGGGGGTCAGTTCTTGGAGATCGGATAGGGCACTCCAATTATTCATCCGCTAGCAGAGCGGACCCTTTCCGACCGGGCTAGAGAGCATCGGGCGCCGCAGGCTTCGCCAGCAAGCAGCAAGTGGATTAGCCTGGCTCGGATCTTGACTATCTGTGGATCAAGGAGGACCCGCACGCCAACCAGGGGGGGGAGCGGACCGCACCCTCAAGGTTCGGATTCCGCTCGGTAGAGAATAGCAGCCGTCTGTGGGGGACGAGCAGAGGACCGCACATAGCACGCATACTGTGTTGCGTCTGGCTGTACAAGAAGCGTGCTTATCGTCAGCTCGTCGGGCAACATGTGTGCGAGGTATCAGTCCTCATCGGTCGAGATCTCGACCAATAGCAGGGCCGAGGTAATCGCACTCTATTTTGCCGGAAGAGCTCGGGTCGTCATCCACCGCCGACGTGTGCGATCTAGCTGATTTCGCCGACCTCTGTTTGACACCAAGATGGCATCTCAGCCACCCCTGGCCGATGTGGTGGCCCAGCGACAAAAGATTGTGCCTCTCAAGTGCATCATCAGCATCCGGGACTTTGAGCAGGCTGCGTCAAAAGTGTTGGAGCCCAAGGCCTTTGCGTGTAAGTCGACGTCGTCTAGTTTCACTGCCAAGTCCCAGTCTCTCATTCCACGTTTCCAGTCTTCCGCTCCGGGGCCGACGATGAGGTGACCTTTGAGCGCAACCGCGCCTCGTGGCAGTCGGTCCGCTTCCGGCCCCGGATCCTCCGCCCAATGGCGGCCGGGGTCGATCTGTCGACGACGATTCTGGGGTCCAAGTTTGCCGCCCCCTTTTTCATCGCCCCGGCCGGCGGCGGCAAGCTGGCCCACCCCGACGGCGAAGTCCTCCTGACGCGAGCGGCGGCCGAGCACCACATCCTCCAGTGGGTGTGCAACGCGGCCGGCTGCACGCAGGAGGAGATGGTCGAGGCCAAGAACCCCAAGCAGGTGCTCTTCTGGCAGATCTACGCCATGCGCGACCTCGCCTTCACCGAGGAGGAGATCCGCGCGGCCATCGAGCTGGGCTACAAGGGCTTTGCTCTGACGGTGGATGCGGTTACGGCCGGCAACCGGGAGCGAGACAAGCGACAGAGCCTGCAGCGGTCTCTCAACGGCGAAAGCGACGATGCCGGAGGCATCTCTGCAAGACGACCGTGGGTTCCCTTCAGTCCCTCCCCCAATTTCCATTCCTCCGCCTCTTTCTCACCGTGACAGACCTGTGCATGGAGCCTTTGACTGGCCAGCGGCCATCCGGTGGCTCCGCTCGATCACGGATCTGCCCATTGCCATCAAGGGCATCCAGACGTGGGAAGACGCGCAAATCTGTCTCCAGTTCCCGGACGTGCACCCGTGGCTGTCGAACCACGGCGGACGCCAGCTCGAGGGCGCGCCGACGGCCGTCGAGACGCTGCTGGAGATCCGGCGGCACTGCCCCGAGGTGTTTGTGCGGCGCGAGGTCGTCGTGGACGGCGGCGTCACGCGTGGGACCGACATTGTCAAGGCGCTGTGTCTGGGGGCCCGGGCCGTCGGCCTGGGCCGGCCGTTCCTCTACGCGCTGGCGTACGGCGAAAAGGGCGCGTCCAAGGCCATCAAGATGCTCCTGGACGAGGTGACGACCACGATGGCGCTGCTGGGGGTCACACGGGTCGAGGACCTGGGGCTCGCCTACGTCGACATGGCCATGGCCGCGGCCCGTGTTGCCGATCCGAGCCCTCGAGCCCATCTCTGAATGGGGCAGAGCGGAGCGGTGCCCAAGAACCGCCCGAGAATCACATCAGCCGAACGCGAGACCGACATGCAGCTTCTCCTTCCATCCTTGACGTCATGCAGGACCTTCTTCCATCAAAGGAAGCCATGCGGATTCTCCTTCCATCCCTGGAATGGGCCGCTGTGCTGACCTATGCCGAGCTTCCGGGCAGAGGCAGAGGCTGGTCTGAGCTGATGTTGACGATCCCAGCGTGGCCGATGGCGGGATTCCAGTGCTAACCGAAAGTGGGAAATGGTGTTGGGCGGGGCCTTGTTGTGGAAGGTAGTATCATCGGCCAGCTAAGCTTTAGCTGTCTTATTGCTGTCCTATTGCTGTCATTTTGCTGTCATATCGCTATCTCAGATGGGTCAATGCGGAGGACAGCTGCCTATCTTGGCGTTCATGTACGGTCTTTGTTCGACTGCCGTAGCATTCTGTGCAGCTGTGCAGCGGATCATCGATCAACGACGGTCAAAGCTCGCGGCCGACTTCCCTTCTTGGCAGTGTTTGTGCGATGGTGATCAACATGTCGTGAGCATTGCGGCTATAAAAGCAGGATTGCTTCCTCTGGGTTGTGTCCCAACTCGGCACCAGACTGAAGTGGTGTAATCTTGTCCTTGTCAGATTTCAATTTCAATTTCAATTTCAATTCAATTCAGATGGCCCCCCTGACTCCCATTCTGGCCGCTGCTCTGGCCGGCCTGGCCGCCGCTGTGCCCACCCGCATCGGCACCACCGTCCTGGACAAGGCCGTGACCGGCCGCACGGCCACGCTGCACCAGGTCCGCAACCCCGACTACGTCTTCAACGGTGCCGTCTCCATCTACAAGACGTACCTCAAGTTCGGCGTGCCCATCCCGGACTACCTGCAGGCCGCTGTCGACCGGACGGGCCTCGTCAGCCGCAAGAAGCGCAGCGAGGGCTCCGTCGTGGCCACGCCCATCGACAGCTACGACGACGCCTACACCATCCCCGTCAGCATCGGCACGCCCGCGCAGGTCCTGCAGCTGGACCTCGACACAGGATCGTCGGACCTGTGGGTCTTTAGCAGCGAGACGCCCTCGAGCGAGGTCGAGGGCCAGACGGTCTACAACCCGGGCAACAGCAGCACTGCCAAGCTGATGAGCGGCTACACCTGGAGCATCGAGTACGGCGACGGCAGCTCGTCCAGCGGCAACATCTACGCCGACACGGTCACCATCGGCGGCGTCACGGTCACCAGCCAGGCCGTCGAGTGTGCCGAGACGGTGTCGTCCTCGTTCACGTCCGACAGCTCCATCGACGGCCTCATCGGCCTGGGCTTTGACAGCCTCAACTCGGCCTCGCCCAAGGAGGTGCCAACCTTTTTCGACAATGCCGAGAGCGCGCTCGACGCGCCCCTGTTCACGGCCGACCTCAAGCACCAAGCTCGTAAGTCAAGAGAGAATCGTCCGTCCACTAGCAAGACTAACACACACAGCCGGCTCCTACGACTTTGGCTTTATCAACTCGTCGCTCTACACCGGCTCCATCACCTACGTCTCCGTCAACACGAACCCCGGCTACTGGACTTTCACCTCGTCCGGCTACGCCGTCGGCACCGCCGCCTTCAAGTCCTCCAGCGTCTCTGGCATTGCCGACACCGGCACCACCCTCCTCTACCTCCCCAGCACCATTGTCAAGGCCTACTACGCCAAGGTCAGCGGCGCCGCCAACAGCAACACGTACGGCGGCTACGTCTTCAAGTGTTCCGCCACGCTGCCCACCTTTACCTTTGGTGTCGGCTCCGCCCGCATCACCATCCCGGCCGACTACCTCAACTACGGCGCCGTCGAGACCGGCAGCTCCACCTGCTTCGGTGGCCTGCAGGACAGCTCCGACCTTGGCATCAACATCTTTGGCGACGTCGCCCTCAAGAGCGCCTTTGTCGTCTTTGACGGCGCGTCCACGCCGACTCTGGGCTGGGCCAACAAGACACTGGCCTGATGGATTGAGATGAATGGGTTTGGATAGGCTATGCAACTAATTGGGTCTATACCTTTAATCTCAAAATGATATTCTGTGTAACTATAGCTTCTAGTCCACAATTTATCTGTATATATGTGACTGGCTTTGCATCTTTAGCAATTCCTGATAGACCACAAAATTCAGTGCACCGTCCGCGAATTGTCTTCGTAGAAGAGTACATTATAGTTGTTGAAGGCATTAAATCCGATGTTGCATTCAAAGGCCAGAGAGAAAGCCACAACCAACAAAAAGGCACACAAAAAACTGCTACACAGGCACACCCAAACAAGAGAATCTGCACCAAATCTGGACATTGTTTGCTCCACAAGTCTAACCATCAACGTCTGAGATGGAACAGATGGATACAAAAAAGACACCAAAATGAAAACATCTCTTGAATATCCATTGCTAGTACTTGTGTGCTCTGTCCCGCGTATATACATTGCTAAACAGAAAGCAGCTTTTTCCGTCTTTCTGTTCCATGCTTTTGTGGTTCCTCTTGGCCAACACGATACAGATTGCACCATGGTTCGCTCTCCGCCATGTCCGAATATTCACCCCCCAGATATGCAAATACATCGTAAAGTTGTCTCCGTATTTTTGCCAAGTCCTCTGAACGGTACTCTCCAATTGGTTTCATCTCGTCATTCGACCAGGTGACAATTTTCTCGGCCGAATCACTCGGTGAAGTCAGACCAACATGGAAAATGTAATCATCCTCAAAGGAAACCCATGTGGTGAAGTCATCCAGACGCAGCGACGGAGGCCATTTGCCAATGTCGGAAGGATACAGTCCTTTCTCTGTTCTGAACAGCCCTTCGTGCATCCATGGTGGACACAGTTCTGGATCCGTGCCAACATGCCAGAGCGTGCGCGGATCTGGAGCGGGAGCTGGATCTCGATCTGAATCTCGTTTCTCAATGTCGCTGCGGCTTGACCAGTCATCACTGCCCGTGTCATGCCGCCGCAAAAGCTCGCCATGGTATCCAATCAACAAAACGGTGAGCTGACCCTTTGCCGACGCTACATAAATTCCGCCTGCGTTTTCATGCAGGTTTTCGGGGTATGCCATGAGACAGCCGGACGCGGATGTGAAATTAAGGTGGTTGAATATCGCACATGTTCGGTCTGGGCGGTGGTCAAAGGCAAGGAGCAGCCGTTGGGGGAATTCCACCTGGACCTTCCAAGCGGGATTCGGGACCTCGGACGAACCCGAGGCGCGGCAGTCCAGATAGATTAGTTGGCGGGACTTTGGAAAGAGATGCGTTGGCACACGCCCTGTTATCAGGCCCGGTGCACGACGCTGGTAGTGGCCGCGGTATTGGCGAAGCGGAAGCAGGACGCGTTTCGAGGAGCGCGGGCTGTGCACCGCTCTATGCACGCCTGGTGGCAAAATGGCCACGTCCAGCAGAGCCCACACACCGTTTCCTGTGTTCAGAAGAGGCAACGAGATGCGCAGTCCTGTGTTGGTGATATCGTATGGCTCATATTGCGGGGAATAATCATTGTCTGCGCGCAGGCCAGTACGGGAACCCCTTTGGCAATATCGAGCGCCGTCCACAAAGACGACGGGATCCGGCGCGAGAATGGATGTCCACCCATACAGCTGGAAGCGTCGGCTGGTGCTGTATTTTCCGTTTGATGCCGTCGGGGAAAATGCGTCGTCAAAATCCTTTTGGTAGAGTCGACGTGTGTCTTCCCAGCAAAAGATGGTCGAGTCATTCGAGACGCGAATGATTTCTTGTTGAAGACGCAAAAAGGCGTTGTGGCCCTCCCCGTAGAGAAGCGGCATGTGCAGATCAAAGATGCCCAGCATGCAGTATGCCATGTCCTCGATGCGTGTGGTTTCCCGGTTGGCCAGCCAGGACATGCGGCACGATACGGACCGGTAGCGGATATTGGATGCTATCTTGATGACGGAGCTGTCAATGCCCGTTATTTTTCTGATGATTCCGGCCACCTCGGCCTTTTCCGTGATAAGCTTCCATTTCTCAGAATAGAATATCACCGTCAAGGGCGCAAGGAGCTCTTGCAGCGTCCATCCCCGCGTGAACCATCGACTGCGCTTAAATGCCCTCAGCGTGTCCGAGTTTTGCAGGGCCTCTTGGGCGTCCTGGCCTTTGGCAACATCAGGCACATTCACGTCTTCGAGGTACGCATAGCACACTTTGGCCTCGCTGTACCACTCGTACATGGAGTTGATGGCCTCGGACAGTTCGGAGCTGCTGGTCTTGTCGATGCAGACGGTATCAACCCAAGCATATTCGTATCCGTCCTCCTTTGCTTGCTCGCATGTCTGCTTTATTTTCCAAAAGCCTTTCTTCTTGCGCGCTTTCTTGATGTTCTGCCAATCCTGAAATGAGGCTTCGTCTTCGCCCCATGTATGTGATAGGATGGCATACGGCGGAATGTCACTGAAATACTCCTCGAGAGCCAACGTGTTGATGTTGATGAGCCTCATGATGATGCTGTTGCTAGGCGGCCAGGCAATAGAGAGGAATAAAGGGGCTGTTTTTCAAGCCATGTCATTATTGCGGGACTTAGGAGCAACTAGTATTTCTTGGAGGAACAATTTGGTGCATGCATGAAGCTATTCAGGCCTGACCAGGTTGGGCTGAAAGGGCAGCCCAGGATTTTGTTGAAAACCCCTGATCTGACCGCTACAACACGAAAAGAGGGTCCCTCTCTGGCTTTCAGTCAAATAGGGTATATAGGTCATTCTTCAGCTCAACAGATTTGGGGGGTCACGTGTATCATATTACATGTGACCGTGCAGCACACCGCTACTAGCGTGGCTAGGTACAAAAGAAAGCTCCAACATGTAGTGGTGGATCAGGTACTGAAGCATTTTCGTAGTCCTTGCCACGTTTAGCGATGTTACGACCCTCTTGAAGTCCAGGCCTGTAGCAAACACGTAATTAGTTTCTATATATTGACCTATGCAGCTGTCTTACCGCCCAGTCCAGTGCCTCTATTTCTACGAGACTACTGCATGGATGGTCCTTTCCGTTAGCTCACTTCCTCGTTTGAGGGAAATCAGGAAAGCATGCTCATGTTGGTAACGTGATTTCTGCTGGGCAAAAAAAAACACACATTGATTTTGTCGGAACGCCGGCTAGTTAGTTATTCAACGATCGTTGTAGTGTCACAATCGAAGTCACCGTGGCCCTGTACGTCCGCAAGTGAGTGCCCTGCGGTGGTACAATGGTCTGTTGGTGATGCTTCTTGTTCTTTTTTCTCAGTCTGAATAGGGGGTAGAAAGGGATGAAACGTATTTGTACAGGGAGTCTTTGTGGGGCTCCAGCCGGTCACGGACTCAGGCACGTGCCTCTCCCTCTCCTGCCAGGCCAGTCCCTGAGGCTGTATACCGACAGATTTAGTTAATCTTCACAATTCTTTTTCCTACTCCAGGATCAGCGTTTGCCGTTCGAGCATGTTCGCCTTTATCGAGACATTTCTAAAAGATAATAAACCGATTCGTCCCCAGTGTCTGCTCTTCTGGAATTCTTGCAAAACAAGCACATCCATTTTGCTTTCGTCACCAGCATACCGCAGCGGAATTCCCAGCCATGTCTCTGTCAGCAATCTTTGGTGCCAACTTGGTTCAATGCGAGGGTCACGCTCCCATGGTCGCGTCGCCTCGGACGAGTAGCCATTCCAAGTCAGGGAGAACGCGCCTTCAAAAATGTTGTTGCCAACTTTCGTGACGCCCCTCCAATCATCTTTTCCGTCGTCTTTTTGGTAGAGTCGGATCGTCATAGTGCGGGCTCGAACGGACAGCTGTTCTGGGTCGGCAAAGACCTCTTTGGATCGGGCACCCCTTCCTGTCACTTTGACAAGCTGCCGGTAGTACTCATCCCAGGCGATGACACTATCGTGAACAATAGCAATTTCCACATCAAAGCCTGGCTTGTAGTTGAGTTCGGGCGGATATCCAGCGACGGCGCCATGCCATCCGGCCCACGACCAGCTGGGAAAGTCGGGCCGCGAGTCGGCTGGCTCTTGCAAGGTCCAACAAAGTCCAGAGAGAAAGCCAGCGAGTGTGGGATCCGGGATATAGTCCACCTGCGAGTAAGCGGTCGGTGGTGGATTGAGCAATCTCGAGTTGCTCCAGTTGAGGGCGTGCAGCACGGGAATGCCGCTCAAGTTGTATACGGGCTTTTTCTTGCGTCCGGAAAACGATTGCAGGATGCCGCGCAAGGCATTGATGGCGTCCTCGTGTTTGGTCAGATCGTGCGTCATGTATTCCTTCAAAATGTTGTACAGGTCATAGCCGCCCATGCGTGCGGTCTTGAGGCCGCGCCCTCGATAGATCCACGAGTACTTCAGCAGGGGCGGCTTCATGTCGCGTATCAGCTGCAGAAGACGGGGCGGGAAGCGCAGGGCCTCGCGGCAGACGAGGCTGTAGCACTCAAAGGACATTTCGTATTTGGTAAAGAAGAGCCGTCGACGGGCAAAGATGCCTTCCTGGTATGTCCACCCCCGGGTGTTCCAGAAAGCGGACAGAATCGAGCTGCGCGGTTCGGGCGGAATGCACGAAAGCACGTGTCCTTGGATGCACGCGGAAGGCAGGGTAGGGCGGCTCCGGCGGCTGGTGGAGCGTGCGAGGCCAGCGGAAGAATCGTGCCCGTCGGCCATGACGAGCGTCACGTCGGCATTGGAATAGACGGTGTGCATCGCCGCAAACTGCTTCTTTTTCATTTCGGGGGTCCCCGATTGATCAATGCAGTACCTGTCCACCCAGAGGTACCGATAGCCGAGCTTGAGCGTCACATGGATGGAATCGTCCACAACCGGTTCTACGCCCCCTTGCTCGATGCCTCGGAGCCGGCGCACGTTTCCGTCGACCTGGATCCAGTCGTCATTGGATCCGTTGCCCTGGCCCCATACATAGCTCAAGGCTATATAGGCCGGCGGGGCGAGCTCGTGTTGCTTGACAATCTCCCTCGTTGTGCAATCGATGAGGGCGAATTCAGGAATGTATCCCCTTTTTCTCTGGTTGCATCGTTTTGAATGGGTCTCGCAGCAGCACCGAATCCAGCTCTTGGCCAATTCCAAATCGGCATCTCGGTTCCTGTCCAGCTGAGAGATGGTAATGGATTGCTTTCCATACGGACAATTCGACCCGACACGGCCGATGAACCCGGATTCTAAAACGCTTTTCGTGACTTTTTCCGGGTTCGGATTTTTGTCTTCCTTCACCACGCCGAGAAGCATCGTGTCGATCCAGGAATCCAGAAAGCGGTCCCAGGAGATGAGGAACCGTGTTGTCAACAGTCTGGTGCTGGAAAAGGCAAACAGCTCATACTGGCAGTCTTTGTCGTTCTTGTTCATGGGGCAGACGGCGGCAATCATCCGGCATAACGGACACTTTCTGGCACGCCAAGTCTCGTCTATGTGCCCCAGCTTGGCTATGCAGCGTCCCCCATATGCGGTAACCTTGTTGGAAAAGGCCTTGTACAAATCGACCGAGGCACACCTGGGACACAGGTCTGGGTCCTTGTCTTGCGCGTACTCTTTTTGCGACCCCAGAGGCAGACAAACAGGCCGGCTGAGCTCATTCAGTAGCTTGAACCGCAGAGCTCCGCTCATGGCACCGTTGTTGGCGGGCCTGTTCTCGTGGTCGCTGCTGCTGTCGCTGGCATTGTCGTCGTCTTCGTCGCTGTTGTCGTTATCGTCGTTGTCTACCAAACTACCATTCAAAGGCTGCCCATCGGACTGTGGCGGTCCCTCTAGAACAACGTTTTTGTCCAAAGCACCGGCTGCCAGAAGCAGTGAAACGGTGGCTGTGTTTTCAAAATCCTTGGCCACATTCAGGGCCGTCCGCCCGTCCTTGCACTTTTTCTCGAGGTCCAAGTCACTTCAAGCAAGAAGAAGCGGGACGAGTTCGCTCTTGTTGTCAGGGCGTGCTGCCCGGGCGAGAGGTGTCCACCCTTCCGCGTCTTGTGCATTGGGATCCACCTCTCCCATCTGAAGGAGCCGCTGTACGACCGCCTTCCGCAAGCCCATGTTTTCGTAAAGAATGTCGTCAGTTTGCGGATCGATCGTCTATGACAGAGGACTCCGGCCAGCGGAATCCTTGGTGTCTGGGTTGACGCTGCCCGTTGCGAGAAAGATGTCCACCAGCTCCAACATGCCTCGTTCAGCCACATACGACAACGGCGTGCGGCCATGCGCGTCAACGGGGTCGGGTTTGATTCCGGGCACCCGGAGAAGCGCATGTATGGTAGACTCTGCGCGCTCGTCGCGCTTTATGTGATATGAACTGGAAGCGTGGTGTAGAGGTGACATCCCTTGGTGGTCCTGGCAGTTTGGGTCAATATCGGCAACGGCCAGAAGCTTTTCAACAATCTCGTTGTTGTTTTTCTGCGCAGCCCAACACAGCGCCGTGGTTCCGTCTTCATTTTGACGATTGACTTGGATATCTGGCTGCGAGAGCAACAGATCGACCAGGCTTCCATGATTTCCCTCTGCAGCAAGAGAGAGTGCCGTGCAATTTTGACCTTCGTGCTTTCTCACGGCGTTTACATCCACGCTCCCTGTTCCCAGTAAGAACTCGACAGATGCCGTGTATCCATTAGCGGATGCCAGTGCCATAGGTGTGCTCCCGTCGCCGCAGTCTTCTTCCGGGTCCATTTTGCGTGTTTTGATAGAATATTCCAGTATGGTTTGGAAAACCTCTTCAACATCGTTTCTGGCGGCGTAGAAAATGGCTGTTTTACCCTTTACGTCCCGAATCATTGGATTGGCCCGGCCGTCGGCGAGAAGCTGCTGAACAATGCCTACTTTGATGGTCAAATATCTCGTTTCGACGACGCCTGTATAGTTTGGCCCCGTGGCCCATGTAAGCGGCGTTCTTTGCTTGTCATCCTGACTGTTGACATCAATGTTGTCTTTCTGGAGCAAAAGCTCTTCGACCACTGCTTCCTGGCCAGAGTCGGCCGCGATTGAGAGAGCAGTGCAACCTTGTGGATCCCGCACATCCGCTTTCACTAGTCCATCCTCCAGCAGCATGTGAATAATGTCTCGATGGCCATATTTTGATGCCGCGAAAAAGGCTTGATGGCATGTGTCTGGTGGAATCTTGTTCGTGCCGAGCAGTACTCGAACAGCGTCTATTTTACCATACCGTGCAGCTGTCACGACTGGGGGCTTGCGACTGAAGTTGCAATTAGGAAGATTGAGCACTGTGTTAGGGTCGACGAGATGCGGCTTTGCAAGAAGTGTCTCGATAATGCGAATTCTTCCCGAGGCTGCTGCGTGAGCAAGTAGCTCCGGTCCTGCACTGCCGACAGCACCGAATTTGTTCAGAAAGTATAGGACAACATCCTCGCGCCCGATGTTAATGGCCAACCCCAAAACGCTGGTGGTATTATCCAGTCTGGCTGCTGTACTTGCAACTGGGTCAAACGGATTGGTTGTGTCCGCTTTGAGTAGCAGATCGACAATGTCCGTATGGTTTCATTTCAGAGCGATGCACAGAGGCGTTTCGGTCACATTGTCGCTGGCTCTATGTACCGGGCTCTTTCGCTCTTCAGCAGTGCTTTCACAGCATCCACGTGGCCACCATCTGCAGCATACCACAGTGGTGTACCCCCCTCGAGGTCTGCCAAGTTGGGGTTGGCGCCATGCTGGAGAAGCCGCGAGACCACAGCCGCATGGCCGTTGAATGCAGCCAGCAATAGCGGCGTTTCCCCTTTGCTATTTACTGCATCCAGATCCAGAGTCGGATCTGCCGCAAGCAGAGCTTCTACCTGAGCGTCATCGTTGGCACGCGCAGCATCGGAAAGTGGCTTGGAGCTGGAGTAGATGTTTGACATGGATAAGACGACCAAACTTTTGAATGGTTTGTGGTCAAAACTAGATGCAAGTCGAAAGACGGTGCTAAGAAGGAAATCGTGTATTAGAGGAGATGTGAACAGGAAAAGGCTGGGATGTCCAAACGCCCCTCAAAAGAAGCGGTGTATTGCGGCTGAAAAGCCGAAGGATGCGATCAGAGTATTCAGTCACCCATTTTTATCCAATAGAACCAAAGCCCCGATGTTAGGTGCATCCACTGCTCCGGCTGCCATTCTCTTAGTACTGCTGCCTAGCTGCGATATGCTATTGTTTCCCAACTTACTGATAGACAGACACGCCAGAGCCAATTAGCTTGAATGCATAAATGGAAAATCCTGTGCCCTTGATTGATTCGGCGACATGATTGGCTGTCCGCCTCCAGCCGTCCAAGCCGTCCGCCTTCGGAACGGGTCGTCTCGATCCACTGCTGTATGGGTTCGACGGTATGCAACCAAGGCAACCGTGCAGCCCATGCATCTCAAGTGGTGGAGATGTTTGTAGAGGCGGAATAGGCAGCAAAGGGCAGCACACAGGCGTGTGCAGTCTTGCGTATGAAGCAGGATTTTTCAATGACCAGATTTGTCTTTCATATTGACTTGATCTATTTATATATGTATCTCAGTATCGGTGGTATAAACCTAAGCTCGAGTCGACACCAAAGCAGTTGCAGCTTAAGCACTGACGGCCACCGCCGGCGTCTGGGCCAGCTTGGCCTCCCGGAGAGCTTTAGCCTCGGCCTGCTTCTTCCTGTTGTGGCTGCGGTCCCGTTAGTGGCGACGATAAAGCAAATATTTCTTGAGATTGCTTACCCAAACTGCCTCTCGGTATGGTCCAAGAAGTACTTGCTCACGGTGACAGGGGGGCTGCGAGCAGGCTGTTAGACTAATTTCTTTTTAGGGAAGGAAAGATGCTCACTATTTCTTCTGCGGCCCCTGCAGGATGTAGTCCTTCCGGCCGGTGTTGAAGTAGGCAATCGAGTAGCGGTCCGGGCTGAAGCCCTCGTCCTTGGCACGGACGCGATGGAAGTTGGCCTTGAGACGGTCGTCGGACCAGGCCACTGAAAGATTAGCTATACGTCATATTGTGTACCTTTGTCGAGACGTACTCAGCATGTCGCCAATGTTGACCACAATGGGGCCGGTCTTGGCGGCCACGGGAAAAAAGGTGTCGCCGACGGCAAACTCGGTGTGGCTCTCGCGGCCCGGGCAGACCTCGAGCCCGTCCTCGCCGTCGCGCTGGAAGAGGAGGGTGAGGCAGCCAATGTCAGTGTGCGTGCCGGCGCGCCAGGTGCCCTTGGCGTTCTGGGCGGGCGGGTAGTGCAGCATGCGCAGCTGGGTGAGGCAGTCGGGCTTGGAGACGTCCATGGCATCGCGGAAGTAGTTCTCGCCGAGGCCGAGGGCGATGGAGAAGCAAGTCACTAGAGGTCAGAGGTCAGACATGCGGTTTATATGTGGTTTTGTGGCGAGTATTCAGCCTTCGTACAAACTTGATGGGAGATCTTGTCGCACTTGGCGATAAAGTTCTCGGTGATCTGGCGGAAGTTGGGGACGTTGTCGTCGCTCGGCCACTCGGAGCCGCGCTGCAGCCAGAACGACTCCTTTTGGTCTGCCTGGTTGGTCGATGGACGGATCTGTGACTGCAAGAAGGAGTCTGTGAGCTCTATGAACGATATACATGAAGTCTAGAGTGACTTTACCGCCTACCTTGTTCTCGTATCCATTGTTTGTGGTCACATCGTGAGGAATGAGATCCTTGGTGTCCTGCGGCAGATCAAAGAACGACTTGGAAAGCGCAAACTGTGTGTTAATCTCCTCGACGGTGATGCCATGGTCGACGAGGGTGAAGAAGCCGCTGTTCTCAGAAGCCTCCATCAGCTGCTTCATGATCTCATCGCGGCGGTTGTCGTAGTCTGAGCAAGGAGTCAGCACGCCAGCACGCGGAGGAGACCGTTGTCAGAGGACTGCTCACCTTTGAGAGAGATCTCAGGAACCAGGGGAGTGGTGGCAGCCATGGTGATCGCGACAGCCGGTGACGGTGACAGCTTAGCTAAGCAGAAATTCCGGGTCTACAGGTACAGGTATAAATGATCAACTGTGGCGTGGAGTTGTTCGATGACGATTCAGAGATCTCCGGGGTGAAAGCCCAAGTTATCTTATCTGCCGCGCATGGCAATGTAGACATGATGGAATCTGTGCGATCTCGGCTCCAGTCACACTGTGCTTATGGTCGGATACGACTTGGGTCGGAAGAGGTCCACGATCATCGGTGCACGGCTGGAGCGGGCTCCACGACTGGTCGCGGGCCGCGACCCTTGGCCAATGATGTGGGAGATGGTCCTGGCGGATCAGGTTCGTCTTTGCCATCCAGATAACATAGATAAGCAGCAGGAAATTTCTTTGCCACCGCTGCGACTTTACTGGAATGCCATTTTGGTCTCTCATCGGTAGTTGGGTTCATGGTATCTCCTATCTCTGTCGTGCTCGTCCTGGTTAGCTCCGTTCTGTCATTGTTGCTACATATAAGTGGATGCTCTAATACCTTATCTTTCTCATGGAAATTCACGTAGCCTATCATTGGAGATGCAAATGAATTGTCGTAGGAGACGCACACCTGCATCTGAGAATCAAGCCGTGACCTAAAAGAACAAGTATCCGCCGCCACGGCTGCTTATCCCATCTCTGTATCGCATCCGAAATTCAAAATCCGGCAGCGAGAAGCCCCTGAAAGCCCCTGAAAGCCATGCCTCGGCAACGGGTGGCTCCCGAGAACCGGCTGCGCGGCATCCGGGCCTGTCGGCCGTGCAAGGCGTCCAAAAAGAGATGCGATTCCTCTCTTCCGTGTGCTGCCTGCATACGGCGGAACTGCACGTCGGCCTGCATGTATGATCCGCCGGCTGGCCTCGCCCATCCCCGACGGCCAGCAACTGGGGGTGTCGCAGTTCCTCCTGCTGCTGCTGCTGCTGCTGCTGCTGGTGCTGGCAGCGGCCCGCCACACTTGGATCTGGCCTCGCCGGATCTCCAGACGCACTCCACAGAAATGGCACCACCTCCCGCCGCCGCTGCGACAATAGCGCAGCGCCGGTCAGCAGCAGCAGCATCCGATTCTGCCAAGCCAGCAGAACACTCGCTGCTGGACAGCATGTCCCAGGCCACGACGCTCGGGCCGTGGAGCGACGTGCAGAGCAACCACGAGGCCGGGGGGAGCGAGGCTGATGCCCACTCCGAGGTGTCGCCCAAGGGGCGGATGATGCTGGATTCGAAAGGGGAAAAATGTCTGCCGATTCTTCCCTTTCTTCCCTCCCTCTTCTCTCCCCCCTCCTCGCTTCCTTTCTCCCCACATTGCTACGGCATCTGACACACGTGGGCAACAGTCTACTTTGGCACATCGGCGGGCGTGTCTTTTCTCCAGTTCTTGCGGCAGGTCCTGCTGCAGCATGCCGGTCCTTGCCAGTTCACCGACGACAACCACCGCGACACCATTCTCGAGGTGGCCATACCCGACGATGGCCGGCCGTTCCAGCCGGCCCTCGACCCGCACCAGCGCGAGGTTCTGGTCGAGAACTTTTCTGTTGCCGTAGGTGGCCATTGATCGTGTGTGTGTGTCTTGTCTCAAACTGACGTCTCAGACGGCCGGCACACTGCATGTGTACAGCCAGGAGCAGACGCTGCAGCTTGTGCAGAACCTGGACGACCTGGACGGCATCAAGGCCAGCATCGCGTGCCTCACCATTGCCATTGGAGCGCAGTGCATCGTGCAGAACACCGACATGTCGGCCTCGGAGCGGTCGCGCTATTTCAAGCGCGGCCAGAAACTGGCCTTTGAGGGCATGCTGGAAAACACCAGCGTCGACGTTGTGTACGCCTTTCTGCTCATGAGCTTTTACCTCTTGGGTGCCTGTCGACGCAACACGGCCTTTTTGTACATTGGCATCGCCGCGCGGTCGGCACACGCACTCGGGCTGCACGCCCTGGAGCACTCCTACCACCTGAGCCGGGAAGAGCATAGCCAAAGGTGCCGCCCCGTTTGTGTATTATCTGTCCACTGCCCGTCTCCCGCTGACTTGTAGAATCCGCACCTGGGAATCCCTGCGCGTCATCGACCTCATGGTCGCCTCCGTCCTCTGCCGGCCGGCCGCCTCGCTGACCAACACGTGCCACGACCACGCCGTCTTCCGCCACGCCCACGACCACACTGCCCGCCACCTGGCGCTCTACGCCAGCGTGCACCTGTGTTCGGTGCTGGAAGAGATTGTGCAGCACCTGGACCAGAAAAAGGGCATGAGCCTCGGCGCCGCCGAGCAGTTCCTGGGCCGGCTGCAGCGCTGGAGCGGCTCGCTGCCGCCACAGCTGCGCAAGTTCTCGGTGCACTCGCCGCTGCGGCCGCCCGAGCACGAGGTCGCCATTGGCAACCTGAGCATCTCCTGTCTGTACTACTTTGCCGTCATCCTCGTCACCCGGCCGGCCCTCATCTCCAACTTTCTTTGCAAGCTGGAGGGTGGCCAGGAGTCGGGCCACCACAGCGACAACAACAACAGCAACAACACTGCCGACATGCGCATCCGCGAGACGGCCAAGCTGGCGCGCGTGTGCGTCGACGCCGCCGTCCTCATGGCCAACCTGTGCCGCGATGCGCTCAAGGCCGGCATCATCCTCGACAACATGTGCATGCTAAAGTAGGTCTCCTCGGACATTTCTTAGGTTTCCTACCTGTTAACCAGCCACCGTAGAGCCTGGATCTTCTCTGCCTCGCTCATCCTCGGCTTCTCCGAGTTTGTCGAAATCAACGAGCCCCGCTTCGGCATCCGGGAGGCCTTCCAGGCCGCCGTCGACACCATGAAGCGCCTCGCCCACCCCAGCCGCTGTCCGCAGGCCGAGCGCTATGTCAACGTCCTCGACAGCCTGGCCGACGCCATTGTGCGCTACCACGACAAGATGGCCTGCGAGCGCCAGCGGAACAGCAGCCTCTACGTCAGCCAAATCCTCGTGATTGATGGCCAGGGCAGTACCGGTAGCAGCGATGCCTCGTGTTCACAGAGGGCCGACCTCGCGCTGACTGCCACGCCGGATTCGCTGGTGCCAGATGCCGCTGGGCTTCCGGTGATGGAAGAAAGCGGGCTCGTCCACGGAGGCTGGTATCTCGAGCAGTCTGGGGGCTCGGGCATGTTGCTGGGGGCGGGCGACGTCTTGGGCGAGGACTGGGGCCGGACATCGGATGTGCCCCTGGTGGGCGACGGCATGTTTGGCGTGGATTCGTTCCGGATGATATTTGACGACATATGATAAAACAACCCAATATAAAAGACGAATCCTGTCATTCAATATTTCCTGTTTCGTATGCAATTTTGCTCATACAGAAAGTATGAGCGGGAAATGTACGAGATAGCCAGTTCCATTGGCCTGTCCTCCATGGGAGAGACAACCAAAAGAACCCTGGGATACTTCGTTCACGCTCGGTCGGGGGGGCAAGGGATCAGACTCGAACGTGGGCTTTTATGTTCGCAGTGCAGAAGAATGGGACTGGTTGCGACGCTTTAACGCCGTCGAGAAGGTGCGGGAACTTCTCGGTGAGGACAACACGGGGAAGCAGATTTTCCGTTTCGAACTTCTGGCCATATGGGGTCAGCCTTGGTCAATCGTACTTTTATATTTTGCACACCAAGCTACCCGTTGGAGACTGCATTGCTGACTGTCGTTCCAGCTGTGTATTTTCTCCTCAAGGACCACCTTAACTTGACTGTGGCATATTCTCCAGGTCAACGCATGACGTTTGGGAAAGAACGTTGCGGAATCTTTGAGATGCAAACTTGTTGACGTGCCAAGCAAATTTTTGATGAGAGCTAAAATCTAAGCTGAGTGCTGGCCTGCCGCTGGACCAGCGCAGCCGACTGGCGACCCGAGTTATGGGCGAGGTCATGAATGAGCTGTAGAGAGGAAGAAGGCGCTTGCTTATATATCGATTCCATGGTACCAGTTTTTTTTTTTTTTTTTTTTTAGTGTGCAAACAGCGACTGCCTGCTGCGGATTGCCCACGCTTACTGTCCTGACCGACGCATATTCTGTGGTCTTATTCATGTCCCCATTTCCACGCAATGATACCCTCAGATCAGCTGTATGCTCGTGTCCCGAAGGGCATGCCAGAAGCGGTCTGACGACCACATTATGCCAATGCGCTCGTAAAAGGCCTCGCCGTCGGGACTGTCCAGTTTCCTTAGCAGAAGGCCAACGTGAGAGCCAACAAGTGTAGGAGTCACGTGGCTGAGACCCAGCGCGTAAACATTGTCCTCCGTGCCTCTCAGCCCATCAAAATGACACGTATTGCTAAACCTCTCTCCAGGAGGTCGAGGCCCGACTGCTGCATCGAGGGCAAACTCATAGGTTGGGATCTTAATCGGAGGATCTTTCAGTTTCCGCTCGCTGTGGCACGGGGGCGAAGGTGGCCGTGGATCGAGTGGCACGCTGCAACGATGCAGTCGGCCCTGCAGGCGAAGGACCGGCTTCCCCGTTTCGTGGACGCCGGTGCCAAGAAATCTTGCTTGTGCATCCTCTGGGCTGTGTCCACCGGCCGAGACGCGACCGATTATAGATGCCCACGACCAAGAGGGAATACAGGCCTGGGTGGAGCGCTGCACCGGATGTGCATGAGGAGCCGGGGCCCAGAGAAGTCCGTTGGGCAGGTTTGCTTCCCAGATCCCTGAGAGATATCGGCCAGGAACGTTTTGCTCTAGAATGCCGACAATGCCTGCGAGAGCCGGCAGTCTATCGCTCTCGAACTTGAGCTGCAGTGCCGAGTACTTCTCGATCAGTTCGGCCCACGATGTGAAGAACAACCCGTGCATCATGGACCTCTGTTCTTCGGTCTTGCTTCGGCTGAGGCCAAAAATCCCGAGGTTTTGTATAATAGCTGCGCCATTCACAGCACCCTCCCCATCCTCCTGGCCGTCCTCGGAATACCTGCTACTCCGGCAAGTCCAGTAGATTTGCCGGCATGAGAAGTCGACGGTGCGACGCGACAGCGTGCGTTCCTGCTTGACCCACGCCCTTTTGAGCAGCGGGCTGCACTCTACGTCCTCGTAAAAGGAGCCGGCAATCTGCATGTACTCCCTAAAATAGATCTTCCCATCACATGGCCCGGCTTTCCGGGCCATGAAGTCGACTGGAATGCCGGAGCGGTGGCTGCTCGTCAGAAACCCTTGCGAAGCGCTGGCAGCCGAGGTTGCGGCGATGGTCAGATATGCGTTGGCATAGATCAAGCCCATCTTGCCCGACTCGGTCTTCCAGTCTACTTCGTCTGGCTGTCCTTGGATTATGCAGAGCGCATCTACCCATAGGTACGCCATCCCGAGTCTGCGAACCACTTTGACGGCGTCTTGGATCGTCTGGGATAGCAGGGTCAAGGGAGCCCCTGTCGTCATCATCCACCCAATATTCCTGTCCGTGGTGAGCAGCCCAGAGTGTCGGTCGCCCCAACAGTAGCTGAGTGCGGCGTACTTAAGCCGCCGCTCGTTCGTGGACACGAGCCTAACACTGGGATGACCGGACGGTCCAACGTCAAGCAGTCGCGCCGGGCCAACTGCGCCGTCTAACCTGAACCAAGGATAACTCCCGTTACATTGGCCGTGGTGCTTCTCGCACTTGTCCGCCCAGCTAAGCGTCTTCGATATGTTGAGGTCGCAGATGGGGTCGTCTTGGATCCCCCGTGCCGGAACCGAAAGGCTGACTATACCCATAGACTCGGGAAAGGAACCTGAGACATCTAAATTAGCGTGCGTTCAAACTGTCTATTCTCATAGTGGTTCAGCTATCCTACCTGGATCAGTAAACATGAGCAAAACCGCGCTCCACATCCCGTAGCGAAGAGTCTCACCCACTGCACCCAGCGTCACAGTGACTCTCTGCGAGAGCGGTCCGTCACGAACTGGGCCGCGTTTGCGACAGCCTGCCCAGGGTCTTTCCGAGTCTATGTCGCGTCCGGCTGCGAACATGGACACGGGGCCAAAGCTTAATATATCGGATATGTCCCGGATCCTACTGTATGCGAAACGCTGCTCATGAATGCACCTCTCGAGGACATTAACGATGAGACGGCAGAGGGCACACACATCGGCGCTGTGGGTTAGAGCGCTGCCCGTCGGCTGATGCGTGTATCCGTCTCTGCCTTTTAGGTCTTCGAGGTTGATGCCCTGGCAGAAGGTGCAGAGATCGAATTTTGAACATGGCGATGGCCGAAGTTCCTGTGTTCCTTGGGATGCGGCTTCCATTGCTGTGTTTCGTTGTCCGAAGAGAATAACGCCCCTGCAAATTCAGGAGGAGAGTCACCGAATGAGGTGGATCATAGAGGATATGGGCGCTTAAGCTCACGGAATTTTGCGTGCAATACAACAGGCTCACTTGTTTGCAACACGACACTTTTGAGGCTGACGATGTACTGCCTCCTGCACGGGGAAATTTAAGGACTCCACCCCACTTTTTAGGCGTTCCTGCAGGATCGCAAGGCTGTGCCTAAGCTTTGCCCACCCAGGCTTTCTTCTCTTCTTGCGTGGTTGCCTTCTGGGGTATTTCTGTTTCCTTCATCCATCAACAATCCACTGTTCATCGTCTTTGTCTTCCCTAAAGACAGTCTACCCGTGCGAAGCGACAAATGGATCCTTGTCGTGACTGTGAAGCGGCCGCCCCGCCTGGTAAGATTCGAGCTCAGCAGTGTCATTGCGCAACCCCTCTAACGCTTTGCAGAAACAGACGCAGCGACGACGGCCGACCCGTCCATCAAGAATAAGGGCGACGCCGAACCGAATCCGCACGAACTCCTCCTTTTCCTTGCGTCGTGCTGTTTCTACGACTTTATGCACGCACGCAACATCTACAAGATTTACCAAAAGTTTGAGAGCTGGAGCGGTCTGAGTCGCCTCGACAAGTTTGTGCTGGTTTGGAGTATTATGGTCGTGGTCCTGGTGACCGCTATCATGGTTCTTTTTGGAGCTTTGCAATGCCTGGTATCACTCAAGATAAGACAGAAGAGGCGAGGCCAAGAGTCATCGGCTCCTGCTCCTGTGGCTTTCCAAGACAAGAAGGAGGGTTTGTAAGAAACGACCCCTTTAGATCACAGACATGCGCGTATTGGATAGCCGCTCTTTCCCTTTCCTACCCACGAGTCAATTCAGCCGCACATATGACCTGTTTGCAAAATCCGTCTTCACATGCTCTCCATGCACACACTTCGTGAATGCTAGGTGCTGGGACTGTCACCGACCGTGAGCTTACCTTTGCTATCCTTTTTGGCCATGCAGGACGCAATGAAGCTCAGCAGCGCTTCGCCTTGCGAGGTGTCCTCTGTTCCAATAGACAGAACATTGCTATGATGACAGATCAGCCACTGCTAGAGCTGGATTCCCTCCATCTTTTTTAGGCAACTGTACCTCAGATGATTGTGCTTGTCCAGCACGTGGAACATGGGCAATGTTCCCTTTGGCTCGCTGCGGGTCCTGTAGGCGTTGAAAAAGGCCACATTTGCTTCAATGGTTTCCTTTCTGTGTCCAGGGTTTAGTTGGTATGCTGGCAGACGTCTCGGGGCACAAGAGCAACGTACACTTCCCACTTGACGGTGCCGATATATACCGGAACTTTGTCAGCATCTCTGTTGGAAATTATCAGCAAAATTGCCCATGCAGTGCAGTCACAATGGCTCATGGTCTTACAAAAGCGGCGAGTCTTCGGGAAGACGCTCAAACAAACCCAGGGCAGACCAGGGCTGGCGGCAAGGTCAGCTAAGTTATTCACGGCGATTTCTTTTGTTAAGGCTCCTTGCAAACTTACACCCCAGACTTCTTCGGCGTCAGAACCGTAGTATTGGCGGATGATCTTTTGACGTAGTGGCTTTGTCCGGTCGTACCAAAACGGGACGCTGAGGTAGATGATACCTGCTACAGGAGGGAACAACGCCGGCTTATCCTTGATCACCCGTTTCGGGTCGCCTGCTCATGTGCCAAAGGGTCAGTCAGATATCAAGTCGAAGAAGAAGAGAGCAAGTCGTCTACTGACCTGCAGCATAGAGGTTGGCAGCGATGTGTGCGCCCCCAGACGAGTGGCCAAAGAGCACAACCTTGTCGGGCGATCCGCAGCCATACTTCTCAGCGGCAATATTGTTGTAGACCCACTCGCGGGCCAGCTGCATGTCGTCGGCACCGCCCGGATATGTGACGTGCGGCACCATCTGGTGGTTTACCAGGACAGCAACCAGGCCATGCTGAGCAAAGTAGTATCCAATGTTGGCCCAGCACTGACGAGCATTAGCCTAGATCGTCTGCCAGGAGACTTGTGTGCATCAAAGACACTAACAGCCACGCACCTTTTCAGTCCACGCCTTGTCACCGGAGAAGAAGCCGCCGCCGTGCACAAAGAAGATGACAGGTTTACTAGCTTCGACATCACTCTGATCATAATAGACATCGAGCCTGTTCCTCTCGGTTGGGCCGTAGCGCTGGTCGCGGACCACAACGACGGAGCTCTTGGGCTCCGGGTACAGCGGCTCGAACAGCTCTCTCCATGTCTGGCAATGGTGTCAGTGGAGGTTGATTCAACATATCATGCCGGGGCTTGGCTTCACCTCCTCGTCGCCGAGATCGAACTTGCAGGTCTCCTGCCTGATCTTTGCATACAGCGCGTCCATGGCAGATCTTGGATGGTCCCTCGTGATATTCGGTGAGATAAGTTATAGATAAAAAGAAACTAGTAGCTTTCCCACATGCTGCTTCATATCTGCACAGCAGAGGGAATGCTCAGTGGTCCTGTGGGGGTTAGTCCGGAACACTACCCAGAATCGTATCTCGGGTTTGATAAGAGTTTCGGCCCGCACACGTTCGGTATTACGGGTCTCGGCCCGCCCTCATTTGCAGTGCGAGTGATTGGGTTGTATATGACGAAACCACAGCCAGCCGTGATAGAACACTACATAACCCGTCCACGACAACATGCGTCCGATTCACCGCTGGCTGGAAGCAGATAATGGATTTACCTCACGAGCTCTGTACACGGTATCTTCGCAGGTGGCAGAGGCAGTCTGGACGGCTGTAATTCAACCAAGTCTCCGCTGTGGGTACAGTAATGCACCAGCAAACGTCGGCCCGCTCACGGATAAAGCACAGAATATTCGGCTCCTGTACTGATAACGCTCAAAGTAAGGTCTACATCCCATATTTTGTTCTTCGTGTCCAGCTTTGACCCGTGAACACTCTCCAATTCCTCACATTAGGCAAGATGGGATGAGACCAAGAGCGCAATCGAAGCACGCCTACAGACCGAGACAGCTAAGCATGCTTCGTCCCCTAATTGAAGGTCAGGGTCCTTCCATCAATTATACTAAACAAGGCATGTGAACACCAGCAACTAGTACAAACTTGGAAGAAAATGCAAAGTTTTCCCCCGCTCGCAGGAGAATGACTAGTCGGATATTCCCTCCACCTTGGCCTTCCACCCGGACACTCTCCTCATACCTTTTCGGCCTCTGCCACGGACAGCTTTTCGGCGAGAGATTGGGTTCTGGCCACCCTCGCTTCGTCGTCCATGGTGCGCGAAACCTGTTGGAAGAAGCGAGGCTTGACGCCCTTTTCGTAGAGCTCGTCCATGCGCTCAAACGTGATTCCCTGGGGGAGGTTAGAGAGGGGGGGGGCGATTAGAGCAGATCGACCAGTCACATACCTTTGTCTCGGGGAACAAAAAGTAGCCGGCCACGGCCGTGATCAGACCGGTGCCGAAAAAGATGAAGCCCGTCTTGCCGCCGAGATTGCCCGCGTCCGTGTTGATCATGTAGGGGATGCTGAACTGCATGATGAGTCCCCAGATGCCGTTCATGACGGTGACGAGCGCCTGGGTGGAGGCGCGGAGGCGCAGCGTGGCCACCTCGGAGGCCAGGACGAAGCCGCAGGCGCCCAGGGAGACCTGGTAGATGAGGGCCCAGAGGTACATCATGACGACAATGACCCAGAGCGAGGCCTGCGACGAGAAGCAGCCGGCAATGCCCATGCCGAGCAGGATGGCACTGAGCATGAACATGGAGGGCACGATGAGCCGGCGGCGGCCGACAGCCTCGACCATGAAAAAGGCGGCGCCCGTGGAGATGAGCATGACGACATACATGAGGCACGAGGCCAAAAAGTACTGGGCGATGCCGATGAGCTCGAAAAAGTAGGTCGTGTAGCCAATGGCAAAGGTGGCCCCGATCAGCTGCTGGCCGCTCGACGCCACCATGGCCGTGACGCTGCGCTTGAGGTTGCTGCCGTGGAAGCACTGCAGCTCCTGGCCGATCTCGATGCCAAAGAGGGCGTAGTGCGTGCCCTCGCGCGCGTTCTGCAGCTCCGTGTTGAAGCGCACGTCTTCTGCGAGCCGCCGCATCTCAATCTCGACCACGTCGGGCCGGTGCTTGCCGTAGATGCGCTGGAGGGCCCGGCGGGCCTTGTCTTCCTTGTGCTCGCGCAGAAGCCAGTAGGGCGACTCGGGGAACCAGGGGAAAAAGAGCAGCATGGCGGCTGGTGCGTTTGTGTGTTGGTAAGAATACAGGAATACTTTTCTGATAAAGGTGACCACGTACCAGGGAAAATGTACATGGACACAATGACGGTCCACCACTGCCATTTCCCGTCAATGAAGCTAGCGCCGTAGGCAATGAGGACGCTGGTGAAACCCCGGTTAGCCGTAAAAGGGTTGTTTGGAAATGGGCAGAAGCTTGCATCAAAAATTGGCCCAGCACGATGCTCGTGTTGAACAGGCAGAGGAAGAAGCCGCGAAGCTCCGGTCGGCAAGTCTCTCCGATCCACAGGGGGGAGATGGTAAACATGATGCCAATGGCAGCACCTGGGAGGCAGTCAGCATGTCAGCATCCTAAAGCCAGGCCAGGTCCTGACAACATACCGTTTATAGCACGGCCGGCCAGGTGGGTTTTCCACTCTTGGGCCAGCTGCTGGAGGAGAACACCGACGACCGAGAGCAGCGAGACGACGACGATCTGGGGCTTGCGGCCCCATTTCTCCAGCAGGGGTGCCGAGATGATGGCGGCCACGATGTCGAGGGCAGGCCCGATGGACTGCCAGGCGGAGAGGATGTGGGCGGGAACGACATAGGAGCCGTCGGACTGGAGTTCGCCAAACTTCTGGCAAAAGACGTCGAGAGACGCAAGTTGGGAGCCCGAGACGTAGTCCCAGCCCTGCATCATGGAGCCGATGGACGAATACAAGGCTGCACACGTCAGAATGACCCACGGAATACACGGAATAACACTAGCTGAGCAGACACGAACCCCACAAAACAAAGAGCCAGTTGTCCCTCAGGATGGCCCATTTCTGGGAGTGGTCAATGACCGAGTAGTCGATAGGTCTAGGACGATAAGAGTTAATTTTGGGAGACACGATAATCAAAAAGGGGAAGATGTTGTACTTTTTGGCCATTGTGCTCTTTAGAAGGTTGTGGTCTAGTCGGAATGTGCCAATGTCGTTGCTATGCAGCCATGAGCTGAACATGAGGCCGAAAACACACACAAAAAGGCGCGGCACGGGCAGCGTATTTGTATGCAGGTTGACTCTGTCGTCTCGCAGCCGTCCAGACACCGTTTTCGGTCATTTGCCTTGCGTAATGTCATGAAGAGGGATGCGACACAGAAACCTGGGGTGGACCTGGGTCCCGTCTGGGGTACAGCGGTACAACATGGGGTGATCATCGGGGCATCATGTAACGTGAGAAAACGTGAGGAAAAAACTCGGGGGGCCAGAGGGGCGGCAAGCGGGTTGGGTGGAGGTCGGAGGGCGATGCTATTTCCGCACCTTCCTTGGCGGTCTGGGCGAGGATCCACCCGCCCCGTCGCGGAGATGTGGTCGTACTCCGCGACAGGCAGGAGTGGCCACGTGGTGGAGGCCGGTCGTGCTAACTTCGGGCAGCCGACGCAGCACTCCGCGAGGCCACGAATCCAGAGAATCCAGAGACGTTCACGGGGTCTCTCTGGTCGCGGGCGGCCACCTTTTGTTTCCGAAGCTCTCGACATGTCTCTGGCCACAGGAGCGGAATCGTGGCATTCCCTGCGAGAAGACCATGCTCATGTAGCCACTTTCTGTGTCTGCTGCGGAAACGAGTACAAATTGGCATCGGCGTTCCTCTCGAGAAAGAGTTCCGAGCCATCTTCCATCAACCTCATGAAACACTGAAAATGTCACCACGTCCAGTCTTCCATTTCAGCCCCCCCAAAGGATGGATGAACGACCCCTGCGGGCCAGGTTACGATCCGACCACGGGGACCTACCACCTGTTCTTCCAATGTGAGATGATGCACCCACACAATATCAGCGGCCCAGTATTTGTACTCAACTTGGCGCACAGGGAACCCGAAACAATTCGAATGGGGTAACGTGGCCTGGGGTCATGCTACCAGCAAAGACCTCGTCCACTGGCAGTATGCCTCGCACGACACGCCGGCTCTCAGTCCTGACCAGCGCTACGACGACAAGGGCGTCTTCACCGGCTGCTTCCTGCCCCGAGGCGTGCACGGGGAGACGGACCAGCTGAGCGTGGTGTACTCGTCCGTGTGCTATTTGCCGGTCGAGTGGTTCCTGCCCTACATCCGCGGTTGTGCCGGCCTCTCCATGGCCACGTCCAGCGACGGCGGCCAGTCGTGGCACAAGCTGGCGGACAACCCGATTGTGCGCGAGGAGCCGCCGAACGCGTCGGTGACGGGGTTCCGCGACCCCTTCGTGGCCGCCTGGGCGCCCATCGACAAGGCGCGGGGGTTGACCGAGGGCACGGGCAAGAACCTCTACGCCACCGTCTCGGGCGGCATCAAGGGCGTGGGCCCGATGCTCTTCCTCTACGCCATCGCGGCCGACGACCTCACCAAGTGGACGTACCTCGGGCCGCTCATCAACACGCCGATCAACCTGCGGCCGTCGGCCAAGTGGAGCGGCGACTACGGCACCAACTGGGAGTGCGCCGGCTTCATGACGCTGGGCTCGGAGGACGAGGCCGGCCAGGGGCAGCGCGACTTTGTCCTCGTCGGAACCCAGGGCGGCGACGAGCGCGACTGGGTCAAGGCGTACCTGGCCGACAAGGCCACGACGTTCCCCCGGCGGGTGACGCGCTACAACAACTGGGCGTCGGGCACCGTGAAGACGGGGACCAGCCCGGACGGCCAGGACGGCGGGCGTGCCGTGGCCTTTGCCCGCGACGCCGACGGCATCCTCGACCACGGCTGCTACTACGCGGCCAGCACGTTTGTCGACCCGGTCGGACCACGGTCGCGACGCATTGTCTGGGGCTGGCTGCCGGAAGAAGACGTGACCGTGTCCTTTTGCGCGGCCAAGGGCTGGAACGGCTGCATGGCCCTGCCCCGGGAGCTGTTCTTGCAGCGCATCCCGCACGTCACGGGCGCGCTGCGGTCCGCCCTGGGCGACATCCGCTGCATCCACGCCGATAGAGAGGACGACGGCACGTACACTGTCGAAACGCTCGGGTTCCGGCCGCTCCCCGAGCTGGCCGCCCTGCGCACCGGCGAGCCGCACGTCCTGCAGGACATGGCGCTGCCTGCACCTGCGGCCGCTGCCAGTCACAGCCGCGACCGCCATCTCTGCCCCCTGTCCGGTCGCACGTGGGAGATTGAGGCGACCGTCGACCTGGCGCCCGGCTGCACCGAAGTCGGCTTTGTGGTGAACCACGACGAGGCCATGACCACCCAGACGGTCGTCAAATTTGTGGTCGACGCCGAGGAGATTGTGGTCGTGCGGGCGCAGTCGAATGCGTCGGCGGACATCAACAAGGTCGACGACCGTGGGCCGTTTACGCTCTTCAAGACCAGACAAAAAACAGGCGAGCAGCTGGAGCCCCTGCGGCTGCGCCTGTTCGGCGACCACGACGTGCTCGAGGTCTACGCCAACGAGCGCTTTGCCCTCGCCACCATGGTGTACACACGCGCGGCCGAGGCCGACTTGATCAGCATGTTTGCGCATGGTTCTCCGGGCAGTGCGGTTTTCCGACAAGTCAAGCTGTGGAAGGTGGCGGGCCAAGTCTTGGGGGATGTATAAACTATAGAGAGATAAATATAATGCCATCTTGTCTCTAAAAAATAGCGATCAACTGCGGTTCACCCGTATGCCCACCCTGGCGCTGCTCAGGCCGTGTTCCAGCGCGTACCAGTAGCGTGCCCGGGCAAACAGCACCTCCAGCTCGCAGTCGGTCCAGTCGTCGCCAAACGGCGGCAGCGCGTACGCGCCCGCGGCCGCAGCCACGGCGGCCGGCGGCCCGGCAAAGTCGCGCAGCCAGCCAAAGTAGGCCGCCGTGTCTGGGAAGATCTCGTGGAACCGCTCCGACGGCCCCAGCTTGGCCTCGCGCGCGGCCTCCCAGGCCTGCTGCTCGGCCACCGACGGCAGCGGCTGGGCCGCGCGGCCGGCCAGAAACCGCGCCACCGCCACGGCCTGGTACTCGAACACGCGCAGGCTGATGGACCCGTCGACCTGGCCAACGACGGCGAGCGAGGGGTCGGCCGTGTTGAACACGTGCTGGTAGAAGCCCGCCAGCCGGTTGGTGCCCTCGGCCGGGATGCCGTTCGGCAGGAACGGGTACGAGCGGCGGTAGCCCGTGGCAAAGACGACCTTGTCGACGCCCGCTACCGACGTGCCGTCGGTAAAGTCGACGGTGATGGTGGTGGCAGACGGGCCGTCCGGCCGCACCCGCTGGAGGCCCGGCTTCTGCGACACGTTGGGCAGCTGCCACGCCCCCGCCAGCAGCCCGCCGAGCGGGTGCCGCCGGCTAATGTACAGCGGTGCTTTGGCCACGGCGTGCAGGTCGTCCACCAGGTCGGCCGCCGAGATGTTGCCGCCCACCACCACCACCGACCGGCCGGCAAAGTCCGCCGGCGTGCGGTACGACTTGGCGTGCAAAAACGCGCCCGGCACCGCCTCCCACGTCTCGCGCAGCCCATCCAGCCGCGGCACCTGCCCCACGTTGAAGTGGCCCGACGCCGCCACCACCGCGTCAAACGTCTCCTGGCGCCAGAGATCGTGGTCGTCGTCCTGCTCCGTCCGCAGCGTCAGCAGCCACGTGTCGCTGTCCTCCTCCTTTTTCACCCGCTCCACGTGCGTGCGAAACACCACCAGCCCCCGCACCGGCGCCGCCACCGCCTCCAGGTACTCCACCACCGTCGCCCGCGGCCGCGTGCTGTTGCCTGGCCCCAGACACCGCACCGACGCCGCCGAGTTGACCGCCGGCAGCGGCGTGTGCGTAAACGCCATCGTCCGCGCCCCCGTGTTCGTGTCCAGAGCCTCGTACGCCGCCGTCACCGTCCCCGGCCGCGGTCGCGGCGCCGCCGGCGTCTGCATCACCGCATGATCGGGCCCCCCCAATCCCTCCGGCACCGGCAGCCGCGCCTCCGCCTCCGCCTCCGTCGGCGCAAACGCCTCGGGCTCCGCCTCGTACTGCCACATGCCTCCCACCCGGTCCTTGCGCTCAAACACCTGGATCCGCTCAAAGCACCCCTCCTGCTGCAGCGCCCGTGCCGCCGCGATGCCCGACGGCCCGGCCCCGATCACGGCCACCCGCCGGTATCTCCGTCTCGACGCCATCATTTATCGTACAGTGTTGGATAAATGAGGGCTGAATCCTGCTGGTCCGAACGTCCCGGGTCTGGGTCTCGTTGTTGCTGCCTAGCTTTCTTGTTCCGGATGGTGAGTCCGTCGGCTGTCGTCGGTCGGGCTGTCGTTTGGATCCACATAAAGCCGTAGAAGTGGAAGAAGGGCGGTTGGTTATTATGCCCTGTTTCCCGTCCCGTCTTGCCACTTCACCTGCAAGATTCTCATAGGCCCAGACACCTCTTATCTTCCTTGCTGTACCAAATTCAGCCCACTATTGTCCTTGTTCTGTTGTAATCTTTGTCCTCTGAAGCCCACGCCGTGGAAGGATAAAATCACATGACGATATGTGTAATAAATTAGCTAAGCATGCATGCACCTAGTCTGCGAGCAGTCGCTGCATTCACACGGTGACCTCCGTAAACGGAAATTTTGCACAACACTCGCTTAATTTTATTACCTTGCTATACACTCATTCCTGCATGATCCTCTCCAAGGCCGCCAGAGACGGGCTGTAGGCGGCCGTCTCTGCGACGCCTTCTTGCGCAAGCACCAGGCAGCGATGGACATTGGAATTGATGGCCGTCTGCAGACACGACACGGTCAGCACGCGCCGGGCCGCCATGCTGATGATGAAAAGGCTGTATTGCGTCAGTAGAAGAGTCCCTGCGATTCAAATGGGTCACGATGGCTCCGCTCACCTCGAGCTCAGCGTCCACGTGTTGACAATGCACGTCTTGACGGCCTGCGAGGCCGCCAGCACAAACGACACATAGGCGTCAAAGAACTTGTGGCAGTACTTTAGCAGCTCGCTGTCGGCTGCGTCCATGTCCATGGCCTGGTACACGGCGGGCCAGTAGATGGACGCCTTGCAGGCAAAGTACTGCGTCTGCAGGAACTGCGCCGCCGGCAGGACGGCGACCTCGCTCGGGTTCCGCGGCGCCGTGTGGAAGCGCAGAACCAGCGGCAGGCACTTGTACCACTCGTTGAGCTGCAGCTCGAGCTCGGTGGCGATCACGGGTGCGTACCGCAGCGTCCCACCCGCCGACTTGCTGACCGACGTCGTGCAGCGCTGCAGCATGCGGCGCATGGCGATCTCCGCGAGGAAATAGGCCAGCACAGAGTCGAACGACGTGGGCCCATCGTGGGAGAGCGAGAGGCTGTCCGTGTGGGGGGATATGGCTGCGACGTCGGAGGTGGCAGCAGTATTGGCGGCTGCTGCTGCTGTTGCTGCTGCAGTAGCATCCCCAAGAACAGGAAAATGCCACGTGGTGGCGGTGGCAGGCAAGGGAATGTCCTCATAGGCCCAAATGCCGCTTGGTGGCAGGTCGAGCTGCACAGAGAGCTCGCTCTCAATGAGCAGAATGGCCCAGTACGCACGGCGCAGGCCCTCGTCCTCGTCTGATCCGGCGGGGAAAATGTGACTGCGAAGCATATTCTGGGCCCGGAACGACGCCATGGTGTTGTAGTCATGCGCTTGGCAGGGGCGCATGAGACACATCTGGTAGATGGCAAATAGCACGAGGCACTGGAGGCTCGCCAGCGAGTACTCCTGGATGGCCGTGGGCAGCAGGGCAATGGCACCCTCAAAAAAGGCAAGATCAGGCCGCTCTTTCAACGCAGACGTGGTGTCCTCCACGCTTGCGAGGGCGCCAATGGCCACGACCAGCATGGCCAGACACGACTCGACCGGCGACGACTGGGTGTCGCTGACGGAATGCAGAAAGGTCTCGGAGAAGCCTGCGGAGAATATGGGGAACCAGATGTGGACGTGCTCGGAAAAGGCAGCCAGGGCCGTCGTGATGCGCTCCGGCTGCAGCATGAACATCCTAGGCGGACCGCCGCGGCCAGACACCGTGACAGGACAGGCCGCGGTCGAAGTACGCTCGGCATTGACAAGCCATGTGCTGGTGTCGACGTCGAGGCCCAGCACCCGCATCATGGCCTGGCTCTGGATAATCATAAAGGGAAACCGTGTGGCATCGGGCTCGGAGCCATAGCTGCTCTGCGTGACAGGCGACACGGGGACAACGTAGGTGGGAGTGGGCACGGAGGGTGTCGCAGCAGCCGCCTGGGAGGAGGGCAGGCAGGGGGAGGCGAGTTCCCTCTGCTGTGATGCGAGCAGGAGCCCGCTGATGTGGTCGAGCTGCTTGCGGATCTCGGCAATGTCGATCTCAAGCCTGCGTGCAGTCAGTCAAGCATTGGGATTCGGATACTTGCTTGGTGGGTGTTGTGACTGCTCACCTGGACCGCGGAGGATCGGGGGTTGTGCGGTAGATGCACTTGACATCGTGTGAGTCGCAGTACGAGCACTTGGGTCGCAGGCCGTCACACTTTGTTCTTCGATTGCGGCAGGCATCGCATGCAACGATTCGTCGTCGTCGCGGAGACTCGTCCATGGTCTAGCCAGCTTCTCGGTGTCGCGGAGATCTCGGGGCAGAGCCCGCGGGCAGAGGGTGGAAATACTCAATTTAAGTCGTGGCTCAGTTAGTGGGCGCCATCGCGGATTGGAAAGAGCTGCTCCGAGCGTCCCTTCCCCCCCCGCGTCTTACGACCAGTCCCCGCGTCATATATTAGCGCAGTGGGCATTTCCTGACTGCCGAGTCATGAACCTGGGCACGAGATCAGTGATGGTGCCAGCAAGTGGCGCCTTCCAAGACAGTGGTCTGAGCGTTTATCCACGTCGTCGCGGAGAGCCGAATATTCGCCGCGTACCTGCCCCCACAGCTGACAGGCGCCCCCTAGGCGTTGCTGGCCTTGGCCGCGGAGCTGCAAAGCTGCAAAGCTGCAGAGGCGCAAAGGCGCACACAAGACACGCAAAACACATAAATATGACCGGTTTCGTGGCCCAGTGCCATGGCAGACTGCCACACTTTCGTCCATCCCAACACAATTCCCATCTTTCGCTTCAATTGCACCACGTCTGCTTCCGACTCCCACTCCGACTCCCACAACATCCGTCACGATGAGCTTTCCCTTCAACGGTGACCTCCTGGCCAATGCCGCCAAGCTCAAGACGGCTCGCACCGGCCGCGTGTCCAGCTGGGACCACAGCGGCCTCAACGAGGACGCTTGGGTGATCCAGCCCGGCGAGACGGCGGTGCTGGCCGACCTGGAGGGCCCGGGGTCCATCACCCACCTCTGGTTTGTGCAGACGTGCCGACGCATCGTCGGGCCCGGCCTGATCCCCTACTCCAAGTCCGGCGTGGCCATGATGGAGGTGCACAATGCGCTGGGCCTCAACTACGAAGTGAGCGACCCGGACTACTACCGCAAGGTGCTCATCAAGATGTACTGGGACGACTCGAAGACGCCCAACGTGCTGGCACCCATTGGCGACTTTTTCTGCGTGGGCCACTCGATGGCTGCCAACTTCCAGTCGCTGCCCTTTACGGTGTCGGTCAAGCCGTCGGAGGAGAAGAAATTTGGCGGCGCGGCGGCGTTCAACTGCTACCTGCCGATGCCGTTCAACAAGCGGGCGCGCATCGAGATTGAGAACCAAAACGACCAGGCCTACTTCCAGTACTTTTACATTGACTACGAGCTCTTCCCCGAGCCGCTGAGCGCGGACACGCTCTTCTTCCACGCGACGTGGCGGCGCGAGAACCCGACGCACGGCTGGGCGCCGGCCGAGATCCAGACCAACAGCCTGGAGACGCAGGTGCCCAACCTCGACGGCAAGGGCAACTACGTCATCCTGGAGACGGAGGGTGCGGGGCAGTACATTGGCTGCAACCAAAGCGTGGCACACTTCCAGGGCACGTGGTGGGGCGAGGGCGACGACATGATCTGGATCGACGACGACGGCGAGTGGCCACCGTCGATGCACGGCACCGGCGGCGAGGACTACTTCTCGCAGGGGTGGGGTATGCAGAAGAACTGCTACCCCTTTTGCGGCAGCATCATCCACGAGGAGGACGTGCCCAACCACCAGGTCAGCTACCGCTGGCACCTCGCCGACCCCGTGCGCTTCAGCAAGCGCATCAAGGTCACCATGGAGACCGGCCACGGCAACCACCTCCGCGACGACTGGTCCACCACCGCCTACTGGTACCAGACCCTGCCCGGCCCCAAGCTCGACATCCTGCCCGTCGAGCAGCGCATCCCCCGCAAGCCCGACTTCCCCGCCGGCCAGCCGCCGGCCGATCCGTCGCTGGAGCTCATGGATGCCACGCGCAAGGCCATGGTGGTGCAGCGCCACGAGCGCATGGACGCCTTTGTGGCCGACCGCAACAAGTGGCTCGAGAGGCGGGCACAGGCGTCGCGCGAGCGCTCCAAGAAAAACATTGAGGACGCCAAGAAGCTGCGCCAGCGGTTCCTGGACGGGTTGAAGAAATAGAGTGCGGCGGCAGGGGAGGAGAAAGGAAGGGGGAATTACCTGTGGAAATTTGTGCTGCTCAATTTGACTGACTGGGTGCGTGGTCTCTTCTACACTTTTAGAATCTAAAAATCCAAAAATCCAAAAACTTCTCAATTCAGTCTTAACGGCGGCAAAATTTCCTCTTTAGGGAGGGGGGTGCTCTTGAAGTGGGGCATGGCAAACCCAGTCAGATTAGATCAGGGCTCCTCTTCCCCCCGGATCTCACTGCTGACACAGAATCCTATTCCCACGACAACACGCCGCGGTAGCGCATCTTGCCGGCGGCCAGCTTGTCCACGGCGGCCTGGACGCCGTCGAGCGTCATGGGGTAGTGCTCGACAATGGAGTGGATGTGGTGGCGGGCGGCAAAGTCGAGGGCCTGGTTCTGCGGGTGGCGGCTGCAGATGCAGCTGCCGACGATCTGGTGGCCGCGCAGGAGCGTCGGCAGATACGGCGCCGCGAGGTCGCCGCCGTCGACGGACAGCGGCAGGATGGTGGCCGTGGGCGCCATGATGGGATAAAAGATGCCCAGGTTGAACTTGGCCGACGTGGTGACAATGATGCGGTCGACGGGCTTGGGCAGGCCGAGCGTCGCGTAGTCGGTGACGCCGCGCGTGGCGTAGAACTCGTGGGCGCCCAGCTGCATGGCCTCGGCGCGCTTGTCCTCGGTCGACGACAGCACCACGACGTCGCAGCCCATCTTGGAGGCGAACTGGATGGCCAGGTGGCCCAGGCCGCCGATGCCGACAATGGCCACGCGGTCGTACGGCTTGCACTGCTCCACGAGAGGCACCCACACGGTGCCACCGCCGCCTGAAGGTCAGTTAGCATCAGGTCGGCATCAGATCGGCATTAGATCGGCATCAGCATTGGCTCATCCCATGGCTTTCGGCGCTTACACATGAGCGGCGCCGCGTCTTCCGACTTGATGGCATCGGGGATATGGAAGATCCACTGCTCGCGACGCACCGCATAGCTGCACACCGACCCCTGGGTGTCAAAGTCGACAGCGCCGTAGCTGCGGGCTTCCGGGCAGTAGGCGTCGTGGCCGGTGGCGCACGGCGTGCAGGTGATCTTGCCACAGGTCGAGTTCAGCGGTCCCCAGCCGACGCGGTCGCCGACTTTGAACAGCGTGCAGTCTGTGCCGACTTGCTCGATGATGCCGATTCCTGTCGGACGAGTCAGCATGTTTGTGTCGAAAGAACACGACAGAGTGGGGCTGCACATCATCTCTCTCCTCTCTCCTCTCCTCTCCTCTCCTCGCCTCGCCTTGCCTCGCCTTGCCTCGCCTCGCCTCGCATGTCCCCTCCTCTCTCCTCCCCTCCCATCACGCACCCTCGTGACCCAGAACCAAGGGCTTCTTCAGCATGTGGATGTCGCTGCCGCAAAGGCCGCTGTGGGTGAGCCGGACGAGCACTTCGTCCGGCTTAATCGCCGGAAGCTCGTTCTCGGTCTGGACGACCTTCCCCGATGACGAGCCGCGAAACTGGATTGCTTTGACCATGGTGGCGGAGTTATCTGTTGTCTGTTGTCTGTATGCGAGAGTTCTTGTGAGTAGCAGCTTAGCAAAACCATCTCAAGTACGGACATATCGCTCCTGCGCCTTTATACTACCGTAAACGGCAGGTGCGGGGTTCAGCACGACGAACTGCCGTCGTTCTTAACACCGGATGCTGATGGTCCATGCCGCTGATATGCCTGCAATTGAGGTGTTGGGAACGTTAATCAGTGGGTTTCTTGTGGAACCGGTGAAGCTGTAGCGTGGCTGAGCCGAAGCCACCACCAACGACATGGCGTCAGCATCATGGTATTTGCGACCGGACATATCTTAAGTGCGGGAGAAACTCCAGGCCAATTTGATATTTATGTCACGTATTTGCATCGCACAGAGTCAGCAGAATCTCTGGGAAGACTACATCCATCGCACTGCCATCGACACAGACACAATGGTCAAGACATTCCAGTTTAGAGACATCGAGGTTCCGACGCCCGGCTTTGGGGCCATGGGCCTCAGCTTCGGCCTGGGCAGCAGTCTCACCATGGAACAAGCCGAGCCCGTCCTGCTCAAGGCCATCGAGCTCGGATGCACTTTCTGGGACACTGCGGTGAGCACCTCCCGCGTCCATGGTCACCTCGCCACGGCTGGTCCCTCAGACCCTCGCATCTAATGCTGTCGCCAGGTCGTCTACGCTGCGGGCGTGAACGAGAAGCTGCTGGGCGACTTTATCAAGAAGCACAACGTGCGCGATAAGGTCTTCGGTAAGTAGCCATACTATACCCCGCGTACCTCCGAGCACTCGCTAAGAAACGGCTTCTTTGTCTGCCAGTGGCCTCCAAGTGCGGCTTCAACTGTCTGAACGGGGGCGACAGCTCGGTCACCAACTCGGCCACCCACATCAAGACGTACATTGAGGGCACCATTGAGCGGCTCGGCTTTACACCGGACCTCTACTACCTTCACCGGATCGACCCCAGTAAGCATGCCCCCCCTGCTGCTGCTCTGCCCTCCCTCCCTGCTAATGAAACCTCAAACAGAGACGCCGTTGGAAGAGTCCATCACAGCCCTCGACGAGATCCGCAAAGCCGGCAAGACCAAGTACATTGGCCTCTCGGAGTGCTCCGCCGCCACGCTGCGCAAAGCCAACTCGAGTGAGGACCCCTCCCCCACTCTCCACCCCAGATGATACAATATATTCCCAACCCTTGTTGCTCACAACTGGCATGCAGTTGCACCCATCGATGCCGTCCAGGCCGAGTACTCGTGCTTCGAGACGCTGCACGAGCACGACAGCCTCATTGACACGGCCAAGGAGCTCGGCATCGCCTATGTGGCCTATAGCCCGCTGGGCCATGGCTTCCTCGTCGACGACTTCCCGTACAAGACGCCCGACGACTTTGCGCCCAACGATTTCCGGCGAACTGGTATGTTTATTTTTTTCATGTCGCTTCTCAGATCCCCCCATATCTAATCTCGTGCAGTCCCCAAGTTCCAGGGCGAGAACTTTTACCTGAATAAGGCTATCGTCGACCAGGTCAAGAAGATGGCTGCGCACCGCGGCTGCACCACGGCCCAGATCGCGCTGGCCTGGGTCCAGGCCCAGGGCATGATCCCCATCCCCGGCACGACCAAGGCGAAGCGAGTGGAGGAGAACTGGGGCGCCCGCGACATTGTGCTCACGGACGAGGAAAAGGCCGAGATGCGCAAGCTGCTGGACGCCTTCAAGCCGCACGGCAACCGCTACTCGGCGGCCAACCAGGCCCACGTCGGCCACTAAGCTAGCAGAATCTGTATTCTTGCAGGATAGTCTAGATGAAATGTCTATTGCCGATGAAATATGAATGGCCCCTATCTACTTGAATGGAAACCGCCACAGCAGGGCCTCCTGCCGGTTCCGAGCCAGTCGAACTCGGGATCCATTGTCATCACTCAACCTAGTTGCTTCCGGTCTGTAAGGTATCGCAAAAATACGCATGCGAGCCGATGCTCACAGTTCATTTCGCCGAATTTGGACACGCGGCTCACTATCACAAAGGGCTGTATAAATGCAGAACTGGACAAAGGGACAAAGAACCCGGCGCTGGTCATGCGGACGTGCTCTTTTTTTAGAACAACGAACGGCTGCGGCAGTCGATCCAACACCTTGCCCTACTGCCATTGATGGCATGCTGTCTGTATTGGCCAGATGGGTCTACGGAGCTACTAGCAAGGAAAATCACCGTCCCGTTCTCTTTACAAAGACGGCATTCTGCACAGGGAAGCTCTTTCCGCCCAAGGAAAGTACGCAAACACCAGCTCTGCCTGGCCTTGTGAGACAGCCTCTAGTGGCGGCGGGCGAGCGTGACGTGTGTGCCATTTGCTGCGCGCAGCTCGACGACCTCGACAGCGTCGGCAAGCTATGAGCGTATGTGGCACCGTGGGCATGAAAAAAAAAAGGCCATGTGCATTACCAATTGTGCGAGGACCCGGCACGCACAAGATTGCGTAGATGCGCCTCGGTGGTGACAAAAGGACGTAGAACATGAGGACTGTTGTGCAGCTTTGGTCTGACGGCAGGTATTGGCAATAATCCAACGACCTCGGCCTCGGGTCTCGTCGCCAAAGTCGAGCAGGTAGGAGGAGAACCAGCGTCGTACATGTCCCTCTCGTAGCCTGAGCGATTGTTGGGGGAATGTCGAGGATGGTGTTCAGGAGAATGTGCACTACTGCTCCTGCTCCTTTTCAACCAGCGCAGCTAGAGGTCAATGTGTAGCTGGCACGGCTGCACGGCCTGCACCGTGGCCTCTGACGTGGGCCGCAGAGGTGAGCGTACCAAGCCCCGTCGCCTGTATCGGCAATGCGCTTCGGCGAAGACGTCAGACTGTGCCGAATGGGCTGCCGTGTGCACTCGCACCGTGGGAATGGGACGTCAGCCGGCCACTTTCGGAAGCAGCAAATTACAGCTGTACATCCTGATGACGTCTTGGGGTCGGGCCGAGGTGGGCATGTGCGAGAAGCTGTGGGACAGGAAATGGAGAATATGGCGACTGTCCGGCTTGAAAGCAACGACGTCGACAGCTGTTTTGACATATTGGCAGATTCCTCTGGCAGCGACATATGGCTGTCCGGGATGGCTACAGATGCGAGCAGATGCAGGATGGTGAACCACGACGAAGGAGCGGACGCAGTGCGGCTCCTCCAAAAAAAAAAAACGAATTTTTAAAAGAAAATCATCGGAAGTGATCCGAAAAGCAGCCGAGCAGCGAGCGAAGGAAGCAAGCTTCCGTTTTGGGCAGCTGCAACAAGGATCTCTCGACCGCCTTACGCAACACAGACAGCACACGGGCAGCACACAGGCAGCAGGTCGAAAAAGCATGGGCCATGCAAAAAAAGGTCATCCTCCGGAACCACGTTGCACGACCACGCGTGGTTCGCCCTACCTGAGCAGAAAAACAAGAGCAAGAACACCCCCGGTAGGATGGATGCACAAGGGAAACAGGAAACAGGAAACAGGGAAACGGAGGGTGGGGGATGGAAACAAAGAAAGTGCCCAGTCCCGGCTACGTGGCCAACGACATCTGGCCGAACAACAAGGGGACCAACATGGGCCACGGCCACGGCCGCTGTCCCAGCACTGGGAATCGCATTTTGGGGGGCGGTTATGGTTATGGATTCGGATCCTTCCCAACACGTGTCCGAGCTCGGGTGTGTGCCGTTGGCCTAACGCCGGCCACCCTCCCTCTCTCCCTTCTTAGGCCACGGGCATGCAAAAGGTTCTGTTGTCTCAACAGCAGCTCACCGCCGCCAGCACCTTCTTCGGTCTGTCGTCGTGTGCTCGTAGCGGGCTCCCTCTCCCACCCCCTCCCTATCGTCTTGGCCGTGCCCCTCCTCACCATCCCCCCTCCCTCTCTCTCCCTCCACTTCTGTCTCTCTGGTGGCCTCCTATTTTTGGAGCGGAGATCTTGGCCCTGTTTGGCGAGCAAACAGCATAACATAGTCCGGCGATCTGAGAGCAATACGAACGCTCCTCGGGAGATCGTCTGGGCGCACAAAGTGGGTGGGCGAGCGAGATGGCAAGAGGCAAAACGTGAAACATGTGTGTCGAAACGGGGATTGGGCGCAACCTCTGTTGAAACATTTCAGGGGGTCTGGGCAGAACAGATTTAGCGGCCCTCTCCACTGAGGAAGCGCCAGTGCGTATCTGCGAATCGCCTGCGCGGCGTAAGCGTGCGGCGGTGCAGGGTTCCTCCCCTTCTGCCCACGGATAGCGTTCCGAGTTGGAATATGTAAGATACAAATAAGCTAACAAATTCTGGCATGTCCATCTGCCATGCACAGCGCTGCATTCGCCCGCCAACGGACGAGAGGCAGGAATGACAGCGGACGGGAAGTCGGTCAACGAAGAAGGTCCCGGAACCTGACAGCACCACAAAAAAAAAAGAGAGAAAAAAAAAAGTAGAGGAAACACCAATTCTTTTTCCTCTTCAACACGTCGTCCCGAGAGCCCGAGAATGTCATCGCCCTCTGCTAAAGAGGCGACCAACAGAGACAACTCATCCCTTGGCCTAGTGTTAGTTGCATGTAGGGGCGGCTGAAAGCATCGCCGTGCGTGTGTCGCGATTGGCCACAGCCGCCCAAGACACGGTGGGCACCCACAGGCCAGGGGGGGTTGATAAGGTTGTCAGATACCGCGTACTCGTAATACGGGTACTTGTACACAGTAATGCCACTCGCTAGTCCGAGGCTCTTTGGCGCCGCCCTTGGTTCCCAACACGGCATCTAGCTTTTTTCTCAACTACACAGAGGCAAAGAGGAAAAGGGGCAGCCGAGTCTCGCCGGCTGGGCAAGACAAATTCTACGCGGAACTGGAATGCAGACGTAGAAAGGGATGGACTTGGGGACGGATAGTATGGTGCAAATAGCCTGTGATGGCTTTCGGCGGTCTGGGCTCTCACCCTTCCCTCCTTCTCGGTGTCGAGTTTCCTTTTTCATCTTTTTTTTTGTTCTTTGTCGACGGACACGCCAGCTGTTGTGCGATGTGCTCTTTGCGGTCAGGGCTGCATGCGTCCTGCCGCGTGATCCTTTTTTGAGTTGAAGGGCTTTTGCTCCTGCTCTCTCTTTGACGAGAAAGATCCTTGGCTGTGGCGCAAGGCGAAGGAAGCGGGTAAAGAAAAAGAAAAGAAAAGAAAAAAAGGCCTGAAAAACGGCGGTCAAGCCACTGTGTGCTGGCGCGCGCTGTGCTGGCGCCTCGCTGGCGCCCTGCCTTTGCTGGCGCCCGTCGAGGTCGCAGTGGCGCATTCCTGCAGACCCGCAGAGAGCACAGAGAGAGGCTTGCGGGCGGGCGAAGGAGCCCCACCCATGTTTCAGATGCCCTTGGGCAGACCACCGCCAGCACTGCCCTGTGGGAAACAAGGGGACAAGGGGACTTTTTTTTTAAAGGGGTGGTCTTGTTCGAATGGGAGGATCCCCCAAGTCCACGACGGGGATTCGTCAAGCACCGTCTGCATGGTCTCATTGTGGTCCATCTGATTTCGCTTGTGGCTCTTGGCCCGGCTGGAAAGGCGTGCTCTCTCTCCAAAATCTCCGGCCTGCTGTGCGTATTCCCGCAACGCCTAACATGCACACCTATGCGCAGCGCATCGCCCTAAAAAGCACCCCTGGCCGGCTCCGCCGTCGATGCGATCCTGCCCTCTGGGCTGTCAAGGCTTCGCCCTGCTGCCTGCCTGCCTGCCTTCCTGCCTGCCTGTCTACCTGCCCTCTGGAGCGGAGTCCCCGATATTCGCTTCCCCCTCCACCATGGAAACGCCCAATTACCAAATGAACCATTATGCAGCAGGGGTTCTGTGATGGCAGTTTATGCTTCTAGCTGCGCTTGCGCTCTGCACTGCTTAGTGGCATCGCTGGCCATGCTGTCTAGCTCTAGCCTGTCGACGTCAGCTCTAGCTGCTGTCGTTGTCTTCGCCGCCGCCGTCGTCGTCTCCGTCCCCGAGTCGCGGCCAAGGACGACTTAGACTGGCAGCCGGCGGCTCGCCTAGGCGCCTTCTCCTGTCTCTCCCGTCGAGCAGGTTAATCAGCGACCCCCCCAATGCTGAATCGCAAACCTTATGTCGCTATTGGCTCTGGCCACCTCAGATTATCACTCTCCAGCCTGAGCCCGAGCGGTTTCATCTGTTCTTGGGAAGAGACCCTCCCCGTCCCCCCTTCATCAGATCTATGCCATTTCGTTTCAGCCCAATCAGCGTCCAGAGCCGCGCATGCAACCCCTGTTTTCCGCAGACCCCCCCTCTCGTTTCTTTCTTTTTTTACCTTCCTGCTCTGTCGTTCCCTTCTCTCCCATCCTTCCCTACCCCCTGTCCGCCGTAGTGTAAGTGACACTACTTTCCTTTTCTTGCCTGGTCCATGTGGGTTGGGCACGCATTCCTCGCCCCCCCCCTCCCTCCCATTCACTGGACGCTGGACGTCCCGACTGCTCGCCGGTCACCATCCACTCTTTTCATCCCTTCTCTCTCCCGTCTGGACCCCCCCCCCTCCCCCCTTCCCTCCCCTTCCTTCCACGCTTGCTGGGTAGTAGCACACAAGCGGACCTAGACGGGGCCCCATCTGCTTTGTCGTTGCGGTAGTGGTGGTGGCCCATTCATCTTTTTTTACGCACTCGCCCCAGTCCGTCCAGCCGCGGACCCAATATATGTCTATATATGACTGTGCATCCGGGCCACCGTCAAAGCCCCGGAATCCTTTTTTTCTTCTCCGGTGTTTTTCCATTGACTTCCAACATTTCCCAATATACCTTTCACGTCTGTGACTTTTCCTTCCTTTACAAAGTGTTGGATATATCATCCACATCCACATTCCTTTCTCTCTCACTCTCTTTGAAACCAACCCTCCTTTGATCTTTTCTCTCTTTTCCTTCTCTTTTCTCCTCGACCAACAGTCCTTCACCTGTCCAGTACAGATCCAGAGCGTGGCTTGCCATCAGATTCCTTCTACACACCGATCCATATCAATATTCCAGTCCTGAAGGAACGTAGTAGCCAGCCCTACCAAGCCTTTTTGGTCGTCCTTCCTTTCACAGCCTCTTTTTTGGGAAAACCCTTTGGGGACATCAGATCCTCCTACTCTTCGTCCATATCTATCACATACCCTGCGACATCCTTCTTTCTCTCTGGTCGAGACAGTCCTTTTGACAAGGCCTCTCTCTCTCAACATCCACACATTTCTCCCGTCACACAAAAAACACTCCCCCACATCTACCCTTGTCGCCAACATGCAATACTCTGTTCTGCTGTCTCTCGTGCCGGCCCTCGTGGGGGCCGTCTCCATTCCCTCTTACAGCGGCCTGACCGCCACCTTTTCGGACGAGTTCTGGGGCGATGCCGGGTCCACGCCCGACACCAGCACCTGGAACATTATCACCGGTGATCTGGGCAACAACAACGAGGAGGAGACGTACTCGTCGAGCAACAGCAACCTGCAGATCAGCGGCGGCGGCACCGTGCAGCTGGTGCCATGGCGGGACAGCTCGGCGACGTACGGGTGGACGTCGGCGCGCATCGAGACGGTCGACACGGTGACGCCCGAGGCGGGCAAGACGACGCGCGTCGAGGCCAGCCTGCGCATGGGCAGCAACAACGCCAAGCAGGGCATGTGGCCGGCGTTCTGGATGCTGGGCGAGTCCATGCGTGAGGGCACGTCGTGGCCGCTGTGCGGTGAGCTCGACATTATGGAGCAGGTCGACGGCATCCTCACCGGCTACGGCACCGTCCACTGCGACTCCTCGTCGGGCGGTCTCTGCGACGAGCCCAACGGCCTAGGCTCCTCCGTCAGCATCAGCGATGATACTGTCTTCCACACCTGGAGCATCGTCTGGGACCGCACCTCCAACAACTGGGAGACGGAGAGCATCACCTGGTACCTCGACGGCACCTCCTACTACACCCTCACCGGCTCCTCCCTCGGCGACCAGGCCACCTGGAGCATCCTCGCCCACAGCCCCTTTTACATCATCCTCAACCTCGCCGTCGGCGGCGACTGGCCGTAAGTTTCTTCTCTCTCCTCCCTTTAAAGACATTAAAGGCACAAACTGACACATCCCAGGGGCGAGCCCGACAGCAGCACCGAGGACGGCTACGGCAGCATGATGGAGGTCGAGTACGTCGCCGTCTACTCGAGCTAGTCTCGTCGACGGACCGTCGTTGCTTTTTTTCCTCGCCCTTTGACTCTTGTGGTCTCATCATCATCGCCTCCCTTATTTTCCGTTCCCATTTTGTCTTCAATTCTTCCATAACCCCCAACTTTTTTTTGCAAAGCCTATTTTTTGAACTTCTTTTTGTATATATTTTTTACTGCCTGGCGTTTACTTGAAGGAAAACCCCTGAGCAAAAATGGCCTTGTTCATAACGGCCCCCTTATTTTCACAGTCGCAATCAAAGCTCTTCTGTGCTTGTTTGTGCCCATCATGCTCGGGCAACCGGGACTGTATCTTACATCTCTGCTTTCCAAAACAAAAATTTATGATACCATAACTATTTACATCAGGTATCATTCTACTGATCCAGAGTGAGTTCCGTGTACGCGTGTAGTGGTGGCCCAGGGGTCTAAGTTGCGTTCATCATCAGGTCACGTGAGCGTAACTGGAGATGATTTAACGGACCGACCGAATCAGATATGACGATCGGCATCACCATGGACGAACTGGGAAAGACTGCCGTTTGCTGCCATTTGATTTCCCCAGACTATCAAGTGACACATCACGATGTTAGTATCTTACATGTTGAGAAAATCACAAAATTACAACACAACAACTTCGCGGCAATGCAGTCCCAAATTCCCGTCAGCATTATCTTTGTCCACGGGGACAGTTGCTTTCCAGCAAGACCAACCAGCAAGCCAAAGTGCCTGACTGCCGGACTGCGGATAAACATCCTAGAAAATGATGGCCGATAACAAAGGGAAGAGACCATTTCGAGTCCTCAGACCTCAAGTCCTCAACAACACATAAGTAACCCATGATGTCGTAAATCGTCTCCCGGGGTATATTCCGAAATTCCTTGTTCCAAGAAGGGTACGTGCGGCTCCTTTCCCAGCTCTCAAGAGAAGCACTGACACGAACTAAGTTTGTTCCCATCATCCTCATTGAACAGTACGAACAGAGAATCCGTCTTGGCAGAGAGAAAACTTTCCGATCTTTCTTTGAAGAAGACATCCATCAAGAACCAGTGAGCCCCTTCCCCCTTTTCTGCCCTCTTTTATTTCCGTCATGTTCCAGAAAATCAAAAGTACGTAAGAGATAAGAGTGAGAACCGATGACGCCGATGAAACGCAGGATCGTGAAAACTGTGCCGATACTATGCGGGAGAGAAATTGGGGGATTGGTAGAACGAATGGCCGGGTGACCAAATGGTAGAAGAAATAGAAGGGAATGGATGGACACATAGGCGTGTCCAGCAAAAAAAGAATAAGATGGGCGATAAACAAAGGGTAAGAGTGCAAAAAAAGGACAAGATCTGAACACAGTCGAAGAAACTGAAAAAAAAAGAACTAGAACTGAGTTATGAGAACATGATGCTAAATTTTCAAATAGCATCGACTGTGGTCTTGTTGGCTGTTGACGATCGTCGGCGAGCGCTCTTTAAAGCACAAGACTGATCATCAAGCCAGACAAAGACTCATCGACCGAAAGCCACCTAGGCAACCGGGGCGATAGGAGGCACCACGGCCGGGGCAGCGACGGTGGCAGGGTCGACGACGGGGATCTCAGCAGGGATCTCGCCGGTCTGGTTCTTCTGGGGGCAGTCGCGCGAGATGTGACCAGCCTCGCCGCACTGGTAGCAGGTCTTGCCAGCAGTGTTGAGCGGACCGCCGTTGGGAGCAGTGCACTCCCGGGAGATGTGGCCGAGCTTGCCGCAGGCATAGCACTTCATGGCCTGAGCCTGGCAGTCCCGAGCAAAGTGGTTCGGGCCACCGCACTTGTAGCAGGTGGCCGGGCGAGCGCCGCCGGGGAAGCCACCACGGCCGTAGCCGCCGTAGCCACCGCGAGCCATGGGGGCACCGCGGCCCATGCCGGGAACACTAGGGTTGGGGCAGGCACGCTATGAAAGTCAGCATGGCGGTCAGCGAGATGGATTCGCATTGCAGATCAAACTTACAGCCAGATGGCCGGGCTGGCCACAGTTGTAGCAGCGGCCGGGGCCACCGGCAGCGCCGGTCAGGCGAAGGGTAGGGCAGTCAGCCTGGACATGACCAAGACCCTGGCAGTGGTAGCACTGCTTGGCTTCCGTGGTGCGAGGCAGCGGGCAGGCGTTAGACTCGTGGCCCGGCTGCTTGCCTAAAGGTCCAGTTAGTTTCTGGCAAAATAAAAGGAGGAAAAAAATCTCCCGGAAACCCCGGGGAAAAACACAAGTCTTGCTTACAGTTGTAGCAGAGACGCTCAGCGGACGAGCAAACCTCGGCGTAGTGGCCGACGTTGCCGCACTTGTAGCATGCACGACGCGAGAGAGAAGACATGGTGGTAGGTGAGCGTAATGTTCTGAGAAGATTGTTGTCAGTACGGTTTCCACATTGGTACAGTCCAACCAAGAACCGAGCTGTGAGAAGATAGCCCGGGAGATCGCTCGTATTTCATGCGCTGCGCAGGGAAAGGGGGTAGGGACGGGAAAAGAGTGGTGAGGAGGTGCGAAGGTGCAAAGGTGACTGATGTGCATTGCTCTGGGTCCAGGCTGGTCCGCCTTTGGCCAAGACAGGAAATTGATGCGCGCCTCGGGAGGAAGGCAGAGCAGACAAGGCAGCCGCCCGCCTCTGTCGTCGCATTGTTGCGCCAGCACATGCAGGTTGGGAAGCACGACACAATATATTCTGTTTGTTTTCGCAATCGGTGCCGGGGTGCTGACGGATTTGGCAAAGCGCACCCAGGTAAACCGCTGGCGCAGGACGACTCATCCCGGTCACAACTGCGTCGTACATGGACGGGGTGTGGCAAGACTTGCAGGATGCATGAGGCTTGTGTGACGTTGCTGCCCATTCCTGCCTTATGCCGTTGCTCTTCCGATATCGAAGCGACCCGTGCTCCGCGCAAGAAACGTCGAGGCAGGAGTTGGAGTTGAGCAGTTGGCATGCGATGTCAGAGCGAAAATCCGAGGGGAGGCGGCCGAAGCAGCGAACGGAACGTGGGGCGGAAAACCTGCGCAGAAAAGACCGAGACGTGTGCATAAACCAGCAGGCCGCAAGGCGGCCGTTGGCCAACCCAGCAGGTTAAGTGGACACTGTCCTCGACGATTCGCTGTTGGTGCGCAGGGGAAATTGTCCAGTGACAGAATCATGACAGAATCGAGGCGGTTTTGAGTGGTCGCAGGAGGGGTGAAAAAGAGCTTTTTTGGCTCACGCGCTCCCCTCATGATACAACGCTGGCGCATTGCTCATTCGGCAGCGAGAGGAATCGGTAGGCGCGATGTGACAAACGACAGAGAGAAGGCGGAGGTGCCAACTGCCATCGAGTCGCTTTTGGTCGGCATGATCGATGCCAAGAGCGTGGAATGCGATAGCCCGAGTCGCGGTCGTGGCAGAGAGCGCAAGGGCGCGGAAGAAGGAGCAAACCCAGAGCAAGACAAGGGGGACCCGATGAGGGGGATGTGATGTGCGCACATGCAGAAAAGCAAGGCTGGAGAGGGGGAAGAGGGGGGAGAGGGTAGGGGAGGAAGAGCGAGAGAGAATGAGCGAAAAGAGGAAAGTGAAGAAAAAAAACACCCACCTTGGGAACGGAAACTCTTCGACACAAAAATCCTTCCAAAAACTTCGAACCGATCGACTTCGACAACGTCCTTCACAACAACTTCTTCCGACAGCAACACCAACAACAACCCGATAAGAGGCTTTTTGTTTGGGGAGTAGCAAGACACTTGTTTGTGGCGTGGATCGTGAGAAAGGAAAAAAGAAGAGAAGGAGAAAAAAAAAGGCGGAAAAAGGCGAAAGAGGGGAAAGGAATATACAATAAAAATAATAAAAAAGCCTAACAAAAAAAAATATAAAAAAAAAATTGGGAAGGAGGCGACAAGCGACTTGCCCGAATGGAGTCGATTGTGGCGGCGACCAACAGCACCAGCAGGAAGTTTTAGCGCAGGCGGAGAAAAAAAAAAGAGATAGTGCTTTTTGAGAGAGAGGGCCAGAGCCAGAGCCAGAGCCAGAAAAAAAAAGAAAAAAAAAAAAGAAAAAAACGGGCACCAGAGAGTGACTTGCGAGTGACTTGGGCGGAGCGCCGTTGTAGCTTTGGGCAGCACTAAGTGGCTGCTGGGCGATGGCAGGCAACAGGCATGAGGCAGTGGACCGGGACAGGTATCCGCCATGTAACGCGACCTCTCTTTCCCGTTTTCCTTTTTATTTTTTTTTGTGGATGCCGGGGAGAAGGGGAGGGGGGGGGACCTGATCGCTCCATTCCATGCGGTGTGCGTCCTGTCACGGAAGGAGTGATGAAAGGGCTAAGCGAGGGGGCCGCTTGCCGAGGATTGCGCCTTGTCTTTCGTCACAACTTCCTCTTCCCCCAAACGCCTCCCGATTTAGGATAACAATACTCCTACAGTGTGAACTGTATCTAGCCAACAGCCAACCACCGTGCCATTCTGCGTATGATCACACTCTCCATCTTGCTATTTGTATGCAAGCTTACCATGCATTGGCTAGTCGGAGCGGCGCTCGCCGGTTTTTCCACCGAGCAGGGCGGGCACATGCTTTTTTTGTGTGTGCATGTGCATACCCATCAGATACATTGTAGTATTGCTTCTTTTTCCTCGGGCAGTAATATTTGTACTCGTACCTGCTCGCTGGGCATCTAAACTGGTAAAACATCATACCGGTGCAATCAGTGGGTCGGGACCTGGCTCTTGCACGCCGTTCCATCGGTCTTTGTGCGCATGGTGGCTAGCGGCCTTTTGGGTTAGCCCACAGGCGGAATGAAGCTCTGTTGGGTAAGGCGCGCGACGAGTTCGGTTCGAGGGGGCGCGTCTTCCGTCAAGTTCTTTCTTCTTCTTCAAGAGCCTGAAGAGATATGGCGATTGGGGGGAGGGGCGGCATCTGGGCACTTGATGCTCGTAATATTGCGATATTGCGTATGTATTGCCGTGCTGGTTGCGACAGACTAGCGGCCGCATGTGGCGGCAAGCAGCACCCCAGGGTCTGGCTACGGCCGGGGGAGAATGAGGGGGGTTGGACGCCTTGACTGCGTCACTGCCAGATTCAGTGTTTCCGACGTATACCAGCAGCGGCCCCAGACCCATAATATTTGTAAGAGGTCGTGGAGGGCGGCGCTGGAGTGAGAAATGCAAATACAAAACTTACCTCATAGCTCACGAGACACCCGCCGCAGGCGTCCTCGTCACGCAACGCTGGCGATGCACCGGGGCGAATGAGAGGCGCCAGGCAAAAATACAATTACAACTGCACGTATCTTACTGTGTAAGATACGTAGTATGCCCCCCCAGAACCGCCGCTGGCCAATTGCGCGCCGGCCCTGGCCAGCTTTCTCCACAGCATTGCTAGGGCCTTGTTTCCGCCCTTTTTCAACGGCCGCAGGTCGCATGGGCCTGCAGGTGGACAAACGGAGAGAACCTGCAGCTGACACGCGTGCCAGGGGAGGAGGGGAGGAACGGACGACGGGGCCTTGGAGCCGAGTGCGTGCATAGCTCGGGTCCAAGGCACGTACTCGTATCTCACAGACATGATTTTTTTTTTGGCGAGGCGAGCCCGCTTGGCTTTTGGATCTTGATGTCCAGTCCGTCGATCTCGATGTGCAGCCGACTAGCTGGCAGTTGGCAGTGATTAGTAATACTCGTGCTAGGGTTTGTAAGATACAGGAAAGTGTATACGTACGAGTGTATTAGTTTTGTACTCGCTCAAACGCGTATCTTTATCATGTAAAGGTCCCACGGCGACCGACCCAGCAGGCGCACAAAGGATCCTATATCAACACGGGGGGTCTGATAGTGACAAGTCCCTGGGACCCCCGGAACAGCCGTTTTGGGGTGTGGGTGCTGCATGGCCAAAAAAAAAAGAAAAAAAAAAGCAAGAAAGCAACCTTGTGGCGGACTCTGGAACGTCTTCCATTAATAATCGCTCCATCATTCGCCACCTGTCCCCCGGCTGAGGCTCCCGGAGGTCCGCCCACCTTCCTGTGCAGGGCATGCAGGTCTGGGCGGCCGCATTTTCCGCGATAGGAAAGAGGCTTGTCGCGGAAGGCGTCAGTCAGGCTCTGGCCACCGAGACTGGGCGATCCTCATGAATGGAACCCAACTCCGGCCAGCCTGGAGAGACCAAGCCTTCAGCGGCAGCAGGTAGCAGGATTGAGGAGCTTCTGTGCAGGACTGCATCTCCTCTTTGGGGCGCTGCCGCGAGTACTAATGAATAAGATGCTATTGATGCTGTGTACAAGACCATATGCTTGTTTGTTTTTGCTTACTTGCCTCTAATGTGCAGTGCCGACCAAAAAAAAAGAGTACAGGTTTTGCTAACCAAAAAAGCAAAAAAAAGACGTCTTTCCTTTTCCCACAAACGCCCTGACCAGTGTCGCTCCCATGCTGTCCCTCAAAAATACAAGTATGCCTCTCCCCTTCCCGTCACCCCTTCCCTTCTGTCAGAACCCCCGGATCGTAGCTCTTGGTGAAATCGTACAGACGTGGCGTGTGTGCTTCCTCTCTACCTTTGTCACCACATGGCCGGCCGGCCTACCCGGCCTTCCTCGGCCGGGTGCTGCGGCAGAGGCAGCGGCACGTCTGTCGTCGGTGCTATCGACCGCGGCTGTGCCTCCACCACGTAGCGGACGCCGTCATCGGACGCATATGACGGCGGGCGACTGTGCCGGCTGGTGCGAATGGGGAGCTCTTCGGTCCTGCCGCAGTCGCTTGTGGCGGTACTGCCGATGGTGCTGCTGGTTCCAGTTCCGCTGTTGCTGTTGCTGCTGCTGCTGCTGCTGCTGCTGCTGCTGCTGCTGCTGTCGCCTGGCGGCGTCATCTCGTCACTTGGCGAGTCGTTCCGTTGCCAGTAGATGCGGTTCGGATCGACGCGCTGATGGTTAATATGGAACGGTTAAAAAAAAAACATCAGAAAGACACTTACTACGCTTTCCCGCCACAGCCCGTAGGCCGGCGGCTTCATCTTGGCGGTGGCGCTCTCGACGCCGGCGGCTTCCTCATCGCGCGCCAGCACGACGCGGATCGGCTCCCGTGGGATGGCGTAGCCGCCAGGTGCAAAGAGGTCGGGCGCCAGCGGGAACGCAGCGATGCCCGAGCCGCCGCCGCGGATGCCTTGGTGCCGGCGCTCGTGCTCCTCCTCCTCCTCGGGCGTCGGCGGCCGCCGGATCAGCATGCAGATGCGAATGAGAGCATGGCAAAAGAAGATGGTCGTGATCAGCAGGACGAGAATCAGCAGCACAGAGAACTCGCTGTTGGTAATGTTGCGCGTCAGCGCCAGCGCCAGGTAGATGGCCAGCATCAGCAAGATGATCATGCCGGACACAAACACCCGCAGGATCAGCGACCGCATGCGGTGCGACCGCACCCACGGAAAACAGAACAGGAAATGCTTAGGCCGGCTCTTGTCGCCGCTGATCATCTGCGCTGGCGGCAGGCCCATCATGTCGCCAGAGTTGTGGTGCCGGTGTCGGTGCCGGTGCGGTGGTCGGTTGTTGCTGCTGCTGCTACCGCTGCCGCTGCGTTGATGGCGGTGCCGGTGTCGCCGGTGCCGTCCGTCGTCCACGAGGTCTACGAGATGCAACTCGGCCGGGTCGGCTCCGTCAAACTGCCGCTGGTGCCGCGTGCTGGTAGCACTCCGGCTGGCATTGTGCAGGTGCTGCGCCGGCACCGCCGGCACAGGCTCCACTACCGCTGCTGGAGCCGTGCGATCCCGACGGTCGCTGCGTCGAGTGCGGAGACGCGACCGCTGGTGGCTGCCGCCAGCTGTGCTGCTGTAGCTGCTAACGTCGCTGGGGCTGCTCGTCGTCGTGACCGTGTACACTGGCAGGCGATGCGACCGCGAAGTGCTTGGCCGGGACGACGGGCGACTGGATGCGTCCGTCCACGTCCGCTGCAGATTGGGCAGGTTCAGACGTGTCGAGGGCAGCGATGGCATGTCAAGCGCAAATTGAGGTGTCTTGGGCGAGATGATCTCTTCATCGTGGTCGTCGTACCGACTGCTGGTGGGCCGCGGCCCCGGGGCCCGTTCTGACGGCCGCGGGGACTGGCGGCTGGCAAACAGAGGCAGGGATGGCCGCGGCATGTGGGCGAACTGGCGCAGCATCGTGACCGCGGGCGACCTCTGAGTTGTCATCGGTGCTGCCTGTTCCTGCATTTCCGGCGAGCGCTGCATTTGCCCCCGTGCCTCGCGAGTCTGCAGGCGCTCCAGGTCGGTGTCTTCGATCTCGGCCTGACGGCGCAAGAAGTTCTGGCGGGCGTTGCGAAAGATATCCATGTTGGAGAACGTAGTAGGGGAAGCGTTACCGTCGAGTCGTCGTCAAACCGGTCATACTTTGTGACTTGCTTGTTGTTCAGGGTAGGGTCGTCTTATAAAGGGTGTTGGTGCTGGGTACGTCCCAAACGGAGTATGGGCTGTGTTTTCCCGTCCCAGGAAGGCTGGTCCTGGTACCAGTGCCAAGGGCAGCAGCCGTTTGCCTGCTTCGAACGAGCCCTTTTCTTTGTCCGTGTTCGAAGATCGGGAACGATCTGATCGTTTTGTTCGGCCTGGGTCCCATGCAAGTAATTGGTCCTGGCCAGGCCTACGATATTAGGGGTGCAGACGGAGAGCTGCAGGTAAAGAGGCGTTCGTGTTCCCCCTGATCGGTGGTGGGAGAACGTCGATGAAATGATAGGATGAGAGGACGAGGCCTGCTGTAGTCAAAAGAAGAAGGGACGATGCAAAGTCCAACAACGAGCGAACGAACGAGCGATATGCCAGATCCACAGTGGCTAATGATTTCCAAAAGAAAAAAAAAACAAGAAATGACAAAATGGCTCCCAGAGCCAGTTTTGATGCCGAGAAAGAAAAGAAGAAAAGAAAAGGAGAGTTTGGTCGCAGAATGAGCGGACTGCCAGAGAACCCGCCGGATACAGGAGAGGCGGAAATCTGGGAAACTGGAGGCGACCGAACAGGTAGTGGAGCTAGGGAGGAGCCAAGGGAATCGAATGCGGGATAGAGGATGGAGAAAAAAAAAAGAGAGAGAGATGCTTTTCTGATACTGCCATCCAGAGACAGATAGTGTGTGAGAAGGTAAACACGGCCCCTCTTCCAGTCAAGGCTGACGACAGTGGCAGAGCCCGGACGTCATTTGTCTGGTGTGCTGTTGGAAAGACGAAGGGGTGGGTACGAATACAGAATAGCGAGAAGGGGGCACCCTGTTGCAGTTACGAGTAATACGAGAGTACGAATACGTACCCCAAAAATGCAAGCAGATGAGATCCTCGTCCCCAGGGAGAAGAGTACGAATACAAAGTCACTACGAGTACGTGTGTACGAGTATTTTGTGAGGCAAGTGCCAAGCGAGAGAGGCGTGTGCTCTCAGGACCCGGCAGGGCTGGAGTGGGTTCGAGCACTTGCTCGCACTCATCGTCTTATACGCTCTGGGTATCTCGTAGGCATCTGCTGTCTCAAATTGGCCGCTGACTGCCCCTTTCCCCCTCACCTCTGCCGATCGCTTGGCAATATAACCGCTAATTCGAAGGAAGGAGGGTGCATTGCTTGTGCTTGGAGTGGTTCCTGTGACATGGTTGAGGCGCCGCATAATGTCAGGGGTAAAACGGGAGGGGAGGTGTTTCGGATTATTCCACCTGCAGTAAGGCAATTAAATGATGGGATACCACACTGGTGGGCCAAGTTTTTTCTCAGGAGACAATTGGCAAGCGCGTCTCGACCAATCAAATAACATGCAGAAGGTGTCTCGCTTTCAGCTGCGCCTTGGTGTGGCAGTCGCGTTACCAGCGGCGTTCGCAGCAGCGATAACACACGTTTCTGCTTCGTTTTACACCTCCGCGTACGCGCAGCGACCTTAGATTTCGGTGACATCGGCAAGTGGACAGAAGGAGGCTCTTTTTCAATGGCTATTACGTGATTGCTCCAGTCTCGACTAGGTCTCTCTATTTTGGTGCGCTTTCTTCCTGCTCGGTGCACATTTGCCGGTGGAGCCATCAAGAGCCTGGCGTGTGGCTGCTTCATGCAAACATGCCTCCTTCAACAGCCGGATACGAGTTCCATGCGCTGGGTCCCAACTTTTCGTGGCGCTTGTAAGATACATAGTACACATGGCGAACTGGCAGCGCCCTCCACCATGGCTGCTAGAGCAGATTGAGAATGAGAAGAATCGGCTATTCCGTATGCCGCATTACCGGTAAACGCATGAATGGGTCCTTCGGTGGCATCTCCCCGGACGTGCTATTTTGAGCATCAGACCATACGGCAGTAAATCAAGGCTCGAGGCCAGGACACAGAACAGCCTGATTGCCAAACCCAAAACGCCGAGACCGTAGCTTGTGAGGATTGTGGAAGCGAAGCAAGCTCGGATCGCCCGTGCACCATGGTTCGCCTGTCTCTGGTGCCTGTCGACGATCTGTTGGAGGCATATATTCGGCTCGAGTTGCTCGCTAGCTTCAAGACGTTGTGGTCGTGCTGTCAGAGGACGATCAGAAGCGCAGTGCTTCAAGAGAAATCCAAGCCACACCAGCCCGTTTCGAAGAAAGGCTGGTGCACAAAATCTTGATATCTCCTGTCTTGGAAAACCCGGTGCAGCGCTTATTTGAGCTCTCCGAGCATGAGGGTGCGATCAGAGGATGCCGAAAGAACTGGCGAGTTAGCACCGGTCCTTGCACTGCATGAATAGGCAAAAGAAGGAAAAAGAAAAGAAAAGGCCGGAATCGCAAACATACTGATTGGCTCGTCTCCTGGCGAAAACTCGGCCGAGTTCACCGTGCCCTTGTGCCCTGGCAGCTTGTACAGCAGCTTCCCGTTGTCGCTCGACCAGACTACAACGGTCCCATCGCCCGACCCGGCGGCAATGCGCTTGCTGCTGGGGTCCCAGCTGGCGTGCACGAGGTTCTTGTCCATACCGATCTGCGCCCCGTCGAACGTGCGGATGTGCCGTTCGGTCGGCGCAAACGGCCGGATGTCCCATGTGCGGGCCGTCGAATCCATGGCAAACGACAGCAGCGACTGGCTATCTGGCGATACCCTCAGGCTTGTGATGGTGTCCTGGTGACCGCTCAGTGTGTACACCACCGCCTTCTTGCGCACGTCCCAGACCTTGACCTCGTTGTCGATACTGCCGCTGTACAGCTCGTGGCCGGCCTCTGCGATGGCGACGGCCGTGATCGGGAAGTCTGTCTGGATGTAATCGGCCGCATTCTTGGTGCGCGGATCCCAGATTCCAATGGATCCGTCATCGCTGCCACTGTACAGAACCTCTTCGCCACGCTTGCTGATGTCCAGCGAGTTGATGATCTCTTCGTGGCCCACGTAGCGGCGGATGCGCTCTCCGGACGTCAGGTCCCAGCTGGCAAGGTGCATATCGGCGGAAGCTGAAAACAGGATGTCGCCGTCGCGCGACCACTGAAGGTCAAGCACGGCACCGCGGTGGCCCGTCAGCACGCCGTAGTTTTCGCAGTCGCCGTAGGTTCGCCAGAGCACTGTAGACACACAAAATTAGCAGCGAGCATCGGAAGGTGGGGAAAACCAAAGTATGGGGAAGTCATGTCTTACAAATTGACCGGTCCATGGATCCCGAGGCGATGAGAAAGCCGGCCGGGTCGAACTTGGCGCAAAACACCTCGTCTGCGTGTCCGGTCAACTGCATCACTGGCGCTTCGAGACCGCTTGTCCGCGGAACCTAGCGAGCTCAAGTTAGGTTTACAGCGACGTCACCACAGAGAGTCTCAGTAGAACGTACCACTTGAACCAATGCATTGCTGCCCGATCCTCCAGACTTGCTGCCGCTGCCTGCGCCCCCTCCAAGATTCGGCCGCTTGACTAGCTGTTTGTGAGGATCCGGATTGGATGCGCGTCTCTTCTCGGACGACATTTTCCCAAAGTTTTATTGCTGCAGGCGCAAGAATCGTAGTAGATAATAGGGACGCTCGCGATCAGGAGGGGCGCGGCCAAGCTTGAGCAGGGAGAGCAGGGAGGACACGACCAGCAGTGGTTGTTTTTGTTGTTTTTGCCTTTTTGAAGCTCCGCAAAATCCAATTTTCCATACTGCGCAGGCCAAAAGCTTATCGGTCAACGGGCTGGCTAGATTAGTGGGTCTACATCCCTTATCGCGTTGCGCCTAAGCCACCTAACAGCGACATCGTTATAGCAAATGCGACCCCTGACCTACTCCGCCTTTCATCATTGTTCTCGCAACCCCGTCGACCAGCCGGCGTCTTTCCCTGCGAGACTCTCTCTGGACACCTGTGCGCGCACACACTCTTGCCGGCACATTGAAGACGTTCCAGGCCACCGGCACCGCTAGAGAGGATGTCCGCCGCCAAAGCCGCCCGCCTAGGCGAGGAGTAAGTTCGCTCGCTGCCTGGCCTCCCCCAACTCCCGCACGTTTCTCATGCCTCCCTTGCTAACCCTGGTCCAGAATATGGAAGTAAGCTTCCCGGCACGTTCCGTGCTCTCCGCGACCCTGCTGCAGCGGCCTAACGAAGAACTCCAGGACACGGATCGACAAGGTCAACGCCGAACTCGTCACGTTGACGTACGGCACCATCGTCGCTCAGCTGTGCAAGGACTTTGACAACGACTATGTCGAGGTCAACAAGCAGCTCGACAAGATGGGCTACAACATCGGGCTGCGCCTGATTGAGGACTACCTAGCCAAGTCTATCACCATGAAGCGCTGCAGCAACTTCCGCGAGACAGCCGACATGATTGCCAAGGCAAGCCCCCCTTCCGTCTGCATTCTCTAGGCTTTTCTGCTTTTCTTGTCACCGCCGTCCTTTCCAGTGCTAACTTGTGCGTCCAGGTCGGCTTCAAAATCTTCCTCAACACGACACCTACCATCACCAACTGGACGACCGACGGCAAACAGTTCTCGCTCGTTTTTGACGAAAACCCGCTAGCCGACTTTGTCGAGCTGCCCGACGATGGCCGCGCCCAGGACGAGCTGTGGTACTCAAACATTCTGTGTGGCGTGTTGCGCGGTTCGCTCGAGATGGTACAGGTGCAGGTGGAGGCGCACTTTATCAGCGACGTGCTGCGGGGGGACGACACGACCGAGATGCGGGTATCGCTGATCCGGTACATAGACGATGAGCTGCCGCCGGAGGACGATTGAAGAGCTGGCTAGGAACTGGCGAGAAGACACACAGACGAAAAATGGGCGGCAGCAGCGCATTCCGCTATCGGCCACACAAGACTTGCATCTGGAGCAGCTGCTTGTGTGCTTTAGGACCAGCCGTGGTCGACTGGGCTTGGCTATTGAAAGTGTGTACTTGGCGACGCCCCCCGGGACCTGTATGCGGAAGTCTATGTTCGGCTGGAATTACTATCACATAGGCTTGACGATGGCTGCCAACCCCCAGCGCAATGTCCCCAAGAATGGCTTCGAAATAGAGAGAGGGAGAGCACAAGGTGCCGAGAAACTACCGTTCAGCCATGCAACATAGAAGTTTTCGCAATCACTAAATTCTATTCAAGGAATACTTCTAGATCTTCCATTTTTTAAAGCCAGGCAAGGGATATCGTCTAATAGGCATGTAAGTGTTGGGCAAGAAATTCATCCATGTCCTCAATGAACGTAGTGAGACCAGGAACGCTCTTCTTCTATGGCATAGACGCATGAAGACCCATCTTATTGGCAATACAAGTAAGACAATAAAATAGATGCAGTCTGCCAGGAGGTTCATCATACGAAATTGATTTTCGGGAGGGGAATGCGAGGCCACGACACCAGATGCAACCCCCGGACCCAAATTTTAGAGCTCGAATGGGGCATACCAGTAAAGGCCACGGCGGGAAAGCAAGACACAGGAAGCCATAGCTGAACTAGATAGGGCAACGTCACAGAGTGTCTTCTTTACTCATTGCATTCACGACGCCTTGGTTCCGGCATATTTGTGGCATTGTCCGAATGAGACTGAAGACGCTCTCTTGTCTCTTTTTTTTTGTTCATATTTGTGTATTTCTAGGGCATTGGCGGGCAAGCGACGGGAAACACAAAAGGATAAATCACAATATGCGCTCCAGCGCCAGCACAGCCACCCGGCAGGGCCACTTGTCGCCGGGTAGTCTATACCAGAACAAGCGAAGACCTGCAAGCTCCGCGGCAGCTGGCGATCATCCTCTGCCTATTTGGTTCTTAATTCTTACTGCGTCCTCCCCAGCCTTTTCCGTCTGGCGGCAAAAGGAATGCGAAACTAAGGGGGAAAAGGTGTTGTAAACAAGCAGGGAATTTGACAAATCCCGAAAGCAGAAGAATTCAACCCGGAAACTCCCACCCAAGGGAAGTTTCACACGCAGAAGTCTGCAGAGTCTCAGCTGGGAGATATCTTACCACAACTAGAAAGACGGCATCACCCCTGCGAGCGCTAGATTTGCACGTATCGGATATTTCGCCAAGATGCCAACGCAGCACCACGGGCAAACATGTTGGCAGGCAGGTACGCAAACACGTGCGCAGGTGTGCTGCTTCGTCTCGCTGCTTCCCTTGTTGGGTTGCTGGCAGGCCTCTCCCTTTTGTCAGGCGAATGCGAATGCCGAAGCCGAATTTCGCCATCGCCCGGCCATGACCAAGTCGCCGGCAGCACCGGTCTTTGCGTGCTGAGTTTTTCAGCTCGTGCTTATCTCACTTATTTCTTGGTCTTTCCACTGTAAAACTCACTCTCAGCAGTGCCATTTCTCGCTGAGGCCGCTGACAGTGGCGAAACAATGCCGTGACCCAAAATACCGTGGACGCGTTCTGCTGCTGCGACGCTGGCGGCCACTATTGACTGCTATTTGCCAGTGCCCTTAATGAACGGAGATAAAGAAAAACAAGCAAATGCCCTCTAATTTACGCGACACCGCTGTGTATGGGCAGTTCCTTTTCCGCCTGAGGCATCCATGCAGAATTAGTGCATATGACTAACCCGATATGACGCGTTGATGCCTCGATACTGAGGCAGCGGTACGGGATCTACGCGCAATTTCGCCCTCATCCCGTTCTGCATTCTGCGCGCAGAAGCACCTTAGCGTCTCCCCTCCCAGCCATGGGTGCCAATGTTCCTGGTCTCCTGTGTCTGGCCGTCTGCTGTTCTCCTGCCTCTCTCGCACCTCGCACCCTCTGAAAGCCTCCCAACCCCCGTTCCCTTCCTCTCTAAATTCCACTCCCACACCTTGACTTCCTTTTGTTTTCCGTTGTTTTGGAAGCACTTCCTCCCCTCCCATTCAATCCTCCTTGGGCATTTTTCTTCGCCTGCCATTCCTCTGGCCTCCCTGCCCTTGTGTCCCCCATTGGCAGCATTCCCTTTGATGCGTCCTGTTTTCGACCACGCCGTCCCTATCGCAGTCAACCGATCGGCCTACAGATTGAGTTGTCGGCGCCGCTCCAATCCACGCACCGTGGAGGCCCATTTCGAGGTGTTCCCATCCTGCCGTCATCATTCCACGTCGCGCTCGTCCAGAAGCACGCCTCGACGACGTCGCAGCCATTTGACGGCTTTCTGCCTCAGGAAGGCAGCCGTCCGCCATTTTGAGGGCCATCGCAAATAACAACTAGTGCTTAGAGGAAGGGAAATCGGGAACGGAAAATTGCTGTCGCCACAGCCAACAGCCAGTTAACCGTATTGCCATCCTGTCCGATTCGCCTCAGTATTTTTTACTGTGTCCCGACACCGCTTGCTTAATCCTCCCTTTTCTCGCCTCGACTCATCAACGTACTCCCGCTCTACCACCATCGCTCGCGTCACCCTACCAAATCGCTTTTCCCTAGTTTCCATCGGAATCTTTTGCCCAACGCTCGCTCCACCTGCCGCCAGCTGTCTACCAACTCCCAACGACGCCTTAGCCTCCATAGCACACCACATTCACCCGCGTCACGTCGGGTGCTTTGCGTTGTCGCTCGTTCGTCTTCTAAAAATTTTCTCCGTCAGCCTTGATGCCAGACCTTTTTAGAACGCCGTGAACCGTCGAATACGCGTGTCTTCAGGGTGCAGAACGAAAGAAAAAAAAAACACAATACCCCCTTTTTTGGTGACATCGCGAAGCGACCTTCGCCTTCCAACAACGCCGTCTTGGTGTTTATCTCGCTATTCAGACTCCCGTTCCTCGGAAATCCGAGCAGTTTCAATTACAATCCAACAGACGACTTTCAACAACATTCAGCTCTTGGCTGCTCCCCGCTGGGCTCGCGATAGCCCGAACGAGACAAGGACACTATCGACGTCGCCTCACCTGTTGTGAGCAAATCACTCTGGCACAATGAACAACGTCAACATGGCCAACATGGGCGCCATGGGCGGAGCCGTCGGCGCCCCGATGGGCATGATGAATAATGTGGCCCCCCCTCCGCCTGGCACAGTAAACCGGCCGCAGATGCCGCAGCAGCAGCAGCAGGCCCAGCAGCAGCAGGCGCAGGCGCAGGCGCAGGCGCAAGCGCAAGCCCAGGCACAAGCTCAGGCACAGGCGCAAGCCCAGGCGCAAGCCCAGGCACAGGCGCAAGCCCAGGCGCAAGCTCAGGCACAGGCGCAAGCACAAGCTCAAGCCCAGGCTCAGGTGCAAGTACAGCAGCAGCAGCAGCAGCAGCAGCAGCAGCAGCAGCAGCAGCAGCAGCAACAGCAGCTGCCCATGCATGACATCAACAACCGCGTGCTTCTGAACACGTACATCTACGAGTACTTTCTCCGCTATGAAATGTTCGACTGTGCTAGACAGATCCTGCTGCATCCGATCAAGCTCCAGAAGGACAGCCCTGGCATGCGCCGGGACGAAAATGGAATGATGAGCAACGGCGTCGGTGACGATGCCATGGACACAGACAGCAAGGAGGCGGCTGATGCCAAGCGCCCAGAAGACCTCCCGGCACCGAGCGTCCCTATGCCTTCCGACAGCTGCTTCCTTTATGATTGGTTCTGCCTCTTCTGGGAAATGTTCAATGCGCAAAAGGGAAAGCCCTCCTACCCTGGCGTTGGCCAATACATCGGGCATATTCAGGTCAGTTACCCTTTCCCTATTTTCCGATAGCGACGCAGTGTTTCCCAAGCTGACTTGATGTCACGTCAATAGGCCCAGTCGCGTATCAAGCAGGCCCAGCAGCAGGATTTGCTACGGACTCTTCGCCCCGACTTCCAGCAGCAGCAGCAGTACCAGATGATGCGTAACATGCAGAGCGGTGCCATGCTCGCCATGAAGCCGGGGAACAACCTCCCGCGCACGGCCATGGCGAACAGCCAGAACATGTAAGCCAAAATCTCTCGGGACTGTAGCGTTCTCACCTGTAAGCTGTGGGACTTGATACCTGACAATCTGTTTTCTCGTCATTATAGTCCGCCAGGCATGAATATGATGCAGGCCAAGCAAGGCCAAATGCAGCAAAACCCGGATATGGATGGCAACCGCCAGCGCCCTTCCTCTCCCGGCTCCGCCGAAAACGCGCCGTCTCCGTCCAAGAGACCCCGCCTTGACAGCGTGTCTTTCAACCCGAACCAAGCTGCTCTGATGCACAATGGAAGACCAGTTGCTCAGGGCATGCCTGCCCAACAGGTAGGGGCCGGTCCTATTATGAACCCACAGCTGCAGCAAATGCTTCTCGCAAACGGCATCCATCCAGCCTCCTTAACCGCTGAGCAGTTGCAGGCTTTCCCCATGCAGTCTCCGGCCACCCAAGCTAAGACACTCCAGGCATATTCACAAAACCTGCAACAACATCACAACGCTCAGCTGCCGAACAAGCCCATTGTGACCGGCCCACCGGGCCAGGGCTCTCCCATGGTCCCCCAGGGCCCCGACGGAGCTACCCTGACCACCTACTACAACCCTGGTGAACTGGCCGGCGGAGGCATGCGTGCAGGGCCTGGTGTTCCGCAACCTGGCGGCGGTAGCAACCACGCCTTGCAGGACTACCAGATGCAGTTGATGCTGCTCGAGCAGCAGAACAAAAAGCGCCTTATGATGGCACGTCAAGAACAAGATGGCATTGGCATGCGCGTGGACGGCGCTCCCGCCGGCACTCCCGGTGGCCCTGGTGGTCCGGGTGGCCCTGGGGGTCCTGGCATTCCCGTTGGCCCTCAGGGAGTGCCTGGTGCACCGGGAATGCCTGGTGGTCCGGGTGTCTCCCAAGCCGGTCCGCCTTTCCAGATTGCTTCCCCGCAAGGTGGTCGCCCTGGGGCATCGCCCAGCCCAGCTGAGCAGATCAAGCGCAACAACCAGCAGATGGCCAATGCTGGCATGGGCTCGCCGCTTCCTGACAACCCGCAATCCCGTGGCTCACCGAACCCTGTCAACTTTATGGCCTCTCACATGGACCCGACCATGGCGCCAAACTTCTACAAGGGCGTTGGCGGCAACATGGAAGGCAACATGGCCGCACAGCAGATGAACGGCATGCGAACTCCTGGACCTCACCCCGGCATGCAGTTCAACGGCCAGATGACTCCACAAATGATGGCTGCGGCACGCCACCAGCAGCAGCAGCAGCAACAGCAGCAGCAGCAGGCGGCGGCGGCGGCCGGTCAGGGTCCCCAGATCCAGTGGCAGCAGCCGAACCCACCGAACGGTGGCCAGATGGGCCCGCAAGGCCCGCAGCCACAGCAGGTGCAGGGAACGCCCCAGCAGCGAGCTATGCCGCCACCCTCTGCTCCAGGTGCCAACGTTGCGCAGAACCAGAGGACCCAGACAGCATCGCCACAGGTGAGCACTGCTGCACCTCCAACGCCGCAGCAGTCCTCCAAGGCCAATCCAAAGAAGAAGGACGGCAAGGCTGCCAAGAAGGTACGATACACTGCCCAAGTTCTCCATCGCCATTCCATGTATTCCCCCTCCGTTTCAGAATTGCGCTGATAAATAGAAACCTCAGACGGCGGCGCAGAAGAAATCGGCTTCGAACCTTAACACTGCAGCAACTCCTGCCGCAGAACCTACTACGGAACCCGAGCCGCCGACTCCGGCCACTCCCATTACGCCGGCCAACCCTGCAAGCTTCAACGCAAAGCCTCAGGCTCCCCCCAACCCTCCCCCACCTGGCGGACAGATTGTTACCAACGGCCAGCCAGCTGCCGCGCCTGCACCTCCGACAGCACAGGCCCAGCCGCCGGCTCATGCCGATCCGAACCAGAACAATGCCTTTGGTATCGACAACAGTTCGATAGTGAGCAAATCTTCCAAAGAGATCACTTTTTGCCATGCGCCATTTTGTTTTTCCGTGCTGACATGTTTCCCAAACAGGGCTTCGGGCTTGAGTTTGCCGACCCGCTTACAACTACGGATGTGCTGAACGATTTCGACTTTGATACTTTCCTCCACGAGAACAATGACGACCCGACCGCCTTCGACTTTGGCTCGGGTGCCTTTGGGATGGAAGGTACCGGCGAAATTGGAGCCGAGTAGCCAAATCATCAGGCCGTCATTTGATGGGCACATCCACATACCCCGGCGCTTCCACCGATGTGCTCGTTGACTTTACCACACACATTTAAAGAACACATTCTGCTTTTTTTCGATCTTATTTTCCGGATGGGGGGTTGAGAGCTATAATTGGGCAGCATCCATTTTTTTTCATGGCGTTCTAACGGTTTCGTCTTCCCTTTTCTTTACTATTTCTGGTTCCCTTCACTTATTACCGTCACATCGTCAGGCTGCGTCGCCACATGGCCTCCACTTGCAGTCTCGTCTTGTTTGTTTCACAAGCCCCAACACCGAGTCGATTCTCCACACGACAGAGACCGATCTGATAGTGATTTACAGCCAGCAAAAGCACAAAACCATTTTCGAGATTCCATGCAGTTGAGGAGTTTTGTATGTGATTTTACCCGGTACCATTACACGGCATTGCCCTTGTTTGGGGCGGGTGTCCATTTTGCATCACTTATTTTTGGCAATACGCTTTGCCCCGTCGTTGGTTCGAAGTGGAGATGCTAGGGCCTGCTGTTTGAAGGGGATCTTTTGTTGTGATGCGGTATCGCAACAGGGGACCGACCTGGCAACAGAGTCAGTGCTGTGCGGCTGAAATTCTACAAGAGGCAGGCAGTGTTGGCAGAGAAGCGTGGGACGCCCTGTGGATGGTCTACTGTATCCATTAGAGCCTGTTTTGCCACATGTGTTTTGGTTTTGGTTTCGTTCTTATGTCTGGTTGCTTTTCAGGGGGTGGGAAGGATCACCTGTAAGGAGGATAGGCGGTGTTGGAAGACTTGCTCGTGATTTTTTTTTTTCATATTACTATATTTCCTTTCGTCTAAATGTGTTTTGTTACTACCGTCTCTCATCATGTGTCTTTTCTCCTGTCATTCTTTTTTCTTTTCTTTTGTCTCAATGTCTATTCATGGACTGAACACTCTCGGAGTGGTATCTCTTTTTGTGTATGCGGACATTATGCCAGACGGCCTTACGATGCTAAAAGATAGTTTGGAGTTTTCTTATTATATATCCGTGTTCAGTCCATATTGATTATGCCTTTGCGAACAGACAAGTGAATGTAGCACATGGACAAGAAAAGACTAACCCAGAAATATCCAACAACATCTGCCAACAAACAGACGACGACAGTGTCCGCTGTAAGATACAAGCATGCTTCACAAAATACGCAATGTTTGATAACATTGAAGTCCGGGCCTCCCCTCCACTTATTTCGCCTTTCCTCTTGTCTTACAGAACGCCCACGGTCCCTCTTCAGACCGATACTTAATTCATAGCGAGGAGACACACGCAGGAACAAACGGGAAGAAATCAGTCAGGCGGTCCTAGGGCGTAACGTAATACATCGGCCGCTTCGCAAATCGTAAACTATTTGAGACGTTGTGCTCGGTCTGTGACATGTCTGCCGGGCAGCCGCAGTTCATGGCGATACTCTCTGGCTGATATTCTTTGACTGTGCGTGCCCCTTCAATTTATGTCTGTCAGCCGTGGGGGGCTCTATCTTCCGCTTCTCAACTACACATTTCTTCAGCTTCGGGTCAATATGTTAGTCCAGACGCGTATTACCCTTCACGCGTTGGACGGAAAGAGCGATGCCACCGGCCTCGGCAATTTACTCGGTCATTCTTGCTTTTCCGGATCACTCTCAGCCTGCTCTTTCAAATGGGAAGGAACGAGTGAGTTCACCGTTGCTTCTTTCCATTTCTAAACTCGCTCTCCCGCGGCGCGCAGATACGTGACCTCTTTCTTCAAAATTCAAGAAAGCCTCAGTCCCGCCTCACACTTTGTTTTCTTTCCTCCTCCTTTCTTCTACCGGCCACTTTGTTCCCCAGAGAACAGAAACACGGTTCGCCTACCTGTACTGGCAAGATTGAGGACTAGAGCCGCCCTTTTCATATCGTCGCCATCGTTTCATCTCTGTTTTGCAAGGACAGCATTTTCTACATCACTTTCCCAGTCTGTCTTCTTCTCGTTAACAACACAAGAACCGACAACTCTCGCACATGCCTCACTGTCATCAGTCATGGTGCTGTCCACCATGGCTGGCTATCATTCTAGGATTCCAAGTGTGTTTCGGGCAGGGCCGTCCTGGTATGGCCGTCAGCGACCTCTTCGAGTCCCGGCCGCCTTGATTCCTTTCTATGTATTGATCATTCTTCTCTTGCTGGCAAAATTGGCCTGTGCCGACTGCTACTGGCCAGACGGGACAGAAAATTACGAATATGCTCCTTGCTATGTTCCCCATGGCGGTGCTATCGGCCTCTGCTGCCGCAACGGCGACGTATGCCTGGCCAACAGCGTTTGCCAAAACACCAGCGCCCAGGCCGACGACAGAACCAGATACTACCGGGGCGGCTGTACGTTTCCAAATTACAACCAAGGAGCCAACTGCCCGACCGTTTGCCTCAATGCGTCGGGCGTCTCTCAGGACGACAACGTGGGCATGGAGCTGTGCCCCAATTCGGAAAATGACTGGTTCTGTGTCGATGACAATGCAGACCAGGCCAACTGTACCTCGGGGAAATTCATTGTTTCGCTCTCAGGCAAGTTTAGCTGACTTATAGAAGCAAGCCCGGAAAGCGTAGTCTGACTGGATAGAAACACCGAGCCCCATCACGACGATTGGCATATCGCCCTCACCGACGACAGGACCATCCAGTGCAGCCTCTGACTCCACGATAACCATAGGGGTTTCCTCGACAAACTCTACACAACCAGCTATTGCCACGAGTATGATCGGTGGTGGAGGAGCATCTGGGTCCGTGCTGCCGACAGCCTCGGCACCGTCGGAAATGCAGTCGTCCTCATCGTCCTTACCCACTGCGGAACACAAATCTGGTCCTGCTGTCATCCCCCTGGCGATCGGCGTGAGCTTCGGCGGGGCCTTTGCCTCCCTAGCCGCCGTGGTCGGTATTATGATCTGGCGTAAGCATAAGCGCAATGAGCTGGCTCGTGCAGAGTCTCCGCCGCTCCAGGACGGCCCTGACGACATCCTCGACTCTGCGATTCCCGGCCTCCTCTTCCGCGGAGGCAGCTTGCACCACCGTCCGAGCGTGAATAATATTAGTGGGAACGGCGACGCCAACACTGCCATGGCTGCAGCTACGGCTACCCGCACAAACAGCCTTCGGCAGGGCAGCATCCTCAGCACCGTCAGCCACCCCCACAACCACCGATTTGCCCCAGATGCGGTAGCCATGCATAATGTGCCCCGTGCCCCGTCAATGGGATGGGATCAGCAGCCTAGCAGTGGACCACGTTCACCGCACCAGCGTCCCGAGATTCCCTATGACGGTCGCCGCTTCGCACCATACTATGGCGTGCCGCCTGGGGAGGTGGATGGGCATTACTCGGAACTGCCTGGGTAAGGTGGTATGCTGATGTGGAGGATGATCCAAGACGGGGCAGACCTGGTATGAAAAGTGGGTTGCAATAGGCTGGAGAACAGGATGCGGGTGCGTAGAGCATGATTTGGTGTTTCTGGTTGTGTTATTGTCTGGTTTTCTTTGTTGATCTATTTGCCTCTTGAAGAAACAGAACCAAAAACAGTACCTGGGCAGTAGGCCATGGGCATAATATTCTTGATATGTGTAGTCTGAGCCTTTTATTCTCTCGTAACTTGAACTACAGACTTTTAATTTCACCATGTCTTGTGTCATAGTGCGCAGTTGTATATTTTTTTTTGCCTTGTGTTGTATTCTGCCCTCCTCTGCCAATGTGCTATGACTATGACCTGGCAAGGATTTTCCCCGCCGACCGCCATCTTTCACCACCTGCTCACATCATCATTTCGAAGGACCGCCAGAGCTGATACCAGCGATTGTAGCTCCACTGCTGCCGCTGCTGCTCTCGGCGCCGAAATCTTGTGTGAAGAGGCGCTGCCACACGTCGAACCACTTGGCGTGCTGTGCCGTCGGCTGCTTGCCGGGCATCTTGAACGCCCGCGACAGCATTTCGCGCAGGCGCGCCCGTAGCACTTTGATCACCAGCAGCGTCTTCCAGTCGGGCACAGCAAAGCGCGCCCGGTTGCCGTCAAGGACGAGGACGCCGGCGTACATCTGAGGATGGGAGAGTTAGCAAGACAAGCAGACAAGCAGACAGGAAGGCGGAGAGACCAGACGAGACTCACATCACATCGCACATCGCCGCACAGGAGGGCAATGGGAAAGGCTTCGACGGCCGTCGTCTCGTGCGCATTGTACACCGACTTGGCCTGCATGATGTGGTAGTACGACAGCCACCGCAGCTCGTTGTGGCCTCGGTTGACGCTCGACGGGTGCAGCCGGATGGTCTGGTTGTTGCCAATGTTGCGCAGGCCGTGGCCGTCGCGCACCAGCAGCTTCGGGTAGAAGCTCCACGCGATCACAGACTGGGCCACCACGTCGCGGTCGCTGAACAGGTTGACCCGCTGCGGGATCTCGTAAAACGCCTGGCGCCGCCGCCCGCCACCACGACCACCCGACGCGTACCGCAGCCGGCCCAGGTTGCGGCGCTCTTCGTCTGTCAGCGGCAGGAAGTTTGAGTCCACCAGCGAGATCAGCAGCTGGCCCTTGAGGTCCTCAATGTTGGTGAGGGTCTGCACGCTCAGGAAATTCTTGCGGCAGAACTGGAACTCCCTGCCGCCCGTTGCACTGACGGCCAACTGGCACACGCGCTTCCACGCCGTGTAGGCGTTGTAGATGGTCAGCAGATCCGAGTCGCCGCGCCGGAAGCCATGCCGGACCGTGTCCGCCTGTGCGCGTTGGCCGAACGGCGCCATAAAAGGCGACTTGGACGACAGAATCGCCGCCACTGTGATGGCCATGTCGAGACACTTGAAGACGACACCGAGGAGCACCAGCTTGCCGAGAAACACGTCCAAAGGAAGCCGTGCCAGCTGGTTGCCGAGAGGTGTGAGCTCCTCTGCTTGTGTCAGTGCCCGGACATCGACGAGCGCATCCACGGCACGGCGGATGTTCTTGGCCGATGGGGGATCCAAGGCCTGGCTGAGCGTCTCTTCGATGGGCCCAATCTTGCATATCTTGACACGGATGGCCAGATCCTGCAGCGAGAGTCGCAGCATCTCAGGAGTCTGCTGGTCGCTCAGGATCTGGTCGTGGCGATACTTGGTGAACAGGTGGAAGCAGAGGCCTTCCTGCACACGACCGGCACGGCCGCGTCGCTGCTTGGCGTTGGCCCGGGATATGAACGTGTCAATCAGCCTCGACAGCTGTCTGCGCTCGTCATAGCGCATCTCTCGATGCTTGCCCGTGTCCACAACACATGTGACATCGGGGATCGTAATACCCGTTTCGGCAATATTAGTTGCCAGCACTATTTTACGGCATCCCGGAGGGGGCACCAAGAAGGCGGCCTCCTGATCTTCGGTGGCAATGGTTGAGTGCAGGGGATAGATGAGCCAGTTTGATGCGAATGTTTTGTCGCCTAGCAACAAGTCGTTCAGCGTGCGGATCTCAGCAATACCGGGAAGAAACACGAGGATGGCCTTGCTAAACATGGTGTACTCGGGATCCGTGGCGACGCGGGATAGCAGCTGCACGATGAGGTCGAACGGGATCTGGTACTCGTCCATCTGAGAAAGGGCATTCCGTGACCGGCTCGAGTAGCCTTTCAGCGTCTTGAGGAGGTCTGGCTTGGAAGACGTTTCGACCTCGTCCACAGTCAGGTCGTCATCCAAGTCGACAATCTTCTCCTGGCTCTTGTGATCTGGCGAGTATCCAGTAAGCTCCACAGCGTCTTCGAGGTATTTCACCTGCACTGGGAACGTCCGTCCGGGGACGTTCAGGACAGGAGCCCCACCAAGATACTTGGAGAATCGGTCTGCGTCGACCGTAGCCGACATGAGCACCACCTTGAGGTCCTTTCTCCGCTCCATGAGCTTCTTCAGCACGATCAGCAAAAAGTCACTGTCGATGGACCGCTCGTGGACTTCGTCAAGAACAAGATGGGTGATCTCGCGCAGATCGTTGGAGCCTTCGAGCATGCGCATGACGATGCCAGTAGTAGCGTACACAAGCCGAGTCTCCTTGGAAGTGTTTGCTTCCAAGCGGATGGAGAAGCCCACGAGGGACCGAGAAGTGCCCAAGTCGTTGCGGCCCTCGCCCAGCTCCTCGCTTACACGGCGTGCCAGAGATATGGCCGAGATACGCCGAGGCTCTGTGCAGTACACCTTGCAGTTCTTCCCCTGCGACAGCTGGTGCTCCAGGAGAAACGACGGAACCTGGGTGCTCTTTCCGCAGCCCGTCTCGCCGCAGATAATGACCACCTGCTCCTGGTCCACTGCGTCCAGGACTTGCTGGCGGAAGGCCCACATGGGCAGCTGCATACGGGACTGCAGCATCGCCTGGTACTTCTGGGTGCTGCTCTTGTCGTGCCAAATGCGTCTATAGTATTCGGGACCGGCGCCACCATGACCACCACGATCGGTCCCAGAGTCGTCGCCGTTGTCAGCCGTGTTCCGTCCTGCGGCTCGGCCGCGGAAGGCACCCTGAAGAACAACGCCGTCTTCCAGCTCCTGATCACGCCGCTGACGAACAAGATCGCGGAGTTCTTTGATGACAGCACGGTCCAGCGAGTCTGCCTGGTTCTTCTTCGTCTCGGAAAACTCGGCCCAAAGATCGCGCCATACGGCGGGCAGCCTCATTGCCACCTTCTCTTCCTTTGCAGAAGCGCCAAAGACAAAGAAGAGTGCCGCCAAAGCGATAAAGGCCTCGGACTGCTTGGAATCGGGTGTCGCCACTCCGGCCATTTTGAAAACGAACTGACTGGGTTGCACTGATGTCTCAATCTCGGAGATCGGTGGCAGTTGAGGGACTTCTTGGGGTTTTGTCCAGGTTATGATAACCAAGTGTCGGTGAGCAAAGGCTGCCTCGGACACAAGTCGGTATGTTATCCGTACGGAGGAGTCCCTGTTCAAGACATCAGATTTACGGCCTGTTCTACCCCGACATGAAATCAGTGGATTCTTCACTCACCGAGAGCGGCAGGCCTCGTCTAGGGCCCGAACCGGGCCCACGCCAGTCCATTTTCCAAAGTCCCGAATAATGAGTTTTGACCCGTCGGGGTTGTTAACCACCGTGTTTGTTTTCCCAGTGGCTGGGTCCACCTCGCTCACTGGCAGACTTGCAAAGAGGTCGGCCAGGCCGTCGTCGTCGCTGTCGTTCTGCGCAAGGATTTCCGCTGCCATTTTTTCGGCTTCGGCGTTGACATCTCCATCCTGGGCCTCTGCAGTGTCTGTTTCTCCAGCTTCGGCGGAAATTTTGGCGCGTTCTTCGGCAGCCTTTTTCACTTGCGCGGAATATTCCCTTTCCAACACAATCTTTTTGGACCGCCACTGCATTTCTGCAGGCTTTTTGTCGAAGAGAATATCGTTTTGTATGCGGTCCAGCTTTCCGAGTAGCTTGGCCACTTCTGTGTTGTCTGTGTCTCTTGCTGTTGGTGCTAGGCCAGCTTTTCCTTTAGAGGCATCTTGTTGAGGCCGTTGAAGGGAGAACAGCTGCGACTTTGTATCTAGATAGGCCGGGACGAGGTCTTCAGGTTCAATGTCACCGTCAAAAATGATGACAGCCTGCCTTGGGGAGGGAGGTCTTGATGACTTGTGATTTCCGCCTTTTGATTTCTTTTTGTGAACCTCCGGCTCTAATATTTGTGGTGTTGTGGTTCCCGAGGCGAGAGGAGTCTCTCCTGGAGTGTCTGCAAGACCAGAGTTAATGCCCGCATCTGCGTGCTCCACATTACACCTGGGTCATACCTGTACGTCCCTTTCCTCCAGGTCCGGTCCGCTTGTTGTAATCTGGCAGCTCATCGAGGGCACTTTCGCGAGCTAGCCAGTCCAAAGCTTCTTCCAAGCCCCATATTGCGTCTTTGACCCCTGGACTGATTTGTGTAAAGATGTCTAGAACGTATTTCAAGACGGCCTGTACTTTGCTCTCAGAAAACCCGGCCGAGCTGAGTGTTTGCTCCAGGGTCCAGAGCTTCATTGTGAGGTCTTCCTCGGCAAGCAGCCGGCCACTCGAGGTTGAGTCTGAGCTCATATTGGACCCTGCGAAATGGCTCTCGGACTGAATGAGATCAAGAATGTGGTCCATGAGCTCCTGCGGGATCCATTTTTTCGAGTTAACTGTCTCTGCCTGGCCGCGAAGAAGTCGGCGGTCGGTTTCTAGGCGAGTCATCTGCCGCTGGGCATCTCTCCGGACCTTCTCTGCGTGCTTCTCCACAAGCAGCTGCAATTCTGACTCTTCGAGCTGTTTTTCAAACTCTTCTGGGCTGAGACTTTTCTGTGCCGCGTTGGTGGAGCTGTCGGGAGCTGCACCCGCTGCCGCTGCCGCTGTCGACCCCTGTGATGCTGCTCCTTTAGCAGGCCCTGTCCCGTCTTTTCCCTTTCCGGTAGGATGGACAGTGCCGACCTCGGGGCCATCAGTCGGCTCAACTCTTGGCTTTGGCTTTGAAGCAATGGAGGTTGTAGCAAAACCTCTCGCCACATTTGCCGCCGGCTTCTTCTTTCTCTTGTTTCCAGCCATCGTTTTTCGTGTATACAGATAGGGTTCAGATGAAATGAAGATGAAAATGAAAAGAATAGACAAAAGCTGCTCGGCAGCTACACACAAAAGGAGGCGAGCATTTAACAAGGGAAAATAGCCGAACCCAGAGAAATACGAAAGGAAAGCGTCAAAGGGATCAAGACCCCTGCGAGGTCAAGAAATGCCAATGCAAACAAAGATTGTCAGCGACGACTTAGAGTTGCCGGACCAGCAACATTGGCTACCAGAGGATTTGCTCGTGTTCCCCGCGCTATGGAGCGGCATAACCCTTGACCGCCTTCTATTTCAGGCATTTGCACCCCACCTTCCTTCTGTGCGTTGGAACTGAACCCTAGCCGTAACTGCCTGTCCTCTTATGTTTTGTCAGCTTTTCCGTGGATGCAAAACGGCAAAAAATCGACAAAACGAAAATAGCTTGGCAGAGCTCGACCACGTCTTCGCGAGCGAACACGCACCCACTTTGCGGCGCGCCTCAAGCAACCAACCCGCTTTCATTTGAGCTGCTACTGCTGCTGGAGCCATGCCAGCAGCACAGCTCTGGTACGGCAGAAAATGAGTGACTCAACGTCGACGGTCACCAACGGCGCCACAGCCGTTGGCTTTGACCCGCTCTCGACGAGGGTAGCCCTCTCAACCTCATCTACGTCAGCTCGGATCGCACAGCTACGTACCATTGACGACAAGATTTCCCACGACAGTATGTTCCTCCGCTGCACCTGACTATTGCTGAACGGCTTCAGAGACTCACGCCTGTTTCCCTCCCCGTAGACCTTGAGCCCGCCGCCATAGCGAAACTTCTGCCTGTCCTTTTCTGGACCCATGTCGCCTACGAAGACCGCCCATCGAGACGCGCTGTCCAGCGTTGCCTGGCGTCTATCTGCGACAAGAAAGATGCAGCTCTGCTGGCGCCGCTCGTAGCCGCCATCCACCACGAAGCCCAGAAGACGAACACTGCAGTGGGGGGGACATTCGTGCTGGCAGAATGGTGCAGCCTCCTTATGCAGCACCTGGCTGGCACAGAGCTATGGAACAAGTTTGGCAAGGACATCATTCTGAGCCAGGCCGACGCTGTGGAAAGGTGCACCCGGCCGCCAGCCCGATCAGGTGTGGCGCATTCCGCGCTGGTGGTCGCTCGCCGTGGGTTTAGGAAGCTCGTTTCCCTCGACAGCACACGTGAGAGCGCCATTCGCAGCTCTGTGCAGCTTCTCGCCACAAAGGGAGCGCACCCGGCTGCTAACAACTCAGTCTTCTTGGGCGTCATCGCCGGCGTGTGCTCGCGCAACGTCAAAGCTAAGCCCATCTTCGAGCAGGTGAAGTCGCAGTACTTTGAATTTTACACCAGGGAAATTACCGGCTCCAAGGTCCCTCTGGCAAGCAATGTCGCCGGCGGACTCCACGATTTCTTTGCCGACTTTGTAGCCATGGAAGACCTGGAGAAGATGATCGTGCCCGCCCTGAAAAAGGGTCTGTTGCGAGCCCCCGAAATCGTGCTGGACGATCTTTTCACGCCCTTGGTAAAGTCTCTGCCGAAGACGCACGACCTCTCAAAGATTGTGGATGAGCATCTGTCCAAGCCCCTGCTGTCCAACGCCAAATCCAGCAAGGAAGCGGTGCGCGCTGGGTCCCTCGCCGCCTTCCGTGCACTTGCCACTCATTGCACAGACCTCGCTGTGATGGGCCGGGTCGTCGACGAGGCCTTGACCCCTCTGCAGACGAGCAAGCTGTCTTCTCCAGACCACAGAATTCTCCATTCCCAGATACTGGAGGCCCTTCCCAAGTCGGATGCATCTGCTACGAAAATAGCCACCGGAGTCGCCACGGCAGCATCCAAGGAAGGAAACGAGGCCGCCTTGACTGCAGAAACGTCGGCACTCATCCAGAGCACAAGGATCGTGCTTGCATCCGGGGCAGATTTGCCGAAACCCGTTGTGGATGCCTTTATCAAAGGTCTGTCTGACAAAAAGCCTCCTTCCCGTCGCATATGGATCGTGGCAGCAGGCGAATCTATCTACTCCTTCTTGAAGCCTGCAACCCCCCTGCCAGCCAACGTGGCCAAATTCGCCGGATCTGTCCTCCCGCCTCTTCTTGGTGTCTACGGGGACGTTATCGCAAACCCGGCAGCAGCAGCACAGAGCGGTCTTGTCACCGCCGGTCTCGTCGTCTGCGGCATTGCCCCGACCCTCCTGGACAACCCTTCTACACCTGCACTCGAAGCCCTGTCCAACAAGTTTTCTGTGAAGAAGCAATGCCTGGTTCTCGAGCCAAAACCGTCTTTCCTCATGAGCCCAAGAATATACACAAAGCTCACTTCTGACGACGACATACGATGGCTGTACCGAGCTCTCTCGGCTGCATTCACCGGTCTTGATGACGACGAAGAATCTCCCATAAATTTGGCCTGGGCACAAGCTTATATCTATGCGGTCACCTCTACACACAGCAGTCCGCTTCTGCGAAAGGAGGCGGCGAAAGCCTTGTCAGACCTCTACTACCACAGCCCCGACCGCGTCTCGCAGACTATCATTGCTGGAACGTGGGATTGGCTCGAGTCTCTGGATTCGGGCAACAAAGACAGCGCGTCTGTTCTGTCCAAGTCACAGAATGAACAGCTTCTTCCTGTTATTAGCTCCATTTGCCGCAGATCCAAGGACTTTGTGCAGGCAGTTGGGAAAGAGCCGTCAAGAGACCAGCTGGAATCGCAGATGTGCTCCCTTGTTGTTCTGGCCCGCTCCGTTTTGATACCACTTGCTAGCTGGATCGACCTTTGCCTGCGCGTAGAGGTCGACCCCGGGAGTCTGGCTCAGCATCACGAAAAGCTGCTCCTTCAAGAAATTGCCGAACGAACGCAGCTGACGCAAAAGTCCACCGCCATCAAGACGGCTGCCTACCAGGCTGCTGCCGAGCTTGTTTTCGTTGCTCCCGATATTATGGCACCCCGCATCGTCGAGCTCATTCTCCACGACTTGGCCACTGATGAGCTTCATACTATCGGCCCAGTCGAGGCGGCCATCTTCCGGACAGCGGAAGGCACAACGTTCATTGATGTTCTGGCCAAGAAGGCGAGCAGCCTACCTAGCAAGAGCAGCAAGGACTACGACGTGTTAAAGTGGGAGGAAGAGCTTCGAGCCCAGCTAGCGCAAAAGAAGGGCCAGCAGAAGAAGCTCACTGCCGACGAAACTGCCAAAGTCAATGCTCAACTGAAAAAGGAGTCAGAGATCCGCGAGAAGATCCGCCTACTCGAGGCCCGACTGCTCCGTGGCATTGGCGTTATTCGGAGTCTCGCCACGGGCCCTCCCACAGATGCTACGTTGTGGATGGGCCCCGCCGTCACGGCCTTGCTGAACGCAATCAAAGCTGGTGCTTGCCTAATAACGGGCGACGTGGCCCCCCTGGCGCTCATTACTTGCTCCGAGAGAGTGTCCAGCCGTCTCGGTGCTCTGAGGCCGTTCATTGGCGTTTCGATTTTGCGGGCTCACGGCATCTCGTCCCTCCCGGAGAACTTGCAAGAAGAGCCGCTGCCAGAACTCATTACGCGACTCCTGTACCGTCTACGGTTTGCAGGAGAGCAGCGGCCTTTCGACACGGTGTCTCTCATCTATGCACTTCCTTTGGTTCTGCTGGTGCTCAGCCAGGGAGGCATTTCTCCGTCTTCCGATGATTGCGATGCCCAGCTGGTCTTGGCCATCGAGTTTCTTTCCTACCACACGGATGCCTGTTCCGACGAGGCCATCCCGCGGTCTGCTCTGCTCTCTGCCCTCATTTCCTCCATGCAGAATTACAGGAAACACTACAAGATCATCAAGGACTGCTTTTCCGACGTGGTGCGCAGTGTGGCTCCAAACATCAGCGACGACGAGATCGCCATCCTCGCAAAGGGCACCATTGTGCCACAGGGAAATGTCAGGTCCACGGTTCTTCAGTCCATCAGCGCCGAGGTGGACATGAGCGACATTTCGGTTTCCGAGGAAATCTGGCTCGCCTGCCACGATGACATTGAAGAGAACGTCAATGTTGGCCACGAAATCTGGGAGGAAAATGAATTCAAGGTGTCCGAAGACCTGCCAACGCGAATCCTGCCCTACCTGGAGAGCAAGGACGTCCAGCTCAGGCGGGCGACAGCCCGGTCCCTGGCTGAAGCCATTACCATCCTCAAGTCGCCCAAGATATTTGAAAGCGTGACAGAACAGCTCCGGTCCTCCTATGTCGAGCTTGCAAAGCCACGTGTTCCTCTGCTTGACGAGTTCGGCATGCCCAGAAAGATGGACTTGTCTGACCCTTGGGAGGGAAGGCACGGCATTGCAGCAGCTTTCAAGGAGCTTGCTCCTGGCTTGGACAAGGGAGAGGTCGAGCCCTTCCTCCACTATCTGATCGACCAAGGGCCTCTTGGTGACCAAAATGGCACCGTCCGACAGGAAATGCTGGACGCTGCTATCAAAGCCATTGAAGTGCACGGAAAGCCCATCGTCACCAAGCTGATGCACACATTCGAAACTGCACTTGCAGCTCCGGATAAGAATTCAGACGCTGCTGACCGTGTGAACGAAGCTGTCATTATCATGTATGGCGCACTCGCTCGCCATCTCAAGCCTGGAGATTCCAAGATTCCTGTCGTCATTGAGAGGCTGCTGGAGACACTCAGCACGCCGTCTGAGACTGTTCAATACGCCATCGCCGAGTGCCTCCCCCCACTGGTGCGAACGTGCGGCGACAAGTCTTCCAAGTACTTTGACCAGATAATGGAAATTTTGTCGACGTCGAAGAGCTATGCGGCTCAGCGAGGTGCAGCTTACGGCCTGGCTGGCCTGGTTCTTGGCCGGGGCATCAAAGTCCTCAAGGACTACCGGATTCTGATCACACTGCGAGGTGCCATGGAAAACAAGAAAGAAGCAAACCAAAGAGAGTCGACGCTTCTTGCCTACGAGCTTCTATCCACCATCCTGGGCCGGCTGTTCGAGCCATACGTCATCCAGATCGTTCCTCAGCTTCTGGTCGGTTTTGGCGACGGCAACCCCAACGTTCGGGACGCAGCGCTTGCCGCTGCCAAGGCTTGCTTTGCCAAGCTGAGCTCGTTTGGCGTCAAAAAGATTCTGCCAACTCTGTTGGAGGGTCTGGACGACTCCCAATGGCGAAGCAAGAAGGGTGCTTGCGATCTTCTTGGTGCCATGGCATATCTCGACCCTCAACAACTGGCACAGAGCCTGCCTGAAATCATTCCTCCACTTACGGCCGTCCTCAACGACAGTCACAAGGAAGTCAGAGCCGCCGCCAACAAGAGCTTGAAGCGGTTCGGAGAGGTGATCAACAACCCAGAGGTGCGGAGCCTCGTTGATGTTCTTCTCAAGGCCCTCAGCGACCCTACCAAGTACACCGACGATGCCCTCGATGCCCTCATCAGGGTCCAATTTGTTCACTACCTCGATGCACCGTCTTTGGCACTTATCAGCCGTATCCTGCAGCGTGGTCTGGGCGACCGGTCCAATACCAAGAGGAAGGCATCCCAAGTCATTGGCAGCTTGGCTCATCTTACCGAAAAGAAGGACCTCGTGTCTCATCTTCCTGTCCTTGTTGCTGGCCTCAAGGTTGCCGTGGTTGATCCTGTACCCACCACGCGTGCTACGGCCTCTCGTGCGCTCGGTTCGCTTGTAGAAAAGCTGGGCGAGGATGCTCTGCCCGATCTTATTCCAGGTCTCATGCAGACCCTCAAGACCGACACCGGTGCTGGTGACCGTCTTGGCTCCGCGCAGGCACTCAGTGAAGTTCTCGCTGGTCTCGGAACGGCACGCCTGGAAGAGACCTTGCCGACGATTCTCCAGAGCGTCGAGTCCTCCAAGCCATCTGTCCGCGAGGGCTTCATGTCTCTCTTCATCTTCTTGCCCGTCTGCTTCGGAAACAGCTTTTCCACCTACCTGGGCAAGATCATTCCTCCTATTCTTGCTGGCTTGGCAGACGATGTCGACTCGATTCGCGAGACGGCTCTGCGTGCCGGACGACTTCTTGTCAAGAACTTTGCCACTCGTGCTGTCGATCTCCTACTTCCCGAGCTCGACCGAGGACTTGCCGACAACAGCTGGCGCATTCGTCTCAGCTCGGTGGAGCTCGTTGGCGACTTGCTGTTCAATCTTTCTGGTATCAGCGCCAAGCAAGAGGACGAGGATGAGGAAATGGAAGAGGACAGGGTCCGCGAAGCTGGATCCACCCTCCGGGAGGTTCTCGGTGACGAGAAGCGCGACAAGATTCTCTCCTCGCTCTACGTCTGCCGCTGCGATACCTCTGTCACGGTGCGGTCAGCAGCCATGGGAGTCTGGAAGGCACTCGTCTCCAGCCCCAGAACGCTCAAGGAGCTTGTTCCCACACTTACCCAGCTTATCATTCGCCGGCTGGGCAGTGCCAACATGGAGCACAAGGTCATTGCTAGCAATGCTCTGGGCGAGCTGATCCGCAAGGCCGGAGACAACATCCTGATGACCCTGCTGCCGACGCTTGCCGAAGGCTTGAATACATCAACCGACTCGGATGCTAAGCAGGGCATCTGCCTGGCTCTGAAGGAGCTGATATCTTCTGCAACGCCTGAAGCTTTGGAGGAGCATGAGACGACGCTCATTGCGATTGTCCAGTCGGCACTCACCGATTCCGACTCCGAAGTCCGGGAGACTGCAGCAGAGGCCTTTGATTCTCTTCAGCAGGTCATTGGCAAGCGGGCAGTGGATCAGGTTATGCCCAGCCTGTTGCACTTGCTGAACAACGAGGACGAGGCAGAAAATGCACTTGCCGCACTCCTGACGCTGCTGACGGAGATGACACGCTCCAATGTCATTCTACCGAGTCTCATTCCCACGCTTATCGCTCCTCCGATTTCAGCCTTTAATGCCAAGGCCCTGGCCTCGTTGTCCACTGTTGCCGGTGCAGCCATGAACCGTCGCCTGCCCAACATTATCAACTCGTTGATGAACAACATCATCAACTCCAAGGACGAGGATCTGCGTGCGGACTTGGACAGCTCCTTCGACACTGTGATCCTATCGATTGACGAGCACGACGGTCTGAACACGGTCATGAATGCCATGCTGCAGCTTATAAGGCACGAAGACCACCGCAAGCGGGCGGCCGCTGCTCGGCACATGGCCACATTCTTTTCCCAAGCCAGCGTGGACTACTCCCGGTACAGCCAAGACATTATCCGGGCGCTGCTCATCTCCTTCGATGACCACGACAAGGATGTTGTCAAGTCGGCGTGGAGCGCCTTGTCGGCGTTCACGAAGAAGCTCCGCAAAGAGGAGATGGAAGCTCTTGTGCCGTCCACGAGGCAAACCCTTCTGCAAGTCGGCGTGGCTGGCGCAAACTTGGCTGGTTTCGAGCTGCCAAAGGGCATCAACGCCATTTTGCCCATTTTCCTGCAGGGTCTCATGAACGGAACGCCCGACCAGCGTACCACGTCCGCCCTGGCCATCTCCGACATTGTGGACCGTACAAGCGAGGCGGCTCTCAAGCCGTTTGTTACGCAGATCACCGGTCCCCTCATTCGCGTCGTCACCGAGAGGTCGACCGAAGTCAAGTGTGCCATTCTGCTCACCTTGAACAATCTCCTCGAAAAGATGCCGACGGCGCTCAAGCCCTTCCTGCCCCAGCTCCAGCGTACGTTTACCAAGTCGCTGGCTGACACGACGAGTGATCTTCTGCGGTCTAGGGCAGCCAAAGCCCTGGGCACGTTGATCAAGTTCACCCCCCGTGTGGATCCTCTCATTGCCGAATTGGTCACCGGCTCCAAGACATCCGACCCGGGTGTCAAGAACGCGATGCTGAAGGCGCTCTTCGAGGTCATCAGCACAGCCGGCGCCAATATGGGCGAGCCGTCTCGGGCCGCTGTTCTGGGATTGATCGACATGGACACAGACATGCATGACGACACGATGGCCATTACAAATTCCAAGCTTCTCGGAGCACTGATCAAGAACGTGCCGCAAGACGCTGCGCTGGGCCTGCTCAAGAACAGAGTTCTCCTAGCCAGCCCCACCAATTCGTCCGTGCTGGCCCTCAACGCAGTGCTTCTTGAGTCGCCAGAGGTGCTTCTTGAAAGCTCTCTGGCGGAAGACCTCCCGAGTCTGTTTTGCCAGGGCATGGTGAACAAGAATGTAAAGCTTTCCCATTGGCTCACAGAGCTCGTTTCCCTCTCTGAAGATTCAGTCACATTTTGCTAACCGCTGAACTTGTAGCTATTTGTGGCCGACAACTTTATTCTGGCCACTGGCAAGTATTTGCTCAGCCCTCTGTCCAAGTCTTACGAGGACACAAAGGAAATCTTTGAGACGCTTGCCAAGATCATCCCCCCTGGTGGGCCGACAGACTCGCGTCGTTTTGCGCTGGTCCTCGTGCGCACACTGGCACGCGTGCACCCGGACATGGTGCGACCACACCTGCCTCTTCTGGCGCCTCCTATTTTCGCTTCGGTTCGCGACCTGGTCATCCCTGTCAAGCTGTCCGCCGAAGCCGCGTTCATGGCTCTGTTTGACGTGATCAATGAAGAGAACAAGATATTCGAAAAGTACATGGCAAGCCCGGCGGCGGCCGACTTGCCGGCCAACATCAAGCGGGTGATGGGAGACTACTTTAAGCGTGTTACGATGCGGCTGGCAGCGCAAGCCCGCGAACGGAGAGAGGCCGAGGGCGGTGCTGGAGGCTTGGGTCTGTTTGACGATGAGGTGGAAGACGAAAAGGAAATTTGGAGTGTGGGCAAAGTGGACGTCGGGGCCGACGTCTTTGGAAAGGAATGAGCAAAGCATGTATCGCACAGCACGAGAACTACGAGTAGACAAGAATCGAATGGTCTGTTCTGGCATCTCTCATTCTCTCATTCCCATTCGTGCCCATCTGGGACAGTGCTCGTTTACAGTGCTAGACAAGCAACCACAGTGCACGTCCTGAAATCCTGAAATGAATTTTTTGAACGGTCCTAACAGTCACGTGAGCGGGCCGATCGAGGGTTGCCCTCGATAATGTCCTATTTGGGGCTAGCTTGATATTTTCCCACACAATCCGCAAGAATTGTGTGCTTAGGCTTAGTGTGTGGGCGAACCCCCTCCTCACTACAATTTTTTTGTGATTGGATTTTTTCCTGTGCCATCAAATCCTCTCCTTGTCACCTTCACCCGACAACCACCACCACCCTAGAATCGCAACTCGACCACCTCCGAACGATATTCAAGATGTAAGTGCCACTGCATCGATGGATGAATGAGACGAATAGATGGCGATGGCATGGGATGGATGGATGGCATACCGGCGGCGGGCTGGTGACGTCGAGGGTCCCAAGACGAGAGAGATAAGGGCGAGAGAGAGAGAGGGCCAGGATGCGGTCGCCATCTGTCGTTGTCGGAAGAGGAAATATTTTTTCTGTCTTACTTTGGGGAAGCGTTGCGTGACTGACCTCGTCTCTTTCTCTTTGCAGGGTCAATCTGCGGACCCAAAAGCGTCTTGCCTCGTCCGTCCTGGGCGTTGGCAAGAACAAAATCTGGCTGGACCCGAACGAGGTCAGCGAGATCTCCAACGCCAACTCGCGCCAGACGGTCCGCAAGCTCATCTCGGATGGCCTGATTATCCGCAAGCCGGCCACGATGCACTCGCGGTCGCGCGCCCGGGAGCTGAACCTGGCCCGGCGGATTGGCCGGCACCGTGGTTTCGGTAAGCGGAAGGGTACGGCCGATGCCCGTATGCCCGAGCAGGTCCTCTGGATGCGCCGCCTGCGTGTCCTGCGCCGGTTACTAGTCAAGTACCGGGCTTCGGGCAAGATCGACAAGCACCTGTACCACGAGCTGTACCACCTGGCCAAGGGTAACACCTTCAAGCACAAGCGTGCGCTTGTTGAGCACGTACGTTTCCCCGTATCCCTACTCTCCTCCTCATCCGTCTGTGCTAACGTCCCATCCAGATCCACCGCGCCAAGGCCGAGAAGCAGCGCGAGAAGCAGCTCAAGGACGAGATGGACGCCAAGCGTGCCAAGACCAAGGCTGCCCGCGAGCGGAAGGTCGAGAGACAGACGGCCAAGCGGGTGGCCGTGCTGGGCGAGGACGAGGACGAGAAATAAAACAACCATACCACCCCCGGATCGACAAAACCAAAAAGAGCAAGAGGCGGGAATCAGGCAAGACGGGGAGGAGGGGGGGGCGCACCACACTGGAAAGAAAAAAACCGTGGGCAACAAAGGAACGGGACGCAGCAATCGTGTATGGGTACGGGCACAGAATGGCCAAGCCCCATACCGCCGCCAGGACGGGGAGAGACAATAATGAAAAAAAAAAGTTTTCCATGTCTGTCAAAACAAAAAAACGAAACTGCGTCGGTGTTCCCCTTGCTGTCTGTTTATTTTTCTTTCCTTTTCCTCGCCCTCTTTTCCTGCTCTCTTGTCTCACACCGCCCCCCTCTTTTCCGGCATCCCTCACCCTCATCCCTCTCTTCTCCGATTTCTTTTGCAACCGGAAGGGATTATGGAGAAATCTAGGCGGCCTGCATTCGGAGTCTTCTTTTGGCTGGGTTTTTTTACTCTCTCGTTGTTTCTATATCTTTTGTCATCTCTCTCTATCCACGCTGAAAATTCCACCCGGATTCTTGTGTTTTATGTGTTCTATGTCTTGTTTTACGAGAAGAGAAACGAAGAGGAAAAGGTGGGAGGCGGCACAGACTACGTGGGTGTGAATGTAAAGGCGAACAGGAAAACGTGATCACAAGAATAAAATTATAAAAAAGCTGATAAATTTGCAAAGAAACCAGCAGAGAGCTGTGGTGACACTATGGAAAGCATCTTGGATATGCTGCGGGCTTAGATGCCACACGTATTTGTACAAATTTACAGTGGAGTGCAGATGACAGGGTTTGGCCACAAAAGGGTCCCAGAAAGCAAGCCGCGACACCTGGCGGCACCAGACGCGCAGAGAGGCACTTGCCAAAAGAGGAGGAATGGGTAGCGAGTAGGAAAAGATCAATCAGGCAGTCATGAACCAGAATACCACACGAGAGAAACGAGAGAATAGCAGAAAGCAGATATTTGAGCGGATGGAATAGAAACGAAAGAGAAAAGATCAAGTTTTTGTTGGGTCAGAATGCTTCAGATTGTCCCTCGAAAAGGTGGTGAATTGTGCCAGGACATATCAACATGCTCCCAACCGACAGCCCGAGAGCATATCGGTGGAAAACCAATTGTGGTAACGAAGCGGGCTCATCATTCCCAATATTAGTTGTTGAGGAAAAAAGAAGAGGAAAGGAAAAAAAAAAGGGCGCCAAAATTCTGTGAAAATAGCTGTTGAGAGGTCACGTGCATGTGTGTCCGTGCATGTTTGTAACTCCGTACCGACTCAGTAATATTGCCAGATACGGGGGGGGGGAGAGAGAAGGGGGGGGTGGCGGGCAAGTAAGAAAGATACCTGGAGCTGCGGGCAAGTGCTGCAGAGGGGTAAGCGGAAACGCCTATTCGCCCGCCCACAACGTTGACGGGCGGTGGCAGAACGGATGACCTCCCACCGACTTTGGCCGGAAAGAAGCTCCTGTAATCCCCGCTTCGGCGGACTGTCAAATAGGAAGGGTCCAATGCTGGTAGCAAAATAAAAAGGTCGGACCACCGATCACCACACATTTCCCTCGACCTCTGCAGCGAGCGTGGGAGGACATTGAAAAAGGCCGCCGCGCAGACACCGCAGACACTGCACACGACAGGACGAGCCCGCTTTTTAGTGATCTGTGCATTCCCCCTACAGCCTATTCGTGCTTTTGCCTGGCGGCTGCACACAATGTCGATTCCCTCTGTCCGCAGCACCACACGTGCTCTGCGCGCGGCCCGGCCATGGACGGCGTCGGCATGCTGGGCCCGGGGCCGGTGGGTGTCGTCGACGAGTCAGGACAGCCAGCAACGGGTGAGTTTTGGACAAGCAGGAGAAAGGGCGACAGAGAGAGAGAGAGAGAGAGAGGCGAGCCCTTCTTCCCCTCGTCTGCTAACGCGCAGCAGCTATTGTCGGCCCATCTGCAAACGGCCGACCCGACGATGTTTGAGGTCATTAAAAAGGTACGCTCTCCCTTTTTTTTGCCGTGCCATTGAGCCGGGACAAACACTGACACGGCTCGCAGGAGAAAACCCGGCAGAAGCAGTTTATCAACCTGATCCCCTCGGAGAATTTCACATCGCAGGCGGTGCTGGACGCCTTAGGAAGCCCCATGCAAAGTACGTCCGAACCCCGGCACGCCGGCTGTCCACGGGACCACACGGGACCGGGGCTGCGACTCGATGGTGCGGACTAGACTGACGTCAGGGCCACAGACAAGTATTCCGAAGGATACCCGGGTGCGCGGTACTACGGCGGCAACGAGTTCATCGACCAGTCGGAGCGGCTGTGCCAGCAGCGGGCGCTGGAGACGTTTGGGCTGTCGGAGAAGGAGTGGGGCGTCAACGTGCAGGGTGAGTGCGAGCTGTTGTGCTGCTGTGATGCTGTTTCGTGCTAACACAACAGCCCTCTCGGGTGCGCCGGCCAACCTGTACGTGTACTCGGCGCTCATGAACACGCACGACCGGCTGATGGGCCTGGACCTGCCGCACGGCGGCCACCTGTCGCACGGGTACCAGACGCCGACGAAGAAGATCTCGTTCATCTCAAAGTACTTTGAGACGCTGCCGTACCGGCTGGACGAGAAGACGGGCTACATTGACTACGACAAGCTGGAGGAGATGGCGCTGCTGTACCGGCCCAAGATCATTGTGGCGGGGGCCAGCGCGTACAGCCGGCTGATCGACTACCAGCGGATGCGGGCGGTGTGCGACAAGGTCAACGCGTACCTGATGGCGGACATTGCGCACCTGTCGGGCATGATTGCGGCCAAGACGCTGCCGGGTCCGTTTGGCTGCGCCGACATTGTGACGACGACGTCGCACAAGTCGCTGCGCGGCCCGCGGGGCGCCATGATCTTCTTCCGGCGCGGCGTGCGGCGGGTGAACCCCAAGACCAAGGCGGAGGAGCCGTACGCGCTGGAGAGCGCAATCAACGCGTCCGTGTTCCCGGGCCACCAGGGCGGGCCGCACAACCACACGATCGCGGCGCTGGCGGTGGCGCTGAAGCAGGCGCAGACGCCCGAGTTCCGGGCGTACCAGGAGCAGGTGCTGGCCAACGCGCAGGCGCTGGCGAAGCGGCTGGGCGACGCCAAGGACAAGGGCGGGCTGGGCTACTCGCTGGTGTCGGGTGGCACCGACAACCACCTGGTGCTGGCCGACCTCAAGCCGCAGGGCATCGACGGCGCCCGCGTCGAGCGCGTGCTCGAGCTCGTCGGCGTCGCCGCCAACAAGAACACGGTGCCGGGCGACCGCTCGGCCCTGACGCCCGGCGGCCTGCGCATGGGCACGCCCGCCATGACCACGCGCGGCTTTGGCGAGCACGACTTTGCCCGCGTCGCCGACATTGTCGACCGCGCCGTCACCATTGCCGTGCGCGTCGACAAGGCCGCCCGCAAGGCCGCCGAGGACAAGGGCGAGAAGAACACCAAGCGCCTGCGCGTCTTCCTCGACTTTCTCGGCAGCGGCGACGGCGTCCCCGAGATCCTGCAGCTGCGCAGCGAGGTCGCCGACTGGGTCAGCACATATCCGCTGCCGTGGTCGGCCAAGCAGTAGTAGGCGGCGGCGGCAGCAGCACAGTCGTCTGGGACACAAAACGGATACATCAAAACACATAAAACACACATACACACACACACTCCCCCTACCTCAATTCACAGCGGTCTTGCCATCCTTTTCTATCGCCGGCGTTTCTTTTCTTTTGGTAGTTTGGTAGATGCTTTTTGCCGTTTCAATGTCTCGGCCGTAGCATTGCCCCATGTAATGTGCAGCGGTGCCGTGTCTGTGTTCTTGTATGAGTATTACGGGTTTCCGCCAGAGCAGGCTTTGGGTCCATTTTTGATGGAGACGAATGCAATCTTCCCTCGAGCTGGTCCTAAGCAGTCCGGATCCGTAGACTCCCAACATGCTACGCTTTGAAGCACTCTATGAAATGCGTGTAGTTCTTAACATCCGAGGGATCATCGTAAAACTTAGCTACGAGTCGTCTGATCTGCCGAAAGGAATTCTTGCAAATGAGGCCTTCACACCGTTTATATTGGGTTTGCAAATGCATATCCTCGCTTTCTACATGTTCAAACAGAAAAAAAAAAGAGAGCAAAAACATCCTCTCACAGCTTGGGCGCAAACGGGCACCCGCCGGCCGCGGCTGGGGATGGCGACGGAGACCGGGGCGGTGGCGGCACGCGCACGGTCACGGCGCCGGGCCCCTGAGCCGCCTCCTTGCCGCCGTCCAGGACGATCTCCTGGCAGTCCTCTGGCCCGACGCCGTTGGCGAACTGGAATACGGCAAAGGCCAGGCTCGTGCCGGGGGCGCCCAGCGCGGCCATGGGGGCGTGCCAGGTGCCGGCGCCGTACGTCACGGCCTGGTCGCCGCGGGCCAGAAAAGCGCGCAGGCCGTAGATGTCAGGCGGGCGGCTGCCAGTGCTGCCAGTGCTGCCAGTGCTGCCAGTGCTGCCGGTGCTGCCGACTTCCACGGTCGGCGCCACGATCACGAGGTAGCGCTGTGCCGCGCCGCCGGTGGCCAGCGGCACAAACGTCTGGGTCGTGAACGGGTGGCGCTCGAGAATGGTGACGGGAAAGAGCAGGCAGCCGTCCTCCTCCCCGGCCTCCTTGCCCTGGCCCCCCGCCGTCGCCCCCTCCTCCGGCTTGACCAGCGGCCGCGCCCCGCAGACAAACACGTTGGTCACAGCGACCGACGGGCGGCCGCTGGGGGCGGCGGCGGCGTAGCGGTCGGCAGGGCGGGAGACGTGCTGGTACTTGATGGCCGAGCCCTGGTTGGCCGAGACGGGTTGGTAGGGCAAGCTGGACCCATCGCCCGCGGCCGCTGCAAACGCTGCAGGCTGCACGTCTGGCCGCGGGTTCTCAATGACGTCGCCAAACGGCGCAAACGCGGCGGCGGTCAGCGGCTCCGCCGGCACGCACAGGCGCAGGGCGGCCACGTCGAGGCGGTCGGGCATCTTTTTTTTTTTCTTTTTTTTTTTCTTTTTTGGGGGGTTCAGGGACTGGAAAGACGGCCGACGTCGTGGGACAAGATCCGCCGTTCCCACCCTCCGGCCACTTGTGGTGTCGAAACTAGGCGAGGATGGCTGGCAGATCTTTGGCGTTGGCCCTCTCTGGCTTTGCCGTTTGGTCTCAGGCCACTTGAGGGTGGCCGATTGGCAGATGTCGTCTTTGTGTTTCTGTGGGTAATATTATTCTGTTGCATTGGTTTGCAGGTGTTTTTGACCTCTCAGGAAACTCCTTTTATTAAAGCACTTTCCCAGTGTTCGTCGTCTCCAGACAGGAAAGAGCGGGGAATGCCGGCCGGCTCCAGGCGAGGAAGGCGCCGTCGGGCGATAAGATTGGGGCATCATCTCTGGTGTGTTGCTACGCCATCCAGAAGCCGCAACACGCTCTGCCTCAACCAAAAGCCACACTAGGGTTATATCAGGAAATCGCTTTCCGCTTCCTTTGCTGTCGCAGAAGAATGGTAGGTCAAGACGAAGATGTTTTGTTTGCCACGCCAGCTATTCCTCTTCTCAGACTGGCGCTCTTTAGCAAAAGTAGCTGCTTGGGTTCGTTAATGACTGCAAGCAGAAGAAAGTACACAATATGAGTTTCTGGTTCCGTGACATCGAATAGAGGATGTTTATTTTGTATTTTATAGGTATTCTCGATATCTGCATTCGTGCCATGTTACCAATGGGTCGAGCAGTCATCTGCCCGAGGTCTCTGAACATGTCAGACCCTCCTGCTTGCACATGTCATCGTCAAGGGCGATCTCCTTCAAGGGTCTTTATGCGAGTGCCCTATCGTTTCGTTGCACATCTACTTTGCATATTCTTTCTTTGTCTAGCGACAGCAAACTGTTGCATCACCAGGGTCTCTCAAAATACCCACCCCCTGTACTGAGTCAGCTCTCAACGCCTGAACGTGATCTTGAGAGAGGAGAGACGAGATGGGACTTGGCTGGTAAGCATTCCTGGAAAATGCAACCGCCTGTTCTCAGAGGAATGCAAGGAAGCAGGCGACAAAATTCGGCAAACAAAGAAGCCTCACATGTTTGTGGTGACAGATGCTAAACAAGTGGGGAAAACCCTCGTAAATCCAGTCTCGCGAGGCTCAGCTGCTGGTATTTCTACCCCAGATCTACACCTGAAGTCATTCCATTGACCAACCAAACTGCCGCACTGTCATCATGGCGCCGGTTTTGGAGTCTACGGACGCGAAGAACAAGCTGGAGGATCTGTCTGGCGTCGTGGTCAAGCCGGGCGAGAACCCGTATGAGGCGTTGATCGCGGCCTGCGACGACGACCCGGTGAGCTGCCACGGCCGGTGTTCGGGCCCGCGCGAGGCCTGACTCTGACTCTGACTCTGACTCTGATTCTGACCCTGTCCCAGGCCAAGGTCCAGGCGCTGTATGACACGCACCGCAGCACGCGCAACGCCCAGCAGCGAGCCAAGTTCCTCGACCCGGACTTCAAGGAGCTGGTCATTGATCCCTTTTTGCTGCGCATCGAGAACCCCAGCATCGACCCGGCCTTTGTCGACCCGCGCCACAGCGTGGTGCTGTGGGCTCGGCCGCCGGACCACATACTGAAGCTGGCCGATGCCGTGCAGATCCGCCTGAAGAAGGCAGCCCCTCGTAGGAGGCCCCCCTCCCCCCTATGCCAGTGGACAACAAGAATACGAACACGACCGCTGACCAAGGAACGACACAGACCTCTGGCTCATGCCGCTGTACCGCATGCACATGACGGCCCTGGAGCTGGCTTTTTCGCGCACGGCCGACGAGGCCGATGTCATTGTGCGGGCCCTGGAGGCCGCTCCTCGATCAGCCACGGCCCCGGGCAGCGCTCTCGCCGGCCTCGTCAACCACCCCTGCCACCACCGGCCTCGTGCCCGTCTGGTGCGGCCCATGGTCTCGTACGATCTGGCCGCCCTGGCCCTGTCTTTTGTGCCGGCCGCCGGCGGCGCACCCTACGCCTCGCCGCCGCCCGACCCGCCGGCCCGCCGCTTCTCCGCCGCGGACCACGTCGACGACACCTACACCTACCACCACCTTCGTCGCGACCTCTACGCCGGCGTCCGCGCCGCCGGCGTCGACGTCGCCTCCCGCTACGTCGTGCCCAGCGCCCACATCACCCTGGGCCGCTTCCTCGACCAGCAGGACCACGCCACGCCGCAGCAGCGCGCCGCCTTTGTCGAGGCCGTCGACGACATCAACGCCTGGCTCGCCCGCGACGTCTGGGACGCCCAGTGGTCGGCGGCCCCCGGCAGCCCCCCCGCCCAAAAGTACCAGTCCCCGCCGCCGCCGCCCGCCGAGCGCCTCGTCGGCGAGTGGATCGTCGGCCAGGAGCGCGGCCTCGACGCCCGCGTCGGCGCGCTGTGGTACGGCACAGGACGCACCCTGATGGTGGGAGAGGGGTTCTAGGAGGATCTCTCCCTCTCACACACATACTCCCTCGCTCTCTACACACATCACAGTCACTTAGAATAGAGTCCAGATGCAATGAGCTTTTTCAGTTTTTTTCTTTTCTTGTTTGTTTCGTATCCGTGGCCGTGCAGTCGGTGCTGAGAGTAGTTGTTGCTCCTCGGACGAATACACACAAAAAGGCGCCCTCCCTCCCTCTCATCACATGGGCGTCATGCTACCACGCATACCTGCTGCAGCCGCTCGCTTCTCGGGATGTCCTCCTCCCTGCCGCCTCCCTGCCGTCCCATATTTTTAATGTTCCCAGCCAGAAAAAAACAAACAGAAATGACGGAAACTCCTTCCCACCGCTCCATCTCTCGGCAGTCGCAGGGCCATCGAGGGGCGAGGCGTGGGGAGACAAACCGGTCGTTGTTGCGCCGTTTCGAGCAAGGTAAAAAGAAGGTCGAGAGCATGGCATTGATGCGCTTAGAACACCAGGGCAGCGCCCTTGGTCTTCTTGTCGCCACTGCAGAGGCCGTTAGAACACGACAAGAGCACACAGGCTGTGCCGCATTCGCGGTAGAACAAACAACATACCCGAGCTCAAAGTGCTTCGTCCGCTTCAGCGGCAGCTGCTTCTTTGTCTTGCATGACGTGCACTCCAGACGCAGCACAATCTTCTTCGTTGTCTTGGCCTTCTTGTGGAAAATCTGCTTCGTCTGACCACCATAACCGGACTGCTTGCGGTCGTACCGGCGCTTTCCCTGGGCGAACAAGCTGGCCTTGCCGGTCTTGTACTGTGTGACCTTGTCTGTAGACGGGAGAACGTGTCAGAATTCTCGCCACAGTTCTATCTCTCCACGCCGTCCCCGGGACGTATACGTACGGGTAGTGTGCTTCCGGCACTCCTTGCCCTTGCCTGCATCCAAAACGTTAATACCACATGTTCACCGTCGACCCTGCCGATATCGAGTCGTCGCGGAAAGCTTCGCTTCTTTCTGAGCTCGGGGCGACAGGGACGGTAGGGGAAACGCACAGTAGGTCTTTCTCGTCTCTAGATTTCGACATGGTTAGCTAATTCTGTTTTTTTTTTCCCAACGACATATCGAACCCGTTGTCCCTTGTGCTGCTGCCACGCCTGAACAGGCGTCCTTCCCGACATCAAAGAGAAAACAAAACAGTCGAATTGCAGGGTGCTACTCACTCGGAATGTTAACCATCTTGGCGGTGTTGATCGGACTGCCTTGGTTGTGATGTTGCGGATGCGAGAAGAGGAGGGGAAACAAAAAGAGAAAGATCGCAAAAGGGCCGTGTCGGGGTTGTGGCACCTAATTTTTTTCGAAAATTTCGTGTGCAATTGTGCGTGCCCCAAAACGAAAAACCCCCACACACAATTGTGGCGCCAGAGTCACAAGCCACACCAGGTCACAGCCACACATATACAGTACCATTATGACTCGAAATTATACTTGGCACGGTGTACCTCGAGCCGCATATACTCCGGAATTGCAGTCCTATCCGCAATTTCGGGTCCGTCATGTTTTTCTGACAGATACCAAAATAGCATTGTCTGCCCCGACGCACGGCCAATCCACCTCATTTCAAACAATGAAAAACCACGCGCCCACGCTGACCTCAGAATGAGACGAGACAGACGGGCGGAAAAAGGCAAACGAGACACGGCTTGGGGGTGGGAAATTGGCTCGACCTTGCTCAAGCATGCCCGAGTGCCACACAACCAGATGAATGTAGGAGCAAAGGATCGCCTGGGAAAATGAGACCTCCCTCGCCAAGCCCATTTTTGACATGGCTGCCTGTTGTTTACGGAGCTGTGTGCAATTTTCCAGAATCTCCTGGCTTCCAATGGAAGGCCTGGATTCGTATCTTGTCCCTGCGTGTGAACAAAATACTGCGAGCCCGCCCATCTTTGTATCTTAACAGGCAAGAATGACTCGTAGCAGGTCTCCCCATTGCAGACCTGCGAGTGCTGACTCGGCCGGTCGTGTGGCATGTCGTCTAGACAAGACTCGGGCAGCGCATGGCAAATTGTCCGAGGCACCAAAGCTGGGCCATCTGCGGCTCTGAAGAGTCAGATTGCAAATGCGCTTCCTCAGTTGCCTCGAGCTGGCGCGACTCCATGCGAACCGAGTTGGCTCTGCGATTGGGAGTGCAACGTAGCAGCTGGCTCTCTGTTCGAGAAAGACTAGCAAAATAATAAGATATACAAAACATAGACAAGTGTTTGCAGATCCGATCTCAGCCCGCCGCGTGGCGTCGATGGGGGAGCGAGGCGAGCCAGGTCAGCAAGGGTGCCCCCTGCCACGGCATAAATGAGACTCCTATTATCTCACGTCTCCTGCTTCCTTGGGTCGATGCTGCGTCTTCTGACAAGCGAGCATGTCTGTAGCCTCATCTGTGTGTGCGCTTCTTTTCATCCCTGGAACGGCGATCTCCAGCCATTGGCCTTGCTTTTAATAGTGTGATCCCCGTCAGTGTCCGTTTATTGTCCAGTTAGACGGCTCCTGCGACCAACAACCATCATCTCCCTTGCCGCTGTCATCTGCCATGTCCCCTTTTCTTTGATAGGGTCCTGAATGGCAAGAGGAATGGCCCTTGCCGGTCCTGTCCACGTCTCACCAAGTAGAACAATAGGAACAACAGAACGCGGACAGCTCGGTTGAGGTTCCAAGCCAATAGCACGCCTTCCCGTCCCGCCACCTCCATCTCGATGGGAATGATGATCCCCATTTCGTAAACGAGGCGACAGATCTTGGCCACGTACCTGCGTTCTCCGCAGCAAGTCTGACTCTAGAAGTCGCGTCCAGAAATGCAAGACCACGGGCGGTGCTTGCAACAAAATGTTCTGCCCGTTTCTTGCTGATTTTGCTGGTTTTGCTGGTCTTGCTTGTCTTGCTGGTCTGACTGAGCCAAAGGATGCCTTATCCAGCGCCCCACTTGGGCGCGGTAGTGCCGTTGGGGGGTCGATCAATACATTGTAAAAAGGACATAAAGGACATGCGAACACTGAAGTTGAAACATAGCAGGCAGCGCTCGTGTGCTTAGTATCTCTATATTGTCTGGGCTCATATAGCCACCGCGGTCGACTCGCTAGCGGAATGCGATTTATATGCGATTTTTGCGTACGCACGCGACCGAGAGCGAAGCCAGACCAGCTTCCCAGAAAGACCCCTCTGACATTGGGGGCCTTTTAACTAGTACATTCTCGAGAGAGGAAGCGGCACCTCTGCCTCATCCGCTGTTTCCGCGGCGGCCACTTATCGCTCCTTCCCTCCGGTTTTCGCCCCAACCACCAGGGACACTTGCCTCTTATCGATTTCTGTGTGGTCCACCATAGGTCCCATAGGTCGCACGGAAGAAAAAAAGAAAGCCCTCAAGAGGAAAAAGATTGGCAGCCTTCGACACTATCAATCCACAGCGAAGCACACCGAGGACCACACGACAGCGCAGCAAGACAGCGGACCTATGAGTGCTCTCTACCATTGCCCGCATTCGAAAAGTCACGAATCGACGACGTCGACACGGGCGACACCGCTCAATCTCGCTTGCCGAGCATCGCCGTCACCCCATTTCGGGCTCACCTTGTCGGTCCATCCATCTTTTGCTCGCAGGATCGACGCCGCTTCGGCCCATCTCTCATATCTACAGACGGTTCCGCCCTGTTCACCTGCATCCTAGCACGGTTTAGGCAGACTGGCGTCCTCTTCTGCTAGGCTTGGGTTATTCCTCTGCTGTCTAGGAGAGATCCCCTGCTGCGCATCTTCTGCAACTGTTCTGAAGAGGACTGGAACAGCAGCTAGCTCGTGCACTAGTCTGCCGACGCCACTGATAGTCTGAGTGGAGCAATTCATCAACGCACGCCGCAGCGCAACCTTCCCCGCGGCGACGCTTGACGCTTTGTCCGCCTCCTCTCCCCCCCCCCCTCTCCCTCCTCTTCGGCCACTCGCCCTCATCGCCCTGTGCGTCCGTCCCTTGCCCCCTTTCCGCCCTTGCCCTCTTCTCCGTCTCCGTGTCGGTACTCGTCAAAGGCCTTGTTCGTCCGTGGTGCGGTGGGCTAGGATGGTGCGAGCGGAGAGAGAGATTATATTACCACTTGAAACCCCCGACTCTGCTGGCCACGAAACAACGGCGCCAACGGTCGGTCCAAAGAAGTCGTGAAGAAAAAAAAAAACCCTGAAAATCGCCAACGTTTATTCCCTTTTTCCTTCCTTTTTCTTTTTCCTTTTTTCATTTCTTTTTTTCCCTTTTTCCTTTCTTTTTTCTTCATTTCCCTCCCGTCTATCAGTACGACTCCAAGAGCACACCGTCCCACCATCCATCTCGGCCAACTGCCCACCGTTCCATGCGACCCAGATGGATGGGATACTCTGAGAGGGGCTTTACGCGAGCTTTGTCTGACCACTTCTGACGGCACTGCGACAATATACTCCTCCAGAGCAGACCGGAAAGGCCGGTCGTGCATGATGCATTGCCCGTCTCCATGCGACCGAATCCGCGATTGAGCAGTTCCTCCTTGCCTGACATGGACGGGCACACCCCACCGGCCAGCGACCGCGACCGCGACCGCAGCCGCGACACCAGCAACAACCTGTCGTCCCAACTTGTCATCGCCGCTCTACCGCCGTTCCCCGACCGGCAGTCCGGCCAGACATCCGCTGTGGCGGCATCGTTGCCGCCGCTGCCAGAGTCGCCACTGACCACAACCACCCCCTCGATCGACCGGGAGCCCAACGGCACCAGCCTGCACGCCACGCCCGGCCTGCAGGCCAGCGCTCCCATCGTGTCTGGCATGGCGCCGCCCACCATTCGAACGGTTACGCCAGAACCTTTCGACCAGCGTAGAGGCATGCCACAAGGCTCGCTGAGCACCGCCAACCTCGCCACCGGCCCTGCTGGCTCTTCGCTCGTGGCTCATGCATACGCCGCCATGTCTCCCCAGAGCTCGCCGCGCACCGTGCCAGGCGCGAGCACGCTGTCTCAGCAGGGCAGCGCGACCAGCCGCCGCCAAGGCGTCGTATTTAGCGACGCGATTGCGGGCTCGTTCGACAGCACCTCGTCCAGTCCTCCTGGTCCTCCTGGCCGCCCCTCGCCCTTCCGTCCCAGGACGCATACTATGGATGGGGCTTCTCCGTACCGCGACAACATTGCGTCGACGATCACTTCCGAGCCCAGAAAGCGAGTCGGCTCATTCTCCTCCACAGGAACGGGCGAGAGCCTTCGTGCCGCCCCAGTGTTGCAAGGCCCGCCGCTCGAGCCGCTCGGTTACTTGGCGATCCTACCATATCGGCCATCCGACGCACAGGTCGCCACCACCACCATTTCAGCGAGTCTAATCACCCCATCTTCATCCGCGGCAAGCGTCGCCTCGACAGCCGCCGCCGGATCCATTGCTTCCACCATCAAAGACAAGAAGGGAGCTAGCCGCCGCTTGATCAAGCGGGCCTCTTCCCGCCCTACCTCGCCGCTCATCTCCCCCCCACCCTCTGTCGATTCCCTGCCGTTGCCTATTCCGACCAACGATGCCAACAAGGTGCTTATGCTCATGAAGACCCTTTGCGGGAGGATGCGCGGCGAGATCGTGTACCAGCGCGCTGGTGCTGGCGCCTGGACCCGCGGCATGTGCTTCATCGAGGAGGAGAAGGGCAGCCTCATGTTTGACGCCGGCGAGCAGGGGCCCTTCCAGACCGCCATCCTCCCCGACTTGCGCGGCAGCCGCGTCTCCCTCGTCGACCAGCCCGACCGGGACGGGCCATGCCTTGAGCTGGTGAGTGCGCAGGGCGACATCGACATTGTCCTCCAGCCTCTCGTCGACGCCGAGTTCGATCTCTGGCTCGCCGCCTTCATCTCCTGGCAGCAGCTGCGGCCCCCGCCCGGCGTCGTCGTGGCTGCCCCCAGACCGCCAAACTCCCGCAGCGTGAGCACCGCCGGCGGTGACCAGAAGCGGAGAGCCTCGTCTGCCAAGGTGAGCCCCGGGGCCATCATCAAGGTTGGCAAGGTCATGCTGTGGGACAAGGGTGTGGCCACGTCACCACGTGCCATTGTCAAGCGGCCGTCGACGCGGGATCTGAAGTCCGTGCAAGCCTCATGGCGGCACGTGTCGTGCATTTTGCAGGGCAACGGCGAGTTCAAGCTCATGACGGAGAACGACGTCACCATCCTGTCCGTCATCGAGCTCACCCAGCTGTCTCGGTGCTCCATCCAGCAGCTGGACAAGTCGGTCCTCGACGAGGAGTACTGCATAGCCATTTTCCCAACCTATGCTGCCACATCCACGCAGCTCTCCATCTTCCGGCCCGTCTACCTCGCCCTCGACTCGCGCGTGGCCTTTGAAGTCTGGTTTGTTCTCCTGCGCGCCTTTACCGTCCCGGATATTTTTGCCCTGGACACGACCACCAAGAAGATATACGACTTGGCCATCACCAAGCCAGACGTAGAGGATGATCTGCATCCAGGGTCGGCGGCCCGCCAGCTGTTCCGCCTCGAGAAATCCTTGACCCTCCGGGTCACCGAGGCCAAGATAAAGCCGCGCCCCAATGCCGACAACAACCCCGGTGGCAGTAACGGACGTCCAGAGCGTCCAGAGCGCCCAGAGCGATCAGAGCGGCCGGACCGCCCAGAGCGGTCGGACCGCCATGACCGTCACGACCGTGCTGGCGGGAAGAACGAGCCCCCCGATCCGCTCGTCGGAAACTACCTGGCTGAAGTGATTTTGGACGGCGAAGTTCGCGCCCGCACGACGACCAAGATCAACACAAAGAACCCATTCTGGAGAGAAGAGTGCGAGTTTATCGACCTGCCCTCTGTTCTCCCGTTTCTGTCCGTCGTTCTCAAGCGCGTGGACGGAAATCTGGACAGCTTCACCCACCAGCTGCAGGCCTCCCTCGGACTGCCCAAGACCGGCAACTTGCGGGAAGTCATGTTCGGCGCCGTCGACATCCCGCTGAACAGCCTGCAGCGAGGCCGGGACCACGAACAGTGGCTGCCTGCGTTTGACGAGTTCGAGCAGCCCGTCGGCTCCATGCTCGTCAAGGTCCACCACGAAGAGCTGGTCGTGCTCGCTGCGGACCAGTACACGGAGCTGGCAGAGCTGCTGCAAAACTTTAGTTCGGGCCTCACCCTCCAGATTGCCGACGCCATGCCAGGCAACCTGCGCCGCCTCGCCGAGGTGTTTTTGAACATTTTCCAGGTCTCCGGCTCGGCGAGTGACTGGATCATGGCCCTGGTCGAGGACGAAATCGACGGCATCGGCAACCAAGCCACCATGAAAAAGGTCCGGTTCAGCAAGCGGCTGCGGTCTAACGAGTCCGTTGAGTCGTCGAGCGACCGAGAACAGCTCGTGCGGGACATGGGCCGTTCGCTGCAGGGCGAGGCAAACCTCCTCTTCCGCGGAAACTCGCTGCTGACGCAGGCTCTGGAGTTTCATATGCGCCGCATGGGCAAGGAGTACCTTGAGGAGGTCCTATCCGACAAGATCTTTGAGATCAACGAGATCAACCCGGACTGCGAAGTCGACCCGGGCAAGGTCCAAGCCGGGGACGACATCAACAAGCATTGGGACCAGCTCATGCTGCTCACCGGGGAGGTCTGGGAGTGCATCGCCGCATCCGCATCGCGCTTCCCGGCCGAGCTGCGACACATTCTTAAGTTCATCCGGGCCGTGGCCGACGATCGCTATGGCGACTTTTTGCGCACGGTGGCGTATACGAGCGTGTCGGGCTTTCTCTTCCTGCGTTTTGTGTGCCCAGCCATCCTGAACCCGAAGCTGTTTGGCCTCTTGCGCGACCACCCACGGCCGCGTGCCCAGCGAACGCTGACTCTGATCGCCAAGGGTCTCCAGGCCTTGGCCAACCTCTCGACCATTGGCAAGAAGGAGACGTGGATGGAGCCGATGAACCGTTTCCTGACTGCCCACAGGCAGTCGGTCAAGGACTTTCTCGACAACATCTGCTCGATCCCAGCCGAGAAGCCCGACACGCCCGTGCTGGTCCCCGCATCGTATTCGACCCCGGTGGCCATCATGGGCCGTCTGTCGGCGTCGTCCCGTGAAGGGTTTCCTAGCCTGCCGTACCTCATTGACAACCCGCGCAATGTGGCTGCCCTGGTCAAGCTCTGGACGGACACCCACCCGCCGACAGCCCCCGACAGCCAGACCTACGAAGGCGAGCTGATGCAATTCCACAATGCTTGCTCAGCGCTCCAGCTCAAGTCGGATGAATGCCTAGCTCGCGCCGAGCTGCTCCGTCTCGCTGCTGATTCCGGCGGCCTGGCGGCCGATGACGCCTTGGCCGACGCTGTCGAGAGGGCCAGCCTAGCAGACAGCATCAACCTATCCTACGGCAACGTGCCCGCGTGGGTAGAGAGCGGCGGCGAGGCCATGCACGGCCACTCTGGCTACGTGTTCGGTCGCAGCGGCGGCGGTGGCGGAGCTCTGGTGCCGCCAGGGTCGTCTGGAAGTGACATGGACGACGGCCGTGCCCGCGTCTACAAGGACCGCCAGATGAGCAGCAGCAGCTACACCAGCGGGATGCCAGGCGAGTTTGGCGGCTCCATCCGAAGTCTCCGAAATGGGCGGCAGGCAAGAAAGTTCCTGAGCGGCATCATCAGCCGCAAGGTGCGCAATGTCAGTCCCGAGCAGTCACAAGCGCAGTCGCAGGCGCAGTCACAGGCGGGGTCCTCGAGGCCTGTCATGACAAGAAGGGCCAGCGACCGAGATCACGATGGGGAGCGGGACTATGGGCGGAACAAGGACGCACAGCGAGACCGGCCGCAAGAAAAGGAAAAGGGCTGGATCCGCGATCGCGGCCGCAAGCGGCACAACTCCAAGGACAAGCCGGACAAGAGCCTGGGCCGCAGCTATGGCGGAAGCGCCGAGACGTGGAGCACGACCAATGTGGCGGGAACCGACGTCGCTGTGCGAAGCAATTACGCCCCGTGAGCCGTGAGCCGTGAGCCGTGAGCTGTGAGTCGTGAGCTATAAACTGTATCCACCCCTATGTATGTATGTACGCAGAAAGCGCGTTTGTTTTTCATCCTGTACACATTGAGGGCGGCGGTACCGTTTTTTTTTTTAATCTGAAGCACGTCATGTTTGTTATGATAGGAGAGAAAGAACAAGAAAAAGAAGAAGAGAGAGGGACTTACGAAGTATGTATTAACGTTCGCACGCTTTTCATACTTTTTTATTCTCACGCCAGCACGGCCGGTGTACAAAGCAGAAAGAAAGAAAGAGGGAGAAAGAGAGAGAAAGAAAGAGAGAGCACACTGCTCACAAATAAAACGCCCCCCGGTTGCAGGAAGACGACCGGCACGAAGGGGTAAGGAGAGGCGTTATTATGAAATTTCGGGGACCAGCAAGGGAGGAACAAAAATCTATTAAAAATGAATGTGGCAAGAGAGAGAGGTGATTTGCTAGTCATCTATTTTTTTTTTTTCATTTTTGGTCTATTGTCCATCTCTTGTACGCTTTCTCTGTTTGGTTTCAAAACAAACAAACAAAAAAAAGGAGATATCTCATATTTTTTTAACCGTGTCCAGTTTACCTGCTTGATATTTCCCGCCATTTTGCCTCGTCTTTCTCATTCTCTCTTTTCACGAGGACTATCATGCTGCAATGCATTTTTCTATTGTTCCGCTGCCATAAAGCCATGAAAACACCGTTTCTTTATTTTTTATCCTGCTGTTTTTTTATCGTGAAATCTTTTGTCGCACAACTCCTCGTTTCTGCATGTCCTCTTTTATTTTTATTTTTTTTTAAAAAAAAGGAAGAGAAGAAAGAAGAAAACACCCTTCACCTTTGTCGCCGCGAAACATCAACAAAGCCTTTCCTGGGACGACACCGCTTTCGTCATCGACTGTTTCTCCCCTCCCCCTCCCCCTTTCCCCCCATAGGCTCGCCTATGAGAAGAACTTTTGATACGCCTTCTTTTCCTTGTCGCGGCGCGCGCGCACAGCCTCCTTGACGGCGTTGAGCTCCTTGAGCACGGCACCGTCGGCGGGCGCCAGCTTGTGGGCGGCGGCGAGGTCGGCGAGGGCGCCGTCCTCGTCCTTGAGCTTGAGCAGGGCCTGGCCGCGGCGGAAGAGGGCCTTGGCGTGGTCGGCAGTGGGGATGCCGGCGACCTGGAGGGCGTTGGTGGCGGAGTTGCGGGCGTCCTGCCAGGCGCCGAGCTTGAGGTGCATGAGGGCCGCGTTGCTGTTGACGCTGATGCGAATCTGGTCGAGGGCGGCCTTGGTGCCGGCGGGGGCCGCGTCGAGGTCCGGGTCCTCGTTGAGGTAGCGCAGGGCCTTGTGGTACTTGTCGAGGGCCGTGGCCCAGTCGCCCTTTTTAAAGGCTGTGTTGCCGAAGCCTTTGCAGTCGGTGGCAATGGTGAGGATGCGCTGGGCGGAGAGGGCCGTGGTGGCCGTGGCCGGAGCAGGAGCGCCGCCTTCCGGAGCTGCCGCCGCCGGGTCCGTCGGCGCGTCGCCGGCCTCGTCCTCGGGGAAGTCTTCGTACGGGTCGCCCAGGGCGTCGGGCTGCCGCGGGGCATCGCCCAGGACGGCGGCATCGCCCGTCAGCTCGCCGCAGTCGACAATGACGACGTCGCGGGCGGGCTTGTCGCCGGCCTGGGTCGGCGTGTTCTCGACCTGGCGCACGACCGACTTGCCGGCCAGCACCTGTCCAAAGACGACGTGCTTGTTGTCCAGGTGCGGCGTCGGCACCGTCGTCACGAAAAACTGCGAGCCGTTGGTGTCTGGCCCTGCATTGGCCATGCTCAGCAGGAACGGCCGGTCGTGCTTGAGCGTAAAGTTCTCGTCGGCAAACTTGTCCCCGTAGATGGAGGCGCCGCCCGTGCCGTTGGCCGCCGTAAAGTCGCCGCCCTGGATCATAAACTGCTTGATGACCCGGTGGAAGATGGATCCCTTAAAGTGCAGCGGCTTGCCCGACTCCGTCGAGCCCTTCTCGCCCGTGCACAGCGCGCGGAAGTTCTCGGCCGTCTTGGGCACGACGTCATTGAAGAGCTCAAAAATGATGCGGCCGACAGTCTTATTCCCGATGCTGATGTCAAAGAACACGCGGGGCCGCTGGGGCTTCGTTGCGTCCGCCATGGTGGGCTATCGATTGCGTGCAGGTTGTGTGTGTGAGAGAGAAAGAGAGAGAGAGAGAGAGACGTCGTACGCAGGTTGAGGCTGAGGGGAAACGAACGCTGAGGGGTCGACCGTTGCAGTGCAGCGGGAGCGGTGAGATCGTCGGCTGAGAGCGATGGCTCGACTGGGAACAGCAGCGGGATGCAGAGCTTGAGGTTGCTTTGGATGCTCGTCGATCTTGGGTGGCAGCTGGTAATTGAGCGAGGCCGAGAACAAGAAGCACGCAGAAAAAGGAAATCGGTCCCTTAGAGTGGAAGCTTCTAGACTAGAGAGCTCTAGGAGGAAAGAAAGGCTTGACCAGCCGCCCGTCGGGGCGGGGCTCCTGCGAAGCGGGGCAATTGCCCGAGGCTGCTGCTGCCTTTGTCCGCTAAAAGCTGAACAAGGGCCTTGGTGGAGTCAGAGCTCCAGGCCTGTTGACCGGCTCGTCTACATGAATGAAAGACACCCGAATCGCCAACGCCATGGTGTGTCATAGCTTGTCATGGCCTCTATCTCTATTGTCTCTATTCTATATGAGTGTCCCCTACGCGTGTCACGACTGGGTCGTGCTGTCGGCTGCTGTAGCTGCTGCCCCCGCTGCGGCCTTGGGAGCGACCGAGACCTCGATCGTAACCTGCTTTGGTCAGAGAAGAGCTGTTTAACAAGAGAAGCACTGTCCGCCAGGAAAAGCATAGAGGCAGGAAAGGAGATGTTTACCGGCCCGTCATTCACCAGTGCCACTTCCATCATGGCCCGGAAGACGCCATCCTTGACCCGGTTCGCTTCGTAGCCGTCGCGCACCTTCTGCAGGAAATAGTCGTAGAGTAGCTTGGCCTCATCGCCGCCTAGGGCGCCGCTGAATGACGGCTTAGCCTTCTTGGTGGATGCCAGCAGGGTAAACTGGGAGACTAGAACGTGTCAGATTCTCTGCTTCTCGCTGTCGGGAACTCATCTGTGTGCTGTCATACCACAGAGAACCTCTCCCTGAATGTCCTGCACGTTCTTCCTCCACTGTTCATATGAGGGGTTAGCACACGTATCGTAACAAAGATGCCGTGGCACAGGCCCTCACCCGTCCGCCGTCTTCGTCGTCCCACAGCCGAATTTTCAACACTTTGGCTGCCAGTGACTCAGCCTCCTTCTCTGTGTCGCCCGGCGCCACAGCAGCCAAGACGAGGATGCCCTTGCCAATAGAGGACACCAGCTCCTTTTCGACGGTCACAGAGGCCGACAGAACACGTTGCAGTATTGCTGCGAAAATGAAAGAAAAAAAGGTCAGCGTATACTCATATTTCAAGTCCTGGACAGCCTCCCACCCACCTTTCATTCTGGCTGGGCTGATAAATTGTGTGTTGAGTTTGCGTGAACGCACTGTCCAATCCCGGCAGCCTGGGCAAGCCGAACCCACTGTAGTATCCTGCTTTAGCGGTCTATTTCTATGCTAGGTGGTGCTGAGTCCTGACACGCGCTATACCGTTACGGTGAGTAAATGTGTCACGTGCTTTCTGAACGAGGCCGTTCAGCTAGGCACTTGCCACCTAATAATACAGCAGCCGCGAATTCTCATTTCCAGACTTGTCAGAGATGTGTGACGAGGCGATCGGAACAGGAACCAGAAAAATCATCCAGGCTCTGTTTGATGACGCCAACTCATCGGTGATTTCATTGGATGTCATGGCGCTTAGCAGCAGGTCACGCTTCAGGCGCGGCCGAGACACAGCGTTGGTTGGTGTGTTCTAATGCTGAAGGATTGCTTTGTTTGTAGAGTGCCTTAATGCATATGATCCACTTTTCAGCTCAGCGAGTAGGCGCTTTTCCCATTTCTGCTCGTTCCGGTCGCGACTGCCTGCAAACAAGGTCCAACAAGGCCCATATTTTCTATCGTCACTCTGTCTTCTCTCCCTCAACTTTCCCTGCGCAGCACTCCCACTTCCGCGACGTCGCAATACGCCAGCACGCAAGGGAATCGGTACGTGGACGCGCCTGCCTCCCTGCTGTGGTTAGGGCATCTGTTCGCCCTCCCCTCGCTCAACGGCTCTGGCCCGGAACGGGTGGCCAGGAAGCCCAAAAAGGCCAGAAAAAATCAAAGCTAATCGACAAAACTCTGACAGCACAGTCAACATATCCGCGACACAAAGCAGCTTCGTTCTTTCGTCTTTGACCTTGCGCACGTTTCCTCGAGCATCGGCGCCCATTGTCGTCGTTGCGCTTGCCCATCGCGGCCATCACCGGGACCCTCCCTTTCCTCAGCGGTCAACGACAGATAGCTTTAGATATCATTCATCAGCCTGCACGCAACGGATTACCACCGAGCCCCGGCGATCACATGAACGACCGGCGTAATGGCGGCACGAAAACTACAACAAGAAGTCGACAAGTGCTTCAAGAAGGTGACCGAGGGCGTGGCCGAGTTCGACTCAATCTACGAAAAGATTGAGCAGTCCAACAACCCGGCGCAGAAAGAGAAGCTTGAGGACAATCTCAAGCGCGAAATCAAGAAACTGCAACGGCTGCGCGACCAGATAAAGACATGGGCAGCCGGCAACGAAATCAAGGACAAGGGTCCTCTGATGGAGCAGCGAAGGCTGATAGAAACAGTAGGTTTTTTTATTTTGATTTGAAGGGAGGAGAGGGGGAGGGGGTCGCGCCCCGCGGAAGTCGCGAAGCGCGCACACTGATGAAGGCGTGTGTCAACTGACGTGTCGGCAGCAAATGGAGCGATTCAAGGCCGTCGAAAAGGCTATGAAGACAAAGGCCTACTCTAAAGAAGGGCTATCAGCAGCCACGAAGCTCGATCCGAAAGAGAAAGCGAAACACCAGACGAGCGAGTTCCTCAGCACACAGGTGGACGATCTGGAACAGCAAATCGAGTCACTCGAGGCGGAGGGCGAGGCCATCCAGGCGACGGTGAAACGCGGAAAGATGCACGGCGCCAAGGCGGAGCGCATGGCCGAGATTGAGCGCATTATCGAGCGACATAAGTGGCATCAGGGTAAGCTGGAACTGATCCGCCGCTCACTCGAGAACGGAGGCGTGGACATCGACCAGGTCAACGATCTCGAGGAGAGCATACGATATTACGTCACGGACAATCAGAACGACGACTTTATGGAGGACGACACGATGTACGACGACCTGAGCCTAGATGCCGAGGAGGCGTTTGGCATGACCCAGGACGGCGACAGGGTGTCATCACAGGACACGCAGTCCATACAAGACGACTCGTTGGAACCGGAGGTCAGGTCATCGGCGACAGGCAGCAGCAAAGCGGGTCGCTCGGTAGATGGGTCTACATCAGGCCGGAGACCATCGGCACAACTCAAGTCCCCGCTACCAACCCTAGCGACGCTACACACGCCACTACCAACGCTCAGCAACGGTGCGTCATCCACCGCAGCAATGAAGCCGGCGTCTATACCGGCCCGGCCAGCGGGCGAGGGCCTGAAATATGCGTCTGCTGCGGCGGCCGCTGCTGCAAGTGACAAGCTCAACGTGGGCATTGCACCGTTACCACCACCACCAGGGGTTGTCGGACCCCCACAACCGTCACAACAGGCGCAGACGTCGAGCAGATCGCCCCTGGTGCAAGCTGCGAGAACAAGCGCAAGCGCATCCAACTCGCCCAGGCCCATGCTCGCACAGCCGTCTAATGCTGCGCACCAGCAACAGCAACAGCCAGAGAGGGCAGCATCGGTGGCTGGCTCTACAAAGTCCGAAGGCACGAGATCAAGAGGGAAGGGTGCAGCAGCAACAGCGTCAGCATCAGCATCGGCAACAGCGGCGGCAGCGTCATCGTCCGCAGCATCAACAAAGTCGGCGTCCGACCCGTCAGAGGCGGCAGGAAAGAGTAAGGCTTCATGCACAACGCAAACACAAAAACACAAGACTGGTCCTGCAACAACCACCTTGCTAATATGGTCATCGCACAGGCTCGCAACCAAACGGTGTGACAAATGGCTTCAAGCCTACGCCCATCATCGAGGAAGAGGAAGAGCAGGAAGAATCGATCTACCACCTGCCTGCATCGTTGCAGGATCTGGTCGACTCGTTTGATGTGACCAAGAGCCGGACGCCACAGGCCCGGCAGGCGATCTTGCCGCGGCAGCTCACACAGTCGGCGGCCAACACGCCGACAGACTGGGATTCGGAGCCGCTGCGGCGATACCAGGCAGACATGCGGTTCCATTCGTCGTCAAATTTCCCGCAGGAGCCGCTGCAGCTCCTGGACGACCCGCGGCTGTATGCGCGCATCGACCCAGATACGCTCTTCTACGTTTTCTACTACAAGCAGGGATCCTACCAACAATACCTGGCGGCCAAGGCACTCAAGGACATGAGTTGGAGATTCCACAAGCAGTACCAAACTTGGTTTCAACGGCATGAGGAGCCAAAGAGCATCACGGAGGAGTTTGAGCAAGGCACCTACCGATTCTTTGACTACGAGAGCACATGGTGAGTGGGCGAGACGGCGATGACGGTGACGAGACATGACAAGGACGACACTGACAGGCTTTCCAGGATGAACCGTCGCAAGGCAGAATTCAAGTTCGTCTACAAGTTCCTCGAGGATGAGGTATAGGCTAGAACACGGTTCCAGGATGGGGGGTGTGGGTGGACAACAACAATGGCGTTTATTCGTGTTTGCAGTCATAGTTTTGTCTGCTGCGAGACAGCCGGCTTGTCCGCTGCGTCTGCCACGGGGCGTTTCGTCATTTACTTTTGCATTTTTTCTCTCTTTTTTTTTCGCCTGGTCTAGTGGTCTAGTGTTTTCCCTCCACCTTGGTCCGGCTGTCGTCGGATGCGTTTTCAGCTACGCGTGCTGGGAGCCCTCCCTGACATTCGATTTGCCAAGCAGCGCAGCCTAGCAAGAAATATTTACCCAGGCGAGCTGCTGAACAAGTGACCTGCAAGTGGTCTGCAAGTGGTCTACAAGTGGTCTACAAATGACGGCCTGTAGGATCACGGAAGCCGTATTACTCCGATGAAATGCACTCCGCCTCGATTTTCTCGCACTGCGTTGCTGGCCTAATTTTCAGGCTGCCAGCCCAGAGATGACGCGATTGGCTGCCCACTTGCCACGAGTCGCGACTTGAAAGCGGTACATTTTTTTTTTGGCGTGCCATGCACAGCAGAGCGATCACGCGCGTCGATGGACGCCGCGTTTCCAGGCGGGGGTGCACGGGAGGGGAAAGGAGTAAGCGCTCACCGCCTCAGGGTGTTTGATTCGTAGAAGGGGGCTGTCCCGAAGATCGTGGGGTGGGATCCCCCTCCGGGCAGCCCTGTTTCGGACACTGCCTCCGTCTCTTGGGCGGGGTCCGTTGCTGGTAAGCCTTGCCTGAGCATAGGCATACTCGTACTCTGTAAGCATGGTGGGTACAGTTGCAAGATACACAAGTCGTATGCATGTGTACAAAGTGAGATACGAGCGCGGCTTTCGCACTAGGCAGCCTCACTTTTTGGAGGGAGGGACGGGAGAGGGGGGCCGGGAGAGAGAGGGGGGGGAGAACACGCATGCAGCAGGAAGTGTATTACCGTGCAATGAACATGAAACATGAGCAAAAGCGGACGGGAAGCCTTGCCCGCCGCCATCGCCCGTGGCAGGCGGAAAAGAAGGGCACTGGCGATGGGCTGTCTGGCCAGTGCTGCAGGCCGTTCCTACAGGCCGTCCTGCAGGTCGCGCTGCAGGTCGCGTTGCAGGTTCGGTTCGGTATGATTGTGATTCGAGACGTTCACAGCATCCATCACGGACAAGGCAGGCAGCATGCCGTCATTGCATGCCAGCGAATACCTTCTTCTCTGTTGCTTCCGTCCGGCAAATCGAGTAGCTGGAGCGCCTGCCGTCTTCATTGGGTTCTGAGTTGGGCTCCAATGGTTTTTCATGAGGAGAAAATGATCGACATATAAGCCGACCGCGACGCGTCCCGAAAAGAAGAAAAAAAAAAAAAACTTAGAAACCTCAGACATCAGAACGGTCTGCCCACCTTGCCTCTTTGCTTTTGCCCCCTTCTGTGGCAGAACGTGATCCAAGTGGAAGAAGGGGGAAGGGGGGGCAGCTTTTTCCTAGGCACTCTCTGTGCTGTCCTTTTGTGTTATTCTTGTCTTTGCTGTCGCCGTCTCGCCATTCTCATGCTGGCTTACTTTGCTATTCTGCTGGCTCCCAGGTCTGCCTTACCCCTTCCCCCCCCCCCCTTCTGCAACTACTCCTTTCCTGGGTGTCCTGGGCGAATGTGTGTTTCTGTTGTCAGCTCGTCGTTCCTCTCTTATTTTCTCCGAGGTTTGTGCCAGCGCGTCATTGCCTCGTTCGGCTGTTCCATTCGTCCGACAAAGTGTCTGGCAAGACGGGGGGGCCCTTCTAGAAGCGGGGGAACAGAAAGAACAGAAAGAACGGAAAGAACAGAAAGAACAGATCAGACAAGGAAAGAGCGAATGAGGCAGTCAGCCCGCCAACCACGGTTCAAGGATGCGTGGGGCGATCTCCCTCCAGGGTGGTGCGGTCGGAGAGCACCGGTGAGCAGCCTATCCAGGCAGACTTGCCCCTGCGCAGTTTGTGCGCAGCCTTGCCCAGGTCTCGAGTCTGAAAACACGCGCCAGGAAAGGCTTTCTACCCACTTCATACCCTCCCCTGTCTTCCCTTCCCTTGCTCTCCCCACACAGATTCCCGTCCTCGCCTTACTTTCGGCTTCTCTATCCTTTTTCGGTTACTGGTTTTCCTGCAGTGTCAATTTGAACGCGTTGTTATTGTTGTTCTCAGTCACGGGTTCTCGTTTTCCCTCCTTCCCTCTTTGCAAAACATATGAATGTGCATGCGGCCACACCGGCACAGTCCAGCTGCGAGGGAACACGTGTAGGAGATTGGCCGAAGCGGCACACTCCACGGGGCGCGAAACAAGGCGGATTCTACATGTCGATATTTCGGCAGCCTCGGTTGCTTCATGTACACTTATGCCACGATCGTCCACCCTCCATCGGCCACTCGGGGATCGTGTGCTGCTTTTATCAGACTTTCTTGAGAACCGTTATCCATAAAATGCAACAGTGAGACATGACATGCGAGAGAGTGAAAAAAAAAAAAAAATCAAAAAAATCCTCGGCATGCTTCCGCCGTAGACGTGGGAAAAGGGAGGGGGGGGGGGGGTGGGAAGAGGGGCTGAGGGTGTGGCTCAGTGATCCATCGCCTTTTTTCTCTGCACCTCGGTTTCCGTTTTGAGACATGCTTGCAGTCACCGTCTGCATGGTATCGGACTGTCAGCCATATGACTTGATCCTGTTTGTGGTCATCCTAGCGCTCGGATTGGAGGTTATCATGTGTCTTGACGCCTTGCCGCTTCGCGTATCGATCCGGCCAAGGCAGGTACGCGCGCCTGTGCTCTTTCCCACCACGGAACAGACGGGCTGGCTCTAGCGGATGAAGGAGCGAATGACAGAAGGTGATCCGGCTGTTCTCGAGAAAACCCCTGCTCCCGGTCCTGCACCTCCTCCTAGTTGGTTGCCAGCCAGCCTTGCTGTCCATTGTTGCCCATTTGTCGGCTTTCCCCCTCCCCTCCCCCCCCTTACCCCCTGGTTTCTCCCGCACGTCGCCCGATGCATGTTCTCTGGTCGGTGCCGGCGTGAACGGGAGCCGCCATGGGAGGTTCTCCTCGGCGACTGCCATGTACCGCCTACCCCAGCTGCCTAGCGATGTGACGCTTCTTGCATGCGCGTCCTGCAACCACACAGCACATTGCACATTGCGTGCCTCAGCCAAGAGGCACCCTAGCCTCGCTCCCGGTTAGCGAGTTTCGCAGCTCGGTTCGTAGGCTGAGCAACACAGACTGGGTCGTTGGTACCCTCCAACATCATTAAGCAGTACACCGCTCCCTGTCCATGATGTCCGCACCGGCTCGAGAGAGAGAGGCCGGAGCCTCATTTGGTCCGCAGTCCCAATAAGCCTGACTCCTCCCTCCTCTATCCATCCATGCTCTGATTCCATTCACGCACTGTGGCACTGTGTAGCTGCCGTGTCCAGAAAGTTCCTGGAAGCCACATCCTCCAACCTAACGGATTGCTGCCGAGCGCTTCATCACTGGTATCAGCACAACTACTCGTGCCCATTGGCATCGTCGAGTTTCATCCACACCGCCCGACCGACAAGAAACGACAGAAAGAGCAGAAGAGCACGTTCTATCCCTGGAAGCTTGCCGACCTCGACCCTCTACGGGACTATCTTGCTCTATCCCCCTACCATTTGGCCCATTTTGCTCGCCCTGTGTTTTCTGTCATCTCCGGTCTTCTGTTCTTTTGTCACTTTTCTAATTTCTGAGGGCGATACTGCCAGATTTGGTTTCCATCCGGCTCTACTTCCGCTGTCCCCCCCCCCCCCCCCTTCCTCACCCCTCCTGGCCGAGACGTGTTCAGTGTTGCGTGTTCCAAATAGCACAGCTCATGTGCACACTGTTCTGCATATATGCTCGCCTTATTTTAAGGCTACCAAGAGCAGCTCAGCCCCCCCTACCTGCTGCTGGCTCTATATCAGAGAACATCGCCCGGGTGCTAGAACTTTGTCTGTGCCCGTCCTATCTCTACCTCAATCGTACAGCAGCATCACAGTATAAAAGCACTGGCAGGACAGATGAGAATCAAAATGGAACCCATCAATGAAGACATCGACCTCTCCCTTCCGCAGCAAAACTACCAAGAACATCTTGAGCAGCTTGATCAGAATGACAGCAGCTGGGCCCACGACTTGTCCTCACAGCTGCCCGGTCCTATGAGTAGAGCCTTGCCGATGTCTTGCGGCCAGTACGACACGTTTATGACTCCGTCCTTGTCAAATGCCAGCAGCATTTCGAGCAGCTCGTCGGCCATGAACAGCCAAGGAGACTACGGCGTGACTTCGCCCATGATGGTAGACGCCGCCACGGCCTGGCTCGGAGTGCCAGACGATTCAAACAGCAGCAGCTGGCCGGAGAACCATGTCCTGGGTACCACCACCAGCTTTGATGTCGGCCATGACGAATGCTACGACCTGGCCGGCTTGAGCACCACGCAGTCATTTGATGACCAGCCGGTCTGGCAGGCGAACGGCTGCGGCCTGTCGAGGTAAGATGAGAGCTGTGCGAGACCTGTGTGTGTTGTGTGCGGCTTAAGCTGATTTATACGACGACAGCCAGCCGTTCCTGTCGCCTACAGAGGAAGGCTTTTACCCGCAGGACGAATACGAGCCGTCGTCCCAAGCGACGGAAGAAGGCAGCCTCCCCTGGATGTATTCAAGCCAGCCGGGACACGAAGAAGACATGTCGACGCTGCCGTCGCTGAAGCCGTCGCCTGATGTCAGCCAGAACGTGGGCTTGAGCTTGGGCCTGGGGTTGAGTCTGGACGTGGATCTAGGCCCACAGACGCAGACGCAGACGCAGACGCAGACGCAGACGCAGACGCAGACGCAGACGCAGACGCAGACGCAGACGCAGACGCAGATGCAGATGCAGACAGAGCCGCAGCAGCTGGCCCAATACGCACCACCGGAACCGCTGTCGTCGTCTTCGCTCAGGTCGCCATCGCTGCGCCGCTCCCGAAGGGGTCACGAGCACAGACACAGCCCGATGTCTCGCAAGACGTTCGGCTGCGAGGTTGACGGCTGCTCCAGCAGCTTCGCCCGCCGCGCCGACAAGCGGCGCCACGAGACCAATGTGCACATGGAAAACGCCTGCAAGCCGAGCTTCCCCTGCGACTATCCGGCCTGCAGAAGCCACGGGCGGATCTTTAACCGCAAGGACCACTGTCGATCGCACCTGCGCGACTACCACAAGGAGGACCTCTTGAAGCGGGGCTCTCAGCAGACGACGTCGCCGGTGTCGTCGTCGTCGGTGCTCCTGTCGGGCCAGGAGACAATGTTTGACGCAGACGCAGTCACAGGAGTGGATTCCGACATTGATTCCGACGGTCCCAGCGTCCGCCGGGACAGCTCGTACGGCCGCAGCTCCAACGAGCTCGTCCTGCAGGGGGCCCGCGTCCAAGACCACAACGTCTGGCGCTGCTCGCGCTGCCTGCTGCGCGTCTACGTCTCCGAGCACGGCTGGCGCTGTCCGACATGTGAGACCGACATCGAGCGGGACCGCTATGAGTGGCGGCTCAAGACCCTCGGTCAACTGTAAGCGGCTGCTCTGTATGTCTTCTCTGAGCCCTGTCTCTCTCGCGATCTCGAGATCCATTTCCTTGCTTGTATTTTCAAAAAACCTTTGCTCCCTCGTTCTCTTCTCGGGATCCATTTCCTTGATTGTATTTCAAAACGCACGCCTTCTGTCTCGCTCTTTCTCGGAATCCTTGCTTGTACTTCAGAAACATTGTCGTTGTATTGTCTACAGATGGGTTACGGGTCAGTTTGGCCCAAGGGCCACTTGGTTGAGACGCAGACTGGATTCTGTGCCTGGTACACAGAGCCGGCCATCTTGCTTTCTATTCTTCCTTGTTCTTGCACTGTATTTTTGTTTTGTTTCTTCTTTTCTTCCTCCCTTTTCGTTTCTTCTCTTTTTCCTTATTTGTATCTTGATCTGTCCTCTCGTCTGCGAGCCTGTGCTTCCAGCAACAAGTCCACACGCTCACTGTGCCGAACCGTTTGAGTATGTAAGCAGTCTGTCTTTTGTAAATCACACAATTTCTATTAGTTGTTATGAATGGTCATCGCCCGTGATGCCAAGTCCAAACAGGCAAAGTTGGATTTTTGCTGGCCGATATTCGGATTTTTAAGGTCGTAGAGTTTGCTTAGTCATCGATGGATCCCGTCCGGACCGGTGCAGTTGTCCGCGCCGAGTATACGAGCATGTAGGAAAACTCGTGGGAAGAGCATCGACTCCGAATGCATCGACTGGCGTCTGCTAGCACTGCGCACATGTGGCTCTGCCTGCAATGGCGGATGGAAACTTGCCGTGGCCGCATGTGTCATTGGAGGTGGTTGAATGCGGGGAAGCCGACAAGGGCAAAATACCACTTGCGAGCAGGAATCTCTGGTCTGTCGTCCCTGCCGAACCGGTTCCCCTCCTCCTTCCCCCCCCACTGGCTTTTGGGCTAGCGACCCCACCTCCTCTTCCCCTCCATTACGCCTGTCTCTCTCTCGCATTGTGACCAGTTATTTGTGGGAGGGCAGGAGCAGTCCGCATCATCGGATGCTTCGCAGGCCAAAGGACAGACGGAGAAGGAGGGGCCTGCCGGATAGGATGGAAACAGGGAGCACGTAAAAAGGAGCGGCGGGCAATGTCGCTTGCCATGGCAAACAATCGGTGTACGTATAAACCAGGCCACAACGGCTGCATATGATACGACGGGCTTTCGATTCCAGGGCGCACAAAACACTGAAAAAACCTTAATCTGACAGCATCATTTTCCCGCCTTTTTTTCCTTTCCTTTCCCTTTTGCTTCCGTCTTCTCTTCACGTCTGCGGACCATTGCTCGTCTCCCCGAATTGCCAGCTGCCAATTGCCCGTCGCTGGACCCGTCGAGTCGACTAGAGCGGATTAAAAAAAAAGAAAAGAGAAAAAAGCTACCGAAAAAAAAACCTCAGTTCGCCGATGTCGCATGCCGTCGCTGAATAAAAGAACAGACAGCCGAAACGCCCATTGCCAGACATCGCCAATCAAGCCTGCTTGCCCTCTCTACCATTGCCGGAAACAGGAATCGGTTCCGAGCCGCAGGCGAAGGAAGTGCCCGTGTTACAGACCTCACTCGTCCTCATCCACCCGCAGTCCAAGGCCCCTCCCCCCTCCTCCCTTTCTGACGCCATTTTGAGACTACCACTGCCGATACGCTTCCGGGCTTAGCTTTCCGTTCAGCCGCCAAAATACCGAAGCGGACGCTGCTGCCAGGCCGGTCTACGAGTACGCGCTGCTCTTTTTTTTTCAGGTTCCAGGGCTCCGTTCTGTTCTATCTGGTTCTTTCTGGTGCGTAATCCTAAGCTCCTCCGTTCTCTCCCGGCCCTGCTGCCTCTCGCTGGTCCCTCCTACTTTTTCCAGACCAGGACGGCCAAGACTTGCCCACATCTAACCGCGGTGATCCTCGGCTAACACTCTTCACGACACGTCCCAGCCATTGTCGCAAACGCCAGCCCGAAGCCGCGATTAGCACTCCTACGCTCCCAGCGCTGCCTGCCCCGTCGTCACCGATCCAATAGCGTCGGTTCAATTTCGCACACGACCACCCGCAACAGGACCCTGAAACCCGCCACAGCTCTGTGGAGGAACCCCCCCCAATTGACAAGTCCGATCCAGTCCACACATCTTTCGCTCCACACGCAGCCGCCCACCACTACCCCCCCCCCCCTCCAATCACTCCTCCCTCCTCCTAAAATGAGTGCTCTTATCCTCCGGTCGTCTCTCGCCAGCCGCCGAGCTGCGGCCGCTCCGATTTTCTCCCTTTCGTCCACATCCTTTTCTGCGTCCTTCTCTTCATCTGCTTCTTCCCCTTCACCCTACTCTTCGTACATTTCGCTTCCTCTGAACCGCGGAGCCGCAGCTGCAGCCATCAGCACCCGAGCCGCACGCCGCCCAACCTTTGTTACCATCCCCCGCCTTCACGCCACCGTCATGGCCTCTCAAGCCGGCCTGGCCACTGCGGCCCCGATCAAGAAGATCACCGTCAAGAACCCCGTCGTCGAGCTCGATGGCGATGAGATGACCCGCATCATCTGGCAGAACATCAAGGACAAGCTGATTCTGCCCTTCCTCGACATCGACCTCAAGTACTACGACCTGGGTCTCGAGCACCGCGATGCCACCGACGACCAGGTCACCATTGACTCGGCCGAGGCCATCAAGAAGTACTCTGTCGGCGTCAAGTGCGCCACCATCACCCCCGATGAGGCCCGTGTTGTGGAGTTCAACCTGAAGAAGAGTGCGTCGTCTTCCTCCCCCCCCCCCCCCCCCCTTTGGTCCGCTGGCCTTGGCCTTGCCCTGGCCCTGGCCTGGCCCTGGCCCTTTGACCCTTACTTTCCCCCCCTCTCCACCCTGCATTAGGGTCCAGGGATGCATCGATCGCTATATCGATCGATCATTCGCTAACATGACCGTCTAGTGTGGCTGTCACCCAACGGTACGATCCGTAATGCACTTGGCGGCACCGTCTTCCGTGAGCCGATCGTCATTCCCCGCATTCCGCGTCTGGTTCCTGGCTGGGAGAAGCCCATTATCATTGGCCGCCACGCCTTTGGCGACCAGTACCGCGCCAAGGATGTCGTCATCCCGGGCAACGGCAAGGTGTCTCTGGTCTACACCCCGGCTGACGGCTCCCCGGCCGAGGAGATCGAGGTCTACGAGTTCAAGAACGGTGGCGGTGTCACCCAGGCCCAGTACAACACCGACGAGAGCATTGAGGGCTTCGGCCATGCCTCGTTCAAGATGGCTCTGGCCAAGGGCCTCCCCCTGTACATGAGCACCAAGAACACCATTCTCAAGCGCTACGACGGCCGCTTCAAGGACATCTTCCAGAAGCTGTACGACGAGCAGTACAAGCCCGAGTTCGAGAAGAAGGGCATCTGGTACGAGCACCGCCTTATCGACGACATGGTTGCCCAGATGATCAAGGGCAAGGGCGGCTACATCATGGCCCTGAAGAGTGAGTTTCCGTCCGGTCCAGTACCGGTCACCGAATGCAGACCTCACGCTAACCACCCGCCAGACTACGACGGTGATGTCCAGTCCGACATTGTCGCCCAGGGCTTCGGCTCCCTGGGTCTGATGACCTCGGTCCTGATCACCCCCGATGGCAAGACCTTTGAGTCCGAGGCCGCCCACGGCACCGTCACCCGCCACTACCGCGAGCACCAGAAGGGCAACGAGACGTCGACGAACCCCATTGCCTCCATCTTCGCCTGGACCCGTGGTCTGGCCCAGCGCGGCAAGCTCGACGAAACCCCGGAAGTCGTTGCCTTTGCCGACGCCCTGGAGCGTGCCTGCATTGAGACTGTCGACATCGACGGCATCATGACCAAGGATCTGGCTCTTGCCTGCGGCAAGACCGACCGCAAGGACTACGTCACCTGCACCGAGTACCTGAACGCGGTGGAGCGTCGCATCCGCCGCAGCCTCTCGGAGAAGCTGTAAGCGAGACGACGAAGCGAGCAGAGGGAAAAAAATTAGAAGCAGCGGGTGAATTCCGGTAAAGGAGTTCATCTTTTCTCATATTTTTCCGGACCGTGCGGGTCTTCTCCATGTCTCCCTCGTCCTCTCTCACACGACCCTCCGTCCCCATGCAGCCTCGGCGTTCCGATGATTCGTTTTTTTTTTCTTTCCTTTTCACAATACCCTTTCTCCTCACCCTCCGTCCAAGGTCCAAGAAGTTCATATCTTTCCTTTTTTTTTTTCTTTTTTTACTGTGTCTGCTCGGGCGAAATCAACTTGGCCGCTCCGTTTGGAAACATTCGGAAGTGACAAAGTGAATTTCCTCGCCCTCTCCACCCTTATAGAGAAGAAAAGCTCGAAAGACAAAGGCGAGGCATGTCAGAAAAAGGAAGAACATTTAGACTGGCTGTTTAAGGATGCAACACACATACGAAAGCTACATTTTGTTCTGCATTTTTGCACACACAATATAGGGTATGTTTTCCGAGACGGTCGGATTTGGTTTCGAGGAAGAGAGCAAGAGAAGGGCCACGTGCGGTTTTGTTGCGTTGTTGGTCTGTTTGATATACACTGATAAATCCGTGTCTTTGGATGTTGATGTGGATCCGCATTTCCGATGTAGATACGTCAAGATGGAAGTATAGAGAAGGACCAGAAAGAAATAAAGAATCGTTGGAAACCGAGAGCAAGCATGGGTGTGCAGCATTATTATATGGATGGACATATTGGCATGGACAGTGACACGCAAAGCAGAATATGGTCCGAAAAAAACGAGGGAAAAAAAAATAGCACGCTCTCTCTGAAACGCCGCCAGTCTCCCAAACAGATGGAAATGTCTAGTATACAGCTGTCTCTCGACAAACACTCTTTCCTCCCATCCTTGTTTCTGTATCTGCTCCTGCTCCTTCTCCTGCTCCTACTCCTTGCGCTTAACCTATCCTGCATTCGGGCACCTAATCCATTGCGGATGCGTCGTCGTGGTCGTGCGCGGGCGTGTCTGCGCCGTCGCCGTCGCCCTCAATGTCGCCCGCCTCGGTGACGTCGCCGCCATCGGCGTCGTCGTCCCCGCCGCCACCGTGGCGCGACTTCCTTGAGGAAGCCGGCGCCGCCGACCCCGCCGTGGCCGCCACCGACGTCGGCGTGCTGGCCGCCGTGTCGATACTCGCTGCCGTTGTCGCTGCTGCAGCTGCCGCCGTCTCGCTCTTGCGCTTCCTCTTGGTCGCACGGCTAGCCGCGCCGCCGCCACCCGCCGCCGCCGCTGCCGCGCCTCCCTTGGGCCGGTATCCGGCGTCGTCGTCGGTGGCCCGCTTGCGCTTGCCGCCCCGGCCGCCGGGCCCGGACATGGTGCGCGGCGTGGCCATTTCAAATGACAGGTTGTCGTCCGACAGGGCGTCGTCGGCCGTACGTGCCGGCGCAGCCTGCGCGGCCGCCAGAAGCGAGGCCGCGGCCGACATCCTCTTCCGCGGGGCCGCGCGGCCACCGCCTGCCTTGTCGGCGCCGCCCGTCGACTTGCGCGACCGGCCCGACGCTGTCGTTCCGTTCTGCCCGTGATGGCGGCCGTCGTCGCCATTGTCGCGGTCGGCCGACGCGGCGGCGGCTGCTGCTGCGGCTGCTGCCGCCGCTGCCGCCGCGGTGGCCGTAGCCTCGCCCTCCTGCAGGAACACAGACTTGGGCGCGTGCTTTCTAAGCCAGTTGTACATGCTCGTCGGGTTGCGCAGGATGCTGTCGCGGGTCGTCGTCGTGGGCGAGGACTCCACGACGGACGGCAGGTCCTGCTTCGAGATGCTCTTGTTAAAGAATGCCTCCCATCCGCTGTTGCTGCCCAGCGTCGACGTGTGCGTGTCAATGGTGTGGGCAAACGGCGCCAGCGTCGGCAGCATCGGCGGCGGCGGCGAGCCGGCCAGCAGGGCGCGACCCGCCGCAATGCGGTCCACCTCCCACAGGTAGTTGTCAATGTCGTCCGCCGTGAGGAAGCTTTCCGGATACAGGGGCATCTCCTCCGGCGGCAAGTCCGAGATCGCGGGTACGGCAAAGGCCCGCTTGTTGGCCTCGCTCGGCACCAGGTCCGCCAGCAAGGTCGGGTAGCGCTCCGCCGTGATGGCGAGGTCAGCGTGCCGCACATCGGCCAGCAGCGCCTTCAGGGACCGGGCGGGTGGTTCCGGGCCGGGGCCGTGCGGATCGTCCTTGTCCAAGAAGCGCTCTTCCCAGCCGCCCTCGTGGTCGATGTCGAGGCTGAGGGCCTCCTCGTCGTTCGGCAATGGCAGGCCAAGGTCGATCCGCTTGGAGCCAGGGATCTGGGGGGAATTGTTGATGTCAAGCAGCAGGTCGAGAATGCGACTGGATCGGTTAGCATCGCGAAGTGGACGCGGAGGGGGGGGGGATAGTTCAGGGGGGGATGAGGCTCACTCAATCTCTACGGCAAGACGCTTGCTGGTTTGCCTAGCCATGACTTCCTGAGAGTGCAGCACTTCGTTGACGTCCATCTTCTCGGAAAAAGCAATGCGCATCTTCTGGTGCTTCCTCTTCCACGACCGGTGGGATGTGCCGTTCTGCGCAAGCTTCGCCTTGCTTTTGCCGTCGTCCGCCGCGGTCGAGCTGTTCCCACCCGGATGGGGTGACGCGGCAGCCTGATCTGTGGCAGAGGGTGTGGCATCCTCCATCCTAACGTCTCTTATTGCTATGGTGCTTTCGTCCATCGTGTTGTTCTTCTTTCTCTCCTGGTCGGCTGCGTTTGGAAGAGCCGTGTGCGAGTGAGCGAACTGGTTGCGTTTGGTTTCGATAAAAATAGATAAAACAAGGGCAAAAGAGAGACGTGAAGGACAGGTAAGGCTTTGCGAAAAAAAAAAAAAAGACGAGAAAAAAAAGTCTGGTCGGCTGGTGAGGCGAAAAGGAGTGACAAAAGTGTCGTCAATTGCGTAATATTAACATGCAAATTCCGGAAGAGACGACATGAATGACAGAATATTGTCCATCAAGAAGGCGCCTCAAATAGAAGGAGAAAGTAAATTAAATCATAAGAGGGAGAAGATGTCCGAAAATAAAGAGGGTGGAGGCAAAGGAGAAAGGCAAAAAAAGGGCACGAAAAGGATCTACGACGCGGGATGGAACAAATAGACAGGGAACTAAAATTCTCCCTGGTCGCGCCGGAATCCAGAAGCTGCGCATCCCATGTTCCAGCTGCTGCGTCGTGTAGTGGAGCAGCCTCGTGATTCTATTGGCTGGGGCATTTCAGATGCTTCTCACTGATCGTACGGTGGGGGACCCTTTCTGGGGCTACCTGCCAGATAAATCATGGCACTCTGAGCCTCTCCTCAAACAATGCCCAGACAACCTCGTTTTCTCAACGAGCGTCATGCCCAGCCAACAGACGCAAAAGAAAGATAAGCAGTCAAAGCTGTGTTTCATGCAAGTTTTGGCATCACGTGAAATGGCATGCCCTTCATATTCGTTCATTCTCCGTGAAAGATTATTCGACCAGGAAAATACAAAGCAATAATACGAGTAGAATGATGTACCGAGAAGCAGAGAAGAAATGCATGCCTCCTGCCGCCGTGGCAAGAGGCGGCGGACGTCCCAGACATGAGAGAGACAACCCGGGCCAAGCCGAGCGTCGAGAGCAAAATGAAAAATGCAGAGACACAAAAGACAGACACACAAGCATTGTCCCGAGCCCGTTCCAACTTTTCCTTCATTCGTTCCTGTCCCGCTCGGGCACACCTCCACGCATTCCACCACGTCCGAAAAACGCCAGGAGACATTTGCGCGCGCATAATTCATCCACAAGAAACACCCCAAGACATTAAAAAAAAAGCAATAAAGAGATAAGAGATGACCACAAACAGATCCGGAGCTGTCCTTACAAACGCACTGCTGCTAGATGAAGATGGCAAGAGGGAAATGACGTGGCGCAGTTAAAAATGCATGGGAAACAAGCGACTGCCATGCGATAAGACGACGACAAAACGGTTCTCCGCGGTGTGTGTTTTTTTTTCGGTTTTGTTTTTGCGGGTGACATTATTGTTCCTCTCCTCGAGTTGTTCATCGCCGGATTGGAATGGCCTCAATCCGGGCTTGACCGCTCGAGGTTGCCGGTTTCGGTCCTCCCGGGACAGCATTGTTATTGCTGTTGTTATTGCTGCTGTTGTTGTTGCCGACACGATCGTTGTTGTCCAGATCAGAGGCGCTCGTCTCGCGGTGCAGGAAGCTGCTCTCCTTGACAGGGCTGCCAGCCTGGAGATGGTGCGGCGGTCCGCCTGGGATGCCCAACGTGATACCGCCCACGCCGGCGCCGACAGGGCCGTTGGCACCCACGCCGCCCAGAGCGTGGCCGTGGACGGTGCCGGGTGCAGACGGTGACGACAGGTGGGGGATCTTCTCGGGGACGGGGTGTTGCGAGCCTACCGAGCCCGTGTCGACACCGTCGCCCTTGCCGGCCTTGGACATGGCATAGTCGCCGCTGTCAAAGTACTTGCGCTCCTTGAGATGCTTGGCAAAATGGTCGGACCGGCTGGGCAGCTTGCCGTACAGGCGGAAGAGTCGCTGCTCCTCTGGCGACAGGGACTGTGGAAGGAGAGAGGGTGAGACACCCGTGGTTAGCTTGTCTATCCTGGGAAACTGAGAAGGGACAGAAATCGGGTTCTTGTGAGGGCATTCTTACGCCGATGTCGATCTTGTTCTTCTGGTGGGGATTCAGAGCCATGGCGGCGATGGAAATCGCGGAGCTGTCGATGCTTTGCTTTTGCTCGTTGGTTGCGTCCGTTTGTTCCCCCCCAAGAAAGGGAGCAAAGGGGTAGGACGAGAGAGGCTGGCAGCGACGGCCGATTGGAGCGGCAAGGTCGCTCAGATGGTATCTTTGTTGAGGAAGAGGAGAAAATCCCGAAAAGTCGTGTTTGTTCCGTTTGTTGAAGGAGAGACGGAGAGAAGGCAATGATGGATCGGTTGAGGAGACAGGGAAAATGTCGCAGCAGCGCAATGCGTCGTCTTCTTATGTTTTCTGCCTAGCGCCTGAGGCAGAAGTATGTCAGTAAGGCCTCGGGAGATGGTGTGAACCAACAGGTGCAGAGTGGTGCGAGGGTAACTGTGGCGGCGTTTTTTGGTGAGGGTGAGAGGGGATGGACGAAGGCCGAAAGAGGGGCCCGCGTTGGAAAAAGCCGTGCGCGTGGCCCGACAGTAGCCCCTCCTTCGCTATTCTTTCCAGTCACGTGGCCCCGTCAGCCGACCTCATACCAGTTTCACACTTACGCGCTGTCGATCAACGATTAGCACAGGGAGAGCAGTTTCCGGCAGGGAGAATGTTGGAGGATGTTTGAAATAACATGCCACTTCGGGAAGCAAACTCGTCAGAGATGTTGGGCATGATATAAGCCCATCTCCGACCCCAACAGATTGTTTACCACTGTCGTCAGCAGTGATAGAGGCGTATTCTGCCGAGCCCGAACCAGAACCACAACACAGCAGCATGAAATGAATTAAGCTATACAAACAAGAGGCTATAGCCTTTGCTGCGAAGCCCGGCACGGTCTTGTGTGGTTGGGGTGGAGATCGTAGAAGGCAAAAAGAAGGACGCTTGGGCCAAGTCGCCACGTGCCCCTGCTCGATTTCTCTGCCGCCCCAGCAACGATGACGTCTAATGGCGATCGTCCCAGCAGGATCAACAAATAGCAGAGACAAAGGAAGATGCATGAACATGATTTTGGCCGTTCCTACGTATATGCCAATAACTAAGAGTCGGTGACTCATACCAGAAATGGAAAAAAACAAGGCAAGTAAATTGGAGCATTATGTCTTGACTTGTCTGTTATTCTATGCTTGCATCTTCGTTCGTCTGAGCTGGGTATACGAGTACTGAATGCAACATCCGTAAACCTGTCCCTTTTAAGTCCGTTCCCTTCTATTTGTTTATTTTTTTTTTCGGTTTCCTATTCCCATTGCTCCGCCTTGCAAAGTGTCCTGCCTCAGAGCTCCAGGGCCTTCTTGGCCATCTGCAGAGCGCCCTCAAATGTCCTGTGGCCGCCGATGAAACCAGCCGCGTGCACAAAGACGGCACCCGGCACGACATCCCCTGCCAGCAGCCCGTCCAAGTCCTCATCGCGGTGCCCACGCCACGCCTCGGGCAGCGGCTTCCGGCTCACAAATGAATCCTTAGCTGCCGGCACGCACTGCACGCGCCACCGCTCCTCCTTGTCGGGGTAGAGAACGTAGAGCACCTTGGCGGCCTGGGTCGTCTCCTCCTCGGTGTACAGGTGGTCTTTCCACGGGCACGACTGGTTGCGGAAGACAAGCAGGCGCCCGCCCGCGTCGTACTCGTGCCGCGCCGCAAAAGCCGCACGCACCAGGCTGCGGGCCGGCAGCCACGCGCCCACGAGGTAGGCGAGCTCGCGGTCAAACTCTTCGCCGATGCGTGCGCTGGCCCGGACGAAGCGGGCATCCTCCCCGGCCTGCCCCTGCGCCTCGGCCTCGACATCGTTCCAGTTAGCGTTGAAGCGCCCGACCATGGCGCCCAGCGTGAAGCCGCCGTCGGCGTAGCGCTTGGCGATTCCAGCACCATCCTTGGCGGCAGCCAGCTCGGCCGGATCGTAGGGGTCGATGCCGTTGTCGTGGGCATCGAGGGCTTCGACAAAGCTCGCATAGAGCTTGTTAAACAGCATGTCCACGTCGGCCTCCACGACCGACGCCGCTGCTGGCTCTGCGCCTGTCTTCTCTGTCTCCTCCTTCAGCTGATTCTTCACGCTCCGCTCGACAATGCCGCGGCCAAAGTGCAGGTATACGAGTCCGGCCGACGACAGCTTGGTGGGCCGGCCCGGGAAGGTGGTCGTGAAGCCGCGCTGATGGTGGTCGAAGCGCCGGGCCTCAGAATCGTACTTGCCACCGACATCCACCACCGTATGGCTGCCGTCAATGATGGCAGGGTTGCGCGTCCGCACGAGGCTGGCGTTTGCATACTCGGGCACATGCTGTCGCAGTATGTGCACGGCAAGGGCTTCGTCTGCGTGGAAGTGCCCGTTGTGGGTAGCTATGGAGACAGACATCGATGGCCCGTCTGTCTTCAGACGCTTCGCGACCTGGTCTGTCATGGTTCCTAAGCAGCGACGGAAAGTAGGAAGCATCAACTATCGATTTTTGAGGCAGTATGCTTTTTGCAAAACCCAACGACAGCGAAGCAGAACGCAGCTTCACTGTGGGGCTCTCCAACTTTTTGTGAAGCAGAACTGAATGCCCTCCCCACTAATTAATGCATGGAGGTGGGGTATAAATACCCCCACTAGTGGCTGCGCCACCACCAGCCACACACAGTGCATGTTCGACAGTCCCGTGACCCAGATCTTGGCCAATAACAATGTAAGGAATTACCCCTCCAGTCCCACGCACTAAACCAAATGCTGGGCAGATCAATTTCGGGTCCTTCCAAGCCAATTATTTGGCTGGGATTTCCGAGACGTCCCAGCTTATATCTTACCATGGCCAGTGTCGTAGTGATGAGCTTTGCAAATCTGTCTCACGGACAGCGCAGAACCTTTCTTTCTCAGGGGGCTTACCGTGTATATTACGGCTACCTGGAAACAAGAATGTGCTGGTGTCAGTTCGAACATGCCTTTTGGCTGAGGTCCAATTTCTTCCTGACTGAATTGTGCCTTCGTCCAGATTTCTCTATGGTGTTGCTGTATTACTTGTACTCGTACATGGCTAGATATATTCTGTTTGATTATTGATTTCAGTCAATCCTGCTCTCATTTTACGACTTGAAACTTGAACTCCCCAAAATGGTAACAGCGACTTGACTTTGTTGGCACCACGGCGATGCAAATTCACGCCGCCTCGGATGCATATCGGCGCAAACAACGGCAAAAAAATGCAGAGTGAACTATCCGTTGTTGTTACGGTGTAACAAATGTATTTCGCCGCAAAAGGCAAAAAAGAAAACTTCCTCCCCCGGGTGGGTTTGAACCACCAACCTTTAGATGGCTATTTGTTAACAGTCTAACGCGCTATCCAATTGCGCCACGGGGGATTAACTCCGCTAATGGGATGTGAAAACGCCCGTTCATAGGCGTTATGGTTCGCGTTTTGCGATGCAATGCCCAATATGGTGGCATTCTTTAACTGATCAAGGAAAGTATTCCCCTAGTCATCTTGTCTGAGATGTTAGCAGACTGACTACAGCATTCGTTATTAATTCAAAGAATGCAGCTCCTGTCCAAATTGGAGGTAATTATCAAGTGGGGGAGTATTCAGGTAGATCGAGATCACGCTGACAGTCTACAGATCTTCAAGCCAGCTCCTACAGCATGAAGGTGGTGCTGCATTCTTTTATCAGAGCATAGCCGTATGTCATATTACAATGTTGAGGCTCTTAGGGTAAATATATATCTTCTCATATCCACCCGTCGTTCTCTAAACACGCAAGCGGAAATGCAGCCTGATGACGATCTTCTTGGAGCCAAAATGTTATGTTACTCGCCGCACACGTTTTTTGTACGGGAAAGCCCGCCTGAAAAGCAGGCCATACATTTGTAGCGTAGGGGAGATGTTTTCATCGGAAAGATGGACAAGACTTTGAGGATATTTGGGTTGAGAAATGCGCTGGCTCTTTCTCTCTGTCGTGGCCGTTTGCGAGATACCTCCTTCCTTGTTTATGCATTGTATCTTGCAAATCCTGTTACTCGCTACTTCCTGTTTTGTCTCTAATACCTAGAAATCAAAGACCAGAATTAAACGGTCCGATAGCAAAATCAATGCCCCTCCTGAAGCATTCTGCACTCGCGTGCTACTCCCTACATTCACCACCCACCGAAGCCGTTTTTGTTTTGAATCCAAGACAGGGTCCAACGGATGTTTTTGCATCTTGTCTTGTTTATTCCCTGCCTCACTACCTCCAGATACAAACCAATCTTTCTATCGAAGCACCCTCTTCTTGCCCCGTCTCTTTCCTGCCCATCTTTCCAGCCTTCGCCTACCTCACAACTGTCTTTATCCGAGTTTCTCTACCAGCGTTAATACCACTGCTGGTACTGTGTCATTCCTGCAATACTCTCGTCCCTCCCGGAAGAAGGACAAAGAACGGGAGGGTTTGCCTGTCTTTCCCCCTGTTTCTTCGCCATTTTCCTCTTTCTTATCTCTACTTCGAAGGGGACCAGAGTTTAAAATTCAAGCCTTTCCCTGTTTGCACCACTGCAAATTCAGAGAAAGCATTCTTCAGGCAAAGGCGTCTCTGGAAACCCACCTCAAAGGTTTGCGTTTGTCACCCTTGTGCCATAGATGCTTGTTTGTTCAGTTTTCTCGTGGTATTCATCTCTCTCGATAGATTTTTGCTATCTACGATGGGAGTTCATTTATTTGTTTGTTCCTCCCTGAGCTCTCCATACAATCTCATACCAAAAAAACCTTGTTGACAGCTATACACATCCAAATAACATCAGAAACTAACAAAATCAGTCTGCAAGCTTGATTTGTACGATCCCCTTGCTCCTGTACATGTCGCAAAGGTCTAGTTTCACGCGACACGACCTGCAAAGTCCTCCCATCTTCCCCCGGCACTCGGTCTACCAGATCATGCACACCAATTTCGTCTGAAAGACGGAATTTGCAATTTTTAATATCACACGAACAATATCACATCTACAGCACTGCCAATAATGCAGTGAGTATTATTGTGGTTGTTTTGGTGTCTTCGCTAATAGAGTTTGAGCAGACATACCGGTCAATCAGCACCATTCCCGATCAACAAACTGTAACTACCCAATTCAAAATGTCGGCTCCGAAAAAAGAAGATGTTGTGAAAGCTATGAAGGTGAGATCTAATGTCGTCTATTTTTAATTCTTCGTTGTCTGGAAAATATTGCTAACCTACACAAGAGCGATCTCGGCGTCGACCGAGTCAATGATCTTAAATTGGAGAATGGCCATCCAGGCCAAGGCGGCCGTCCGAAGATATCATTCACGGTGCCTCGCCGACTTCCCAGCAATCCCCTCGCTTCTAAATGGCACAGTATGCTTTCTTCCTTCCTCGGCTTGCTGTAGGAAAGCTCCCTCTTAAACGCATTCTAATTTTTCTGTTGTCTAAAGCTGCCATTAAAGACGGCGAATTCGACGACGATGATGCGGAAGCAGTCAAGGGTCTTGAAAAAATTGGTGATGGGAGGCTTCATGCCCAGAATAAGCAGTTTGCCCCCACCATTATGCCTCCACCTGGATTTCCCAGAAAGTAAGTTCTGAAGAGGGCCCCAAATAGGAAGCAAACTAAAGAACATTGTTATTGACCTGCTCACAGAAATGCTGGTAATAGCTATTCCATAGGACAGGGAAGTTTTGGTGGTGGTGCATACACAACACAGCGCATGTTTCCTTCAGCACCGCCAGGGTTTCCTCGTCCAAACCCCTTTTCTCCAGGTCCCAATCGGCAGATTGAATCCGTCAAAGTGCCTGGAAATTCTGTCAGTAGAAAGATCGCACCTGTTCGACAAACAGGGTTGACGCCCGTCCGAAGAGTCCCCCAACAAAATATGGGACTTGAAAGCACCATTCGGAGAACAGAAAATCCCCAATCACCGATGCCACCGACCCCCCCTCAGCAAGTTCAGGTTTCTGAATTCAAAGGAGCCGAGCCGTTGCAAACCAAGCCGGAAGTGTCAAAACAGACGCTTGTTGTTTGCGACCCAGAGCCTTCTGAATACTTTTACAAGGCAAGCATACGTGTTGCTGATCGGAATGCTAAAGGAAACGGGGTAGTATACCTGTTGGAAACACCTCCGAATGGCACTGGATTCATCTCTATCTACCTGGAGGGTCTCAAATACCTTGAATACCCCATATCGGCTATGATCAACTACATGTCCTCTACAGATGGGATCAATCCACAGTTCAAGGAGGCTGATGGTATTTCGATCATCACCACAGCTCTTGTTTTTGGACCCCAAGAGCGAAGTTTGGAGTTCATGAACAAGCTTCGCACCTTGCGATCCAGGAACCCTGCCAATATTCCTCCCGAACCCAAAGCTACTTCAACTCCAGGGATTTCTACTGATACCAATGAGCAGCAGGAGCAACCTTCTGCGACTTCTGCTACCAGTGTGGCACTGAAAGCCGGAGCATCTCAACAACCTGCAGTGCCGGAAACGAATGTGCAAACACGAGAACGACCAGCTCTAGACAAACGGATTAATTCAACCCAATCCGCCAGCAAGCTCGAGGAGTCTGTTCAAAGTAATGGAACCAAGCCGATAAATGAAAGCAACTTTCCAAATAGAACTTCGAAAGATGCCTCTGCCCTTGAGTCGACTAGTCCAGATGCTTCTTCTCAGCCGATATTTAGTGTGCAGGAGGCAATGTCTAAATTATCGCTTAAAGAGCCAAAGGCATCAATGCACGAAGCTGATGAAGAGATGGACAATCTTGTTGACCTTTCCCAACCCTCTACCTCACCAACACACAAGGTCTTTGGACGTCCAAATCGCATTTCAACCTACGCAATGGACCTGGAGTCACTTGATTCGCCCGTCAATGACAACTTCAGTTCTGTCGGATCCGAACGCGGAATAGGTGTCAAGGCTTTACCACCTGACTGTGCCGGAAGTCTTGTCAGTGTTTCAATCGAAAAGACTGGCATTGAGAAGGCCCCTGTTGAGGCAAGTGCTGCTGAGCAGGATACTACTCCAGAGACGAATGCTGAAGAAGACCTAATGCACTGTTTGCACGACATTTTCCCGTCATTTGAAAACATGGCACGGCTCATGAGCTCCATCAACGAGAAAGACAGAGAGTCTATCGCCAAAAATGTTTTCCTCGTCAGGAAAAAAGGCTTGAGTGGGGACACGAAAGCAAGTGAAGCATCCCTTGCTTTGACAAAAGCGCTCCTTCTTACCGCGGTTTCGGTTTCCTCTCAATACAAAGTGTCAGATACATCTCGAACAGTGGAACCTCGTCGTGGGCCAATATATACGCGAGACGAAATTCTTCGCCTTCGTGATAAGGCGACTTCCCCTCCTCGTCAGCTTGCTCTGCTTGACTTTCTCCCACATCTCGTACTTCCACACCCCGTGCAAAAAACATCTGGTCAAAAGATTGTTGTGTACAGGCCCCACAAAGAAAGTATCTCCCAGGCTCGACAGCAACAAGCGGAGGCAGTGTCTAAGCTTATGCAGACGCACTATGGTGTTGAAATGCCAGCCGCGGATTTAGGAAGCCGGACAAAGACCAGCGGAACGCAGCCCTTGACATCTACATCCAGCAACCTACCCGCTGTATCAACTATTACCAAAGTCTCATCAACCTCTAATTCAAATCACCCAGATGGCCCGGATCTTGCCCCGAGCTTCACTTTGACTTCCGCAGTGCAGACTACTGAGGCTCTGACAGCCGATCCGAAACCTGCTGCTGCTGTGAAAAAGGGGCTTGGTGGCTCGAGATGGGCAACAGGCGATGACACCGTATTGCCTTCCAATGCAAACCATTTCACCGGTATCGAAAATCCTCGCCAGCGTTCCTGACAATGACCCAGTGCCCAGTTCTCCGATTGCTGATATAATCAAAGAAGGGAGCACTGGTGCATTTGAGATTTCGGGAGTATCAAAACAATTATTTCTTGTTGTGATTACTCTCACGGCCTGTCTTGTGCTCGTGTCCGTCTTGTCCTCATGTTACAGCTCTCTTGTGCAAGTCGTGCATCACGTTTGCTTGCTTTGTTTTCTGATTGGCTTCCCGTTTTTGTGTCTCTGCTTGTGCATTTTCTCATGCCAATAGAAGCATCTGCAGGAGAGTAGGAGGAAGGCGGCAAATTCAGGGGAGGGGAAGTGGACATGGTTTCAAGGGTTCAGTTTCTCTTTTCCACGTTGCCTCATCTGCAGCATCTTGGAGAAGTTTTACCTGTTGGCAAGGAAGAACTTTTGCCAACGGCCTTTTTTTTGTCTGTGTCGTTCTCTTCCGTACGCCCCGAACTCCAACGAATCCACTAATACAGCACATATCACATACAAGATTCATACTGTGGCTTCTCGCGAACATTATGTTGTGAAGATGCTTGTACAGACTGTTTCCGCGGTGTTATGCAATGCGAGATGGATAATACAGAAATTTATAAAAGTTAAATCGTCATTCAATGCCATGCTGATTCAAACAAGCATGCCCCTTCTCGAACCTGAAGTGCTCTCGAATCCCAATTCCCAGCCGGTAATACTATGAAGGGCTATTCGCTCCGAGATACATAAGATAAGATACATAGAAAGCACATGCCCGAGCCAGCCAGACTGTAAAACAAGTAACGCATCATGAAGAGCACAAGAAATAGCAACATGTCGTTCGTGTGTATCGTTATCGACTGGCTTCTGCGGATTCGCCTTTTTCGGCGGGCGGGCTGAGGTAGTCTCCTTCCTCGGCGGCTTCATACTCGGCAATCAAGTCCGCAACAACTTCCCTGGACTCATCGAACTCGGAAAGGTTATCGGAAAAGGGCGCCGTCTTCTTGTATGTGTCAATAAAGGCGTTGCGCTTTCGCATGCCGTCGTATTGCCGCACAATGCGCTTAAAAAGCTGAACGGGAAAATTAGCAGCTGTTGTGTGTGTGCGTGTTCACGAAGCCGAGAAAGCTTACCGTGGCAATGCTGGTGTGGTTGGCCAACATCAGTCCGCTGACGCGGTGACTCATGGGCACATAAGGGCTGCGCTTGGTCAGGGCCACCTGGATGCTGGCCGGTCCCCACGGAATAAAGGTGGCCAGCCGCCGCTCGCGGATGCGCAGCAAGCTCTTGTGCACGTCGGTGGGGTCGACCTCGCCCTGGATGACGTTGAGGATGGAGATGTAGCAGCTCTTGCGACCCTTGCCGCCGAGTCCGGGATACGTCGAGACCATGCGGTTCTTGGGCTGCAGCAGGCGGCGCATGACGTCGAGCACGGTGGTCTTGCGCACGGTCTTGGCCTGCTCGACCTGGTCGCCGGTGAAGGGCGTGTAGGCGGTCATGAGGAAGTGGGAGCGCGGCGTGGGGATGAGCGAGGCCAGGATGCTGACAAGGTCGTTGTGCATGTAGCTGGGGTAGCGCAGCGTGGTGGTGCTGGCAGACATGACGGTCGAGACCTGGACGCGTTAGAACAAAGAAGTAGCAGTCAGACCCATCCATGGCAGGGGTGAGGGAAGGGGTTTCAGTATCATACCAGCTGGTTTGTCTGCGCAAAGGATGGCTCTTGGACGTGCAGGCGGTCGGCAGCAATGTGCGACAGGGCGCCGTTGTCGAGCACGACGACCGAGTCGGCGTTTTGCACCAGCCGCCGCATGGTCAGGATGCTGTTGTACGGGTGCACAACGACGTCGCCGGCGCTGGTGGTGTCGGGAAAGACCGAGTACGTCTGGATCACCTTTTTGGGGAAGCGGTCATTGAGCCGCTCCAGCAGAAACGAGCCCAGGCCCGATCCGGTGCCGCCGGCGATCGAGTGCAGCAGCATGAAGCCCTCGAGCGAGTCGCTGCCGTCGGCCTCCCGGTCGATCATCTCCATGATCTCCTCGTGCACCGACTCGCCGGTCTGGTAGCCGTCACCCCAGTTGTTTCCGGCGCCGATGCCGTTCTTGCCCACGTAAAAGTTCTCTGGGTTGTAGATGTTCTTGTAGGGGCCCGTCTGGATGCTGTTGATCACGCGCGGCTCGAGGTCGATCAGAATCGCCCGCGGGATGTATCGCGTGTCGTCGCTCTGGTAGTAAAAGACGTCCTTGCGGTCGCCGCCTTCAGTCGCAAACTCCTCGAGGTTGCCATCCTGGCTGATGCCGTGCTCCTGGCAGAGCTGCTGCCAGAACTGGCTGCCGACTGCGGATAACGTTAACAATCACATACACACACACACACTCTCTCTCTCTCTCTCCCAACAGCAGACCGCACGACAATGGAGAAGAGGAGGAGACGGCACGTACTGCTGTTGCCGCACTGGCCGGCCTGGATTGTGATGATTTCCCTAGTTGCACATGTCAGCACACAGGCGCTGCTTCAGACAGAAATTCGCGTCGTAGCGGTGTCCGCACCTAGGCATGGCGAGCTACCATGTGTTTGTCCCGATTGTGAGGAGAGTCAACCGTCGACATATACAGCTGTCTACACCGCAGTGGACCGACGCGTCGTTTGGGCATTTTTGCCAATAAACGCGTGTGGAGCGTACCCCGCTATCGACTCGTCGACTCGTTGACAGGACCGCAGGCGTTCGATAGTCACGTGACTATCAACGTAGATCGTCGATCCAGTCGCGTATCCTACCGTTTTGTTTTGTTTGAGCTCTTGCAATGGTAATATATTCTCACGTATGAGAACACGCGCGTGCAAGCCACCGCCGTGGCTGCGCGAAAACGGGCGCTTTTGCGCACTGATATGGCCAGATGGGCATTCACATTAGAGCTTCCTAGAAGGGCAATCATCATTGGCGAGTCCGCCATGCTATCCACTAAACTCGACTGTCAATTCCAGGCCATAGCTTTCGCAGCGTGGGTTGACATCACAGTGGGGCCAGCCTAATTTCCCGCCGTCCCCCTGTAAGCCAGCAAGCAGCTTGTGCTGAAGGCAGACGGATTAAAAAAAAGCAAAGGACACCAGGAAGCGCCCCTGGCCACACCTCTCCGAAACGTTCTCGTCTCCCACCCGTCACTGGCTTCACGACGACGATCGGCGACCGCCTGCCCCATTCTGCGGAGCAAGCTGCAGATGCATAGTACACTACCTGCTTTTTTGTACACAGCACCTCGTCATTCTGCCTCTCTGCCAACTACCCCAACGAAATTCCCGAGCGCCTTCGGACGGAACGAGAGCGAATCCGAAGAAGCGCCAAGAGCTTCCAGGAGCACGAGCTTGCCGCCGAGGACGCGCAGACAGACAGCCAGAGAGAGTCACCCAGAGAGATACTCTGAGAGACGCTCGGAGATACAAGAATCGCCTGTCGCCGTCGAGGCTGTCACTTTCGGCCAGTCTCTTGGGCGCTTGGCCAGGCCAGCTAGCTCCCACGGAGCTCCGCAGAAGACTGTGTGCTCCTTATTACTCCCTTTTTGCCTGCTCCCGTCTCTACATATCTTACATGGCCTCGGAGACTGGCAGGGACTCGTCATAGACCGTGACGCACTCCGTATGTTCTGGCTCGCTGCACTGTCTGTCGTCCCTCGTTATTTCCATAGGCCGATCAGCTAACCCGCTGCTGCTGGCTTCTCGATTTGTTCAGCTCAACTCCGTGAAGCAGACGACAACTACGACCCTTTTCCTCTTTGCACACCCAGCACATCAGAATGTCACTAGCCACTGAAGATGGCTCGCGACTGCCCCCGACCAAGGGCACCAAGGAGACCGCTGCCTCTCCTCTGTCCGTCTCTTCCCTGTCCCTACTCGACAAGGACCTGCCGCCAATACCAGAGGTGGCCGGCTTTTTCGATGCCAAGTCGCCCAACGGCTCTTCGAGCCTGAAGAATGGGTCCACCAATGGCACGCCTTTTTCCGGATCGAATATGTCTCCGGTGATATCAAAGGGATCCAACATGCCCCGAGAAGCCGAGGACTACATAAATGGAGGTCGACCCCACAACACCACCGCCAGCACCCTCTCGCCGGGTGACATGAAGTCGGCAAGAGGAAGCTCCGCACGCTCAACACCTGGGAACTCGGCCACGTCTGGGATCGAGACGGCAGAGGCACAAGCCCAGGCGTTGGGCCTCCAGCCCCCCGTGTCCCTCGACAGCGGCGAGGGAAGCGCCGCCTTTGTGACGCCGCCCACCACGCCTGGCCCGGGCGGTCGGAGGAGCGTGCAGTTCTCTCGGTCCGATGTCGTCTTCGAGCCGCCTACGTCCCCCCTCGGCCACGAACGGCAGAGCTCGTGGGACCCGGCCAACCCGTCCCGATCGCGGGCTTTCATGTCCCGGCTCAAGGCGCTGGCCGTACAAGGAGGGCTGCCTGCGCCCAGAGGCCCCGGGTCGGAGACAGGCGGCCCGGTGTCGACGGCCAGCTCTCCGACTGCGGCCCGCAGCGGCCGGTCGGCCAGCGCCAACGGCATGAACGACGACGAAGGTAGTGACGCCGACGCCGATGCCGAAGAGACGGCCGACGAAGCCACGGCGGAGGACGAAGCCAACCGGACGAAGAAGCGGAAAAGACGTCTGCACTACCGACGGCAGTTTGGGTCGCAGTCCGCCTTTAGCACGTCGGGTGTCCTGGGCGGCACGGCGACCGAGCCCAACTCGCCGTTGCCGTCCAGCAGCCGCCTGAACATGCTGCTGCAGCGGCGGGCGACCACCATGTCGGACGGAACGGATCACCGCGTCGGCCTGTCGGAGGGTGAGGGGCGCGACCACCTCAACCGCCAGCGCGGTTGGCGTCGCCGGAGCACGTGGATGGGACGGCCGGCCGACGAGCAGCACGACGATGGCGGCGACAGCCCCGCCGGCCGTGCGCTCGGCCACGTCCGTCGGCGGACCGTCTTTGGCGGCGGGGTGTCGGACGGGGATGCGCTGATGCCGCGCCGGGCCTTTTTCGTCGGAGACCGGGCGACGACGTTTGGTGCGCAGAAATGGCGCCAGGTGAAGAACACGTGGAAGCTGCTGCGGCAGAAGCGGGAGGACCGCTTCGACTACCTCAAGTCGGCCGAGCTGATGGCCGAGCTGCGGGCGGGCGCGCCGGCGGTGCTGATGCTGGCGAGCATGATCCAGCGCGACGAGCACGGCAACAAGCGCATCCCCGTGCTGCTGGAGCAGCTGAAGCTGCACATCAGCGACAGCCAGCCGATGCAGGACGGGGACAGCGAGCGCCACTGGCTCTTCACCATTGATCTCGAGTACGGCAGTGGCCCCAGTAGGATGAAGTGGACCATCAAGCGGACGATACGCGAGATCCTGGAGCTGCACTGGAAGTACAAGCTGGCGCTGCGCAACGACAAGTACCTGCACACGGCACCGGTCGGTGCGCGGCCGAAGCAGCCGCGGTTCCCCATCTCGGCCTTTCCGTACGTGCGGGGACTGCGCGGCGTCGAGATGGACGACGAAGACGACGGGGCTAGCGTCCACGTCGCCGACGAGGTTCCGGTTCCGGGGCCTGATGTTCCTGCTGTTCCTGCTGCGGGGCCTGCAGTTCCTGCTGCGGGTACTGCTGCTGTTCCTGCTGCGGCTCCTGCTGCGGTTCCTGCTGCGGTTCCTGCTCCCACAGCTCCTCCTCCTCCTCCCCCCCCCGCAGGTCCTGCCCCTGCTGTCCCTCCTCCTTCTAGTCCTCCTCCTCCTCCTCCCCCATCTGTTCCTCCCCCTCCCGTCCCTGCGGATGGAAACGCGACCGCTGGCGAGGGCACGGCTGGCGACGTCACCGATCTCGAGGGTGGCCGCATGAACCCCCGACGGAGAAAGGCAGCGCGCATGGCAGGCGTCCTGGGCATGAGCCGGCGGTCTTCTGCGGCTGCCGGTGCGGATTTTAGCGCTACGGGCACCGGCGAGGGCGCTGCCGCCGTGGACGAGGCGGCCTTCCGCCGCAAGTACGTCGACCAGCAGCAGCGGGTGCTCGAAAAGTACCTGACGGAGATGATCCGCTGGCTCATCTTCCGGGCAGACAGCAACCGCCTCTGCCGCTTCCTGGAGCTGTCGGCCCTGGGCGTGCGTCTGGCGGCCGAGGGCAGCTACCACGGCAAGGAGTGCTTCCTGCACATCCAGTCGTCCAAGGGCCTGGATTTCCGCCGGGCACTGACGCCGGGTAAGGCCATTGCGCGCCACAGCCGCAAGTGGTTCCTGGTGCGGCAGAACTACATTGTCTGCGTCGAGTCGCCCGAGAACATGAACATCTACGACGTCTACCTGGTGGACCCCAAGTTCCTGATCATCTCCAAAAAGTACAAGCGCAAGCAGCTCACGGCGGCCGAGAGCGAAAAGCAGAAACAAAAGGACAAGGGCAAGTCGCCCGTGGAGCTGGAGCTGGCGTCGGACCTGTTGCCCTCGAAGCACCACACGCTCACGATCCTCACGTCGGAGCGCAAAGTCAAGCTCTGGGGCCGCAACCAGCACCTCATTGCGCAGTTTGAGGAGTCCATCGTGGACATGCTCAAGCAGACGTCGTGGCACCAGCGCCACCGCTTCGACAGCTTTGCGCCCGTGCGCACCGGCGTGTTTGCCCAGTGGCTCGTCGACGGCCGCGACTACATGTGGAACGTGTCGCGGGCCATCTCCATGGCCAAGGACGTCATCTACATCCACGACTGGTGGCTGAGCCCGGAGCTGTACATGCGGCGGCCGGCCTGCATCAGCCAGAAGTGGCGGCTCGACCGCCTGCTGCAGCGCAAGGCCAGCGAGGGCGTCAAGATCTTTGTCATTGTGTACCGCAACGTCGAGGCGGCCGTGCCCATCGACTCCGAGTACACAAAGTTCTCGCTGCTCAACCTGCACCCCAACATCTTTGTGCAGCGGTCGCCGCACCAGTTCAAGAAGAACCAGTTCTTCTTTGCCCACCACGAGAAGATCTGCGTCGTCGACCACGACGTGGCCTTTGTGGGCGGCATCGACCTCTGCTTCGGCCGCTGGGACAGCCCGCAGCACAGCCTGGTCGACGACAAGCCCACCGGCTTCGAGATGGACGAGCAGCCGCGGGACGCCGACCACTGCCAGCTGTGGCCCGGCAAGGACTACTCCAACCCGCGCGTGCAGGACTTTTTCAGCCTGCGCGAGCCGTACAAGGAGATGTACGACCGCACCAAAGTGCCGCGCATGCCGTGGCACGACGTCGGCATGCAGATCGTGGGGCAGCCGGCACGTGACATCACGCGGCACTTTGTGCAGCGCTGGAACTACGTGCGGCGCGGCCGCAAGCCGACGCGGCCCACGCCCTTCTTGCTGCCGCCGCCCGACTACCAGACGGAGGACCTGGAGAGCCTGGGGCTGTCGGGAACCTGCGAGGTGCAGATGCTGCGGTCGGCGTCGGCCTGGTCGCTGGGCATCACCGAGGTCGAGTGCAGCATCCAGATGGCCTATATCAGCATGATTGAGGAGTCGGAGCACTTTGTCTACATTGAGAACCAGTTCTTCATCACGAGCACGGAGACGCTCAACGTCAAGATTGTCAACCGCATCGGCGACGCCCTCGTCGACCGCATCGTGCGGGCCCACGAGAACGACGAGGACTGGCGCTGCGTCATCATCATCCCGCTGATGCCCGGCTTCCAGAACTCGGTCGCCGACCAGGACGGCACCAGCGTGCGGCTCATCCTGCAGTGCCAGTACCGGAGCATCTGCCGCGGCGACAACTCCATCTTTGCCCGCCTGCGCAGCGCCGGCATCGAGCCGGAGGACTACATCCAGTTCTTCAGCCTGCGCCAGTGGGGACGCATCAACAACAAGACGGTGCTCACCACCGAGCAGCTCTACATCCACGCCAAGACCATCATTGTCGACGACCGCGTCGCCCTCATCGGCTCCGCCAACATCAACGAGCGGTCCATGCTGGGCGACCGCGACTCGGAGATTGCGGCCATTGTCCGCGACCGGGATATGATCTCGTCGACCATGGCGGGGCAGCCGTACCGCGTCGGCCGCTTTGCCCACACGCTGCGCATGCGGCTGATGCAGGAGCACCTCGGCCTCGACACGGACGAGATCATGGAGGAGGACCGCCAGCAGGAAGCCGAGTTCGAGGCGGACATGAACCGCATGTACGGCGACGGTGCCGGCGACGACGGGAACAACGAAGACGAGAGCCCGTTCGAGTCGGACGTGTCGCCGACGGGCTCGCGAAGGGGCCGAGCGCCCAGCTTTTCGGGTGGTTCGCTGGGCGGCGGCAGTGAGAGCCTGGGGGGGCCGGCGGGGCGGCCGCGTAGCCTGAACCACGACGTCGACCTCGAGGACTTTGGCAGGAGGGGGGGCCTGGGGAGCTTTGGGAGCTTTGGGGATGTGGTCGAGGCGGCGTCGGCCCGGCTGGCCAAGAACAACAACAAGCAGTCGGCCCAGAGCGAGGCCGAGGCCGCAACGACGGGACAGAAGCACGCCCAGGACGTCGAAGGATACGGCCACGACCGCTGGACAGCGGCCCGGGTCAAGGGCATGGACGCGCTGCGCGACTCGACTGTGGTGGACGGGCGCGAAGTGCTCGTGGACGCGTCGTTTGCAGACGGCGGCCGCAAGCCGCTGCCGCCGACGCCGCATCAAGACCGGAGCGCTGCCGCCACCTCTGCCCTGAAGCCAGAGGATGTGCCATATCGGCGCGTCTCGGGCCACTCCTCACGTCAGAGCACCGGGCACACGCGGCCGACGACGGCAACCTCTTCTTTGGGTGCAGCAGCCGCATTCGGAGCCGGCCAAGACAGCCTGCCGCCCATTCCCGACCACGAGAGGCGCGTCAAGGACCAGCAGGGCTTCCCGTATTCCAGCCAGCTGCCGTCGCTGCCCGTCACAGACGACACGGACATAGGAGGGCCGCCGCTGCCGTCAGATCGCCCGCTCAACCCGCACGCCGCCGACATCCGGCTTGCTCGCATCACCAAAGACTGCATGCGCGACCCGATGGACCCGGCCTTTTACGACGACGTGTGGACCCGGGTGGCGGAGAACAACACCAAGATCTTCCGCCGCGTGTTCCGCTGCATGCCCGACTCGGAGGTGTCTAACTGGCACGAGTTCCAAGAGTTCATTGCCTACGGTGCGCGGTTCCAGGAGAGCATGGAGAAGGAGAACCGGAAGAAATCAACAGCAGCAGCAGCAACAGCAACAGCAGGAGGAGGAGGGGTGGCCGGCGGCGACGAGCAGAGCCGGGCGGAAGCCAACGGCGGCAGCCGGGGCAGCAGCCACCATGACCGCCACACGGCCGGCGGCGGAGCTGGTATCAGCGTGCCGATGCCGAGCGCCATCGGGGCTCTGGCCAGCGGCGGCGGTGGCGAGCAGGTGGGCAGTGCGGTGACGAGCGGTGCGGCTGCCAGCAACGAGAAGCGCCCCGCCACCGAAGGGAGCGGCGGCGGCGGCCAGGTGTTTGACGAGAAGAAGGCGCAGGCGCAGGCGCAGTCCAAGTCGCCGTCTCCGAAGACGGAGATGGAAAAGGCAGCGGCTGCAGAAAACGCGTTTAAGCGCCGCGAGCCGTCGATATCGGCCACCCACGATGGTCTGCTGATGCCCAGCTCGTCTGTTAAGGAAAGACGAGCAACGTTTTCGAACCTGGAGAAGCCGCCGCGGCCGGTGGATAAGGACAGCAACGGCAACGGTAGCACAGCAGGAACGAATGGCGCAGCCAACGCAGGGGGCTCTGTCAAGCGCCGCAGACGGACGACGACTAGGAGCAGCCGACGCGGCTTCCAGGGCCCGACTGACGAGCTGCTGTCGCGGGCCGACGCGGAGGAGCTCGTGGCCATGCTCCAGGGCCAGCTGGTGCAGTTCCCATACGACTGGCTGCTAGTGGAGGAGGGCAACGGCAACTGGCTCTACCAGGTGGACCAGGTGGCGCCGCTGCAGATCTAGTAAGTTTTTTGGGGGCTGTGGCTCTGTTTCTTTCCTTGTTTTGTCTCATTTCCATCTTTCTCTGCCCGCATATTGGAGACCGTATGCTAACCACCCACCCTGCAGCAACTGAGACAAGATTGGAGCATTACTTTGGGGGTTCTCATAGAGAGAGAGAGTGGCAGGGGGACAGGGGGCGATTGCGGCGTGTATGACTCGTCGTGTGCGTATGCGTGTGTGCATGTGTGCAAGTGTGCAAGTGTGTGTGCGTGTTGCAGAGCGGGTCTTTGGTCCTTGTCAAAAACTAAAAAGCATGCACAGCGAAGGCGTACCAGGATGGACATATATCTTACCGTCTTAAAGTTTTGTTTGGTCTGTTTTGTCTGTTTTGTCTGTTTTGTCTGTTTTTGCTTCTTTTGTTTCCCATGAAGCTGAGAGAGGGGATAGAGAAGGGGAGAGAAGAGGGAGACGTCTTGGCGAGCTCCAGCAGAATGGTGCCAGACTGTTTTCTTTTTTTGTTCTTTTTTTTAAAAAAAATTTAATTGCGGCAGAGCACTCGAGTTTGCAAGATAGACATCTAATGTGTCAACTGGCAGCGGTGGCAGATGCCGCTGCCCCATTCACATTTTCCCGCCCGGCATCGCCGTGAACTTGCAGACGCGATGGCAGCGGCTTGCCTGCTTGTCTGCTTGCCTGTTTGTCTATGTGTCTATTCCGTCTCATTACCTCTCTCGCTCTCGGTCTCTGCCTCTCACACCCTCTTCGGGTTTATAAATAGCAGAGTGCATCATACACCGGTCAAGCCTTGAATTGACTTTTTTTATAGAAAAAAAACATGGGACGTTTTATTTTTATTTTCTATCTGGTGGCATGAAAAGCCCAGGCGTCAAAGGGGTAAAAAAGTGGGAGGGGAGGTGTAGAAGGGGAGGCAAGCAATCATCATCGAGAGAAGGAGGAAGAAGGCAGGAAGGGGGGGGGGGGGGCGTTCGCAGTGTGTATCGGTCCGGCTTGGGTGTGGCCCCCACACGGGCCGAGGAGGCTTGGCCCAGAGGAAAAGGAAGGGGAGACAAAAGGGGGGGAGGAAGCGAGGCCAATGTGTCGTACAGGAGAAGAACGAGGCTGTAAATACCGGCTGGTGGTAGCAGCAGGAGTCGGGAGTCGCAGTCGCGTAGAGGAAGAAGGATGATCCATCCTGGGTTACGAGGGGAGAGGGAAGGGAGAGGGAAAGGAAAGGAAGGGTGGGGGGAGGGAGGAGAGAGGGGGGGAGGTTCCTTGCCAGATACCCAGAAAGCTACATCGGTGTTGAGCCGGAGTCGGTTCCGGGACAGTGTTCTGCCGGAGGAAGCGGAAGGAGCGGGGGAGGAATATGACCGGACCCAACAGGGTGACAGGGTGGTCCAGTTGGGGGAGGGAAAGGACGAAGGGGAGGGGACGAAAACGGAAAGCTGTGCGCGAGAACGAAAAGGAAAGAGCGACAGAGCGTGGTGGTGCTCCTGCCCGTATGACGATACCAGTGCTTGTCCGTAAGAACTAGTCATTACATACTCGACTACGAGGTCCTCGTCCCCCGGGCTATGGCCACGACGCCACCGACCAGCAGAGCGCAGAGGATAGGCGGAATCTGTCAATCCGTGCAATCACGATCCGGGGCGAAGGAGCAGGCAAGGAACAAGATGGGGGACCGTTTGGCCTCTGAGATTCGTCCTCTTTCTCAGAAGAGGCTGCCCATGCAGTAAGAGACAAAACAGAGACAAGCAGATGGCAATCTATTATTGGTGCTGCCAAACGCATACACGCACACGCACATGCTGCTGCTGCTGCTGCTGCTGCTGCTGATGGGGGGTTGTTTCGTGATTGGGGGGCAGAATAAAGGTGTAGAAATGCTCTATTTTCCATGTCATAGTGGGCTGTTGTGTGGTCCCACATCTAACGGCGTCGAGCGCGATGCTGTCTGCGGCACCCTCCATCAGAAGACGGTTTCACCATGCAGGGAAAGAGGCCAAGAGGCCACGCCAAAGCTGCACCAAGGCTCAAATTAGGCGAGGATGCAGGATTGAGCACAGGAGCTAAACGGTCGCTAGTGCCGTCTGTTGGCTGGCAAGCGCTACCGAGCCTCGGCTGCAGGTCCTGACGGTCAGCCTGCCTGCGGACTTTGTCCGGTTTGGTTCTGCGAGGCAGGGAGGCAGGGACTTTGGATTCGGAATGGGGTCCGGGCTGGAATGCCGGACTGGCAAGGGCTGCCCTGGCCTGAACTAGGTTGGCCCCTCGGGGGGCAAATCATGCGGCCGTCTGCCCCTCCTCCCCAGAAACCCTGTTCCCTGCATGCAATATGAAGAAGTATAGAAACGACGCGAACTGTTGCTGGAGCCTACGACACAACAGCCGAGCAGGCCGAACAGACCAGGTAGACCAGGCAGACCAACAGTACGAGAAAGCAGGCCAGCAGCAAGCAGACCAGCAGAATAGCAGACCAGCAGACAGCAGGCCAAGCAGCCAGGGCAGCTGGAGACAGAGCAGGCAAGGCAGGCAGGCAAGCCAGATCGCCAGATCGCCCTGACAGAAGGATTGCGGCACTGCCTCTCTATAAACAGCATGTCTGTCATATACGAGACGGACTGGTGGGGGAGAGCAAGAGCGGGCGAGAGCCGGCCGAGGCGACGGCAGGCTGGGAGGAGTCGTGCTCTCGCGCGCGCGCAGCCGCAGCTCGAGCATGAGCACGAGAGTCCGTCATGCTACGAGTAATACGTATTACTCGTACAAAGACACCACCCCTCCTTGACACGCGATCGCCAGCCAGCCGACATGGCCCCCCGGCCCGCCGGACGCGCGAGTTGTGCGCAGCGACTCTTGTCCGGGCGCTTAAAAAAAGGCAACGCTGGCTGGCTGGCTTGCGGACCTGTGAGAGGGTCGCGCAGGTAAGGGGGGGAGGGGAAGAGGAGGCGAGGGAGGACGGAGATTTCCATTTTCTCGTCCCTGTCTGCCAATCGCCGGCTGGCTGAGGGGCTGCTGGAGAGGCGCGGGCTGGCACGCAAAAGGTGCTGCTGGTGGTGGGTTCGCCGCCTAAAAATAAACTTTAAGCGCCAGGGTGTCTGTTGCGGCAGGAAAACTGGGGGCGTGCTGGCTTGTGTGGGCCGTTATTGGCTAAAGGGTGCAGGCGGGCAATGGAGAATTGGGAAAAGATGGGAGGAAACGCTTTTGCTCAAGGGAAAAAAGAACAAGAAAAAAAAGGGACAAAAAAAAGAACGCCATGCCGACTTGGGCAACGGTTCGCTAGGGTGGAGAAGATGCTCGTTTTCCCTCTTTGGATTATCAGGGACAGGGCTATGTTCTATTCTCTGTTTTGCAAGATATTTGTGTATTTTATCAGATCGCTGGCCGTTTTTGCCAGCTGCCCACCTGCACAGCGCTTGCCGCTTTCAGCTGTCTTCCGCTCAGCAAACAGCCGCTATTTCGGCCTGCTGCCTCTTTGTCTGCCTCCTTGCCTGCCCTCTTGGCCTGCTGCCGTTCCATGCTGGCTGGCCGGTCAGATTGCCACGGCTGGGCGGAGCGCCAGCCTGGTCCGGTGATTTGCCCCTCCGGGACCACAGCCACCAGCTTCCTCTTCCTCTTGCTTCTTACATGTCACTTCGGATCTTTCCTGCCCCGGCGCAGCGCCTGATGGGGGGGGGGGGGACAGAGGGGCAGACAATGCCCCAAGACTCGGCGTTGCGTGCTGACGACTGTTGCATTCGCTTCCCCTGTGGCAGACACTGCAGGTATTGGCTCGACTCGAATGCCCTTCTCTCGCTCTCTCTCGTCGTGCACTAGTCGTCTTTGTCGATCGTCTCGTCCTCGACTCTCTGATCCTCTGTGAACCCCCCCCCCGTTCTTTTTTGAGCAACTTCCCCGGCCGCAACCCTTGGCACGCTGCATTTGCCCGCCAACGGCGGCAGGACTGCCCCAGTCCAGCTGTACTCGTGCTCATGCTCGTGCTCGTACATACTCGTCGTAGCAGCGGCCGCAACAAAGCTGTCCTGCCAACGTCCCATTGCCATGTCCTCAGAACCCGCCCAAGAATCCCAAATTACGACCCTGATGATTCCCACTGGCAACCCCGTCAGCACGTCTTTCCCCCCCTCCGCCCTCGCACGCACGGCCCTTGCAGATTTTCCTGGCTGTTTATCTCTCTCGCACACACACACACACACACAAAACCTCCTCCGTCCTCCGTACAAACACTTCGCACATGGCCACCGCCAACAAGGAATGGCATCCCGTGCTAAGACGGCATTTTCGGCAGAAAGCCACGCCAAATGGCGATCATGCCATTTGGCACCACATACGATATATCGTACTACGCGGAAGTTTCGAATGCTCCAGCCCGGACGACCATGGGGGCCGGAGGGTGGATACAGACGGTGGTGGTGTACGAGCCATTAGGTGCTGGACATTAGCGTGCTAGTACATATATACACAGCAGAGGATAGCGCGCGCAGAGCGTGCTCCGTAGCGGGCTCATGCTACTTATACGCATGTAGTTAGCGAGCGTTTTCGAGGGGAGAGCACCAGCGATCCGACTGGCTGCCGCAGGCGAATTTACTGGATAGCGCTGCACAGTATCATCAGAATGTACGAGTACGAAAGCCCCCCAAGCTGGACGAGTACTTTTTTGGCCCCAGAAACCCACAACGGCGCCCACCACCATTCCTGCCCACCCTCCTTTTCCCCTCCCCCCCTCCCCCCCTCTCTCCCGCCCTCTAGCCATCTCTGGTCCACAAGTCCAAGTCCACGGAGCTGAAGCCGCCGGAGCAGCGAGGCGAGCCGCCGGTCTTCAGAGTACGACGATCGAGTGTGACCGGGGGGGGTTAGGGGGGGTTAGGGGGGTTAGGGGAGGAGGGGGGAAGGGTCCATTGGGGGGGTGGTAGAGTGGTAGAGGAGGGGACCATGGCACAGGTGGTCGTGGTCTCTCGTATATACGAGTGGATGTCATTTCGTGTGGTGTATTGATGTATTGCACGATTTTCCCATCCAGGGCTGTAGCAGAGTAGAAATACTCCCTGCGTGCGCGCACCGGACAGTGAAAACGGAAAGGCCTTATCGGACAGCGTCCCCCTCCCCTCCCCCTGCTGCACGGGGGACGGGGGGGGGGGGG
>JACCPH010000051.1:0-54597 GCA_014183095.1 Harringtonia aguacate | reverse complement strand
CMCMCCCCCCTGCGGCATCGTCATTCTCATCCTTCACCCCCCTCCTTGCGCGGCTACATCTCACCAGACCCTTATTTCTCGTTGGCCGTTCGTGTCGTCTCTCTCTCTCCGCAAGCCCGCCTCGTGTTATTTTCATCCCATTCTGCTCTTCCCAGCCGCCGTTTATTCTAGGCAAAACGCTCAGCTGGGCTGTGCCTGTCGTGTCATCTACCGCATTGCATCTCGGTATTTTCTATTTTGCATCCTTTTTGTGTGGCATTTTCCATTTAGTTCTATTTTTTCCTAATTTTTTGTTTCTTTTTTTTGTTTCTAATTTTCTTCTCTTTTTTTGCTTCTCTATCCCCTGGCTGCCGTCCATGGAGTCCGGCTCCTAGCCACATCCAGCCGGAGCAGGAGATCTTGCCTCTTCCTTCCCAGACTCTCGTGTCCTGTCCCCCCCCCCCCCCCCCCATCCATCTTGACTTCTCACGTCCGTTCTTGTCCCACCTGTCCCACTCCCTCTGACCCTCCTTACATCGTCGGCCGTCTGCACCTCCTCCCCCATCTCCCTCCCCCTTGACATGCTCTCTCTCTCTCTCTGGACTGACCGACCTGCTCTTTGTGTCGTCATCTCTCCCATCTGGTCCCCCTTTTCTCACCGACCCAGCCTCACTTGGATCCTCACTTGAATCCTCACTTGGATGCAGACGTGCTATCTCCCCACCCCCCTTTCCGTCTTTCCCGTCATTCTGAATCTATTTTCTCACCCCTGATTTTTATTTTTATTTTTACACGCAAGCTGGCGTTCCCGTCTATGCTCTCTCTCTGCTGTTGCTTCGTATTGTGTTCGATCCGGTGAACGAGCTGGCCCTGAGCTGAACCTTCTTCCTTCTCGTGCACTCGTGGACTTGTGGTAGCCACCCTTCCTCCACGGCTGATGCCACCAATTCGCTCCATCCGTGCCACCACCATCTAAGCTCGTGTTTCACCATGACGGACCTCAGATATATCCTTGACGATGCGGCCGATGCCGACCATCATCCCACACCATCTCCTCGTCTGTAACCCCCCCCCTTCCAACTTCCAACCCCTTCCACCATTCTTCTCTGCCTCCTTCTCAGTCTCCCTTCTTAAGCTTCAGCCACAACGGCAGCTTCCTTCCCTTGTCTTGTTGTTCCTTGGCCCACCTCCTTCCATCCTTCCCGTGTCTTCTTTTTCTTCCCGTGTCTTCTCCTTCTACCCGTGCCTCCTCGTTTCCCTGGCTAATACAAAGGGCACCCATCCGGCACCTACCTGTGGCCATCAGACCTTCCTCCCGAGAACCAAGGATCAGAGAACGACATCAGTAGCTCATCCCGTGCTCGCACATCGCCATCACAGCAGCACGCAGCCGTGCACTCGTCACAGTTTGTCCTCCGCGGACATAACACCCATCACCACAGCAGCGGCAGCGGCGGCCGAAGTAGCGGCCGAAGTTCTGGCAGAAGCGGGGCCGCTTCCTCCTCTTCCACAGCCGGAGCTACAGCAGGCAGCTCCACACAGTCGAGCTCCAACTCCGGTGGTAAAGATCGCAGCAGCAGCTCGAGAACCTCCAAGGTGAGCGGCAGTGGCAGTGGCAGTAGCAGCAGCAGGACAGCGCGATCAGCTGGCACCACGACAGCAGAGGCAACCGCCAGCAGCAGCAGCAGCGCACGCTCGCCAGCAACACGCTCGTCGACTTCGCGCTCGCGTTCACACGCGTCTTCGGCAACCATGGATCCGAGCGGATACGGGGGACCTCCCCCTCCGCACTACGGCGGCGGCAGCAGCAGCAGCAGCTCTGGACGCAGCCATGGCCACAGCCACCACAGCGGCGGCAGCTACGGTGAACAAGACCCCAGAGACCCCAGAGACCCCAGCGGCAACATGCTCGCGTATGGCATGGGCACCGAAGCCGACATGGCCGGCGGCATCATGGGTGCCAGCATGGGCTACGGCCACCCCGGGGCCGTAGCCATTAGCTCCGGTATGGTCGGGCCCGGTGTCATGGACCACGGATATGGCATGATAGAGATGGGCGATGGCGGCCTGCCGCCGCCGAGACGACCGCTCATCTCCAGTCTGGGCAGCGGCAGCGGCAGCGGAATGCACACGCCAACGGTCGCGGAAGAGCCGCGGCTGACGCCGGTGACGAAGCGGCCCAGCCGGGCCAAGAAGGGCATGCCCGTCCACTCGTGCGACCTGTGTCCAAAGGTGGGTATTTTTTTTTGTCTTTCTTTCTTTTTCTTCTCCTGCGGCCCCAATTCTGACAGTATAGGTGTTTACACGGGCAGAGCACTTGCGGTAAGCAAAGCTACGGCCCAAAACGACATCAACGGCTGTGTGATGACATGCTGACTTGCCAGACGCCACCAGCTGAGCCACCAGGAGCCGGCCTTTCCGTGCCTATTTCCCGGCTGCGGCCGCTCCTTCCACCGGGCAGACCTTCTAGGCCGCCACCAGCGACGACAGTAGGCCTCAGAGGACAAGAAGCAGTCCCAGAACAGACTCGAATGCTAACGCCAACCGAACAGCCGCACAGGAGACGACCCCGCCGACGGCGGCGGCGACTCGGGCCCGTCTGGCCGGCGGGGCTCGACGCAGTCGGTAGGCTCGAGCTCCGGATCGTGGACTGCGGCCGCCGCCGGCAGCACGTACCCTCCGGCGTCAGGCGGACGGGGTTCAGACAGCCACGGCGGCGGACAGCAGCAGCAGCAGCAGCAGCAGCAACAACAACAACAGCAGCAGCAGCAGCAGTACCAGGACTATCAGCAATACAACTATCCGTACTCGGGTTCCGGCTCGGGCTCCGGCTACGGCGAACACGCGGACATGCGCCGGTCCAGCGGCCTAGCCGAGTATGAGTACTACGACGATCGCAACGGCGACGGCTATGGCGGCGCGGATGCGTACATGGCCACAGGCCACGGCAGCAGTCCGAGAGGTGGCGGCAGCGGCGGCTACGGTAGCAGCGGCGGCTACGGAGGAGGAGGCGTGGACAAGAGCAGAGGTGACTACCACTATTACCATGAGACACCTCGCACTGCAGAGCCCCTGACTGTGTTCCTGACGGGCGACGACGACAGTAGTCGGTTCTTCTCGACGGTGGCTGCAGTCGAGATAGGCTGCAGCAGCAGCACGGCGACCGGCCGGCCGCAGCAGATTGGCTGCAGCATGGTCGGAGCCGGAGGGGCCGGGATCGGAGCCGTGGCCGTGGCCGTGGCCCCGGAGTCGGCCTCGATCATGTCCCCGGACATGGCCCGGGCCTCGGTCTACGGCGCCACTGCCGACTACTACCACGGCGGATACTCGGACCAGAACCCTCTCGGCGACCTCGCCTCGGACGGCCGAGGATGGGCACCATCTGGCTGGGACGGGGCCAATACGACGATCCTCTCCTGTACCGCAGCTGTCCCGATGGCCCCAGTGGCCCCGATGACTCCGATGGCTCCAATGGCTCCAATGGCTCCAATGGCCCCGATGGCCCCGATGGCCCCGATGACTCCGATGACCCCCGTACCCTCCATGCTAGACGTCTCTGCCGTCTCTACCTTGTCCCCTGTCGCTCCTGTGGACAGACCCCACGCGCCGACCACGCCGTACTTTTTCGGCGCCCGACCACTGGAGGTGGTGGCGGCAGCAACAGCAGAAACAGCAGCAGCAGAAACAGCAACAGCATCACCACGACCACGACCACCGCCACCGCCACCATTATACACCTCCCCTTGCACCCCCCCCTTTCTCCGCCATATGCGCAGCAGCAGCAGCAGCCTCAGCAGCAGCCTCAGCAGCAGCACTTCTATGACGTCCCTGGCCTCGCTGGCCATGTCGTCCGACGGTGGCAGTCTGCCGTCGCCTGTGCCGCTGGCCGTCGACGTGGCGAGCACAGCTGCAAACTCTATAGATGCAGTCTCCGAGGCAGAAAACACTCCCAAGGCGCCACCGGCCAACCTTGATCACTACTGGTCGCAGTTCCACCCCGTCTTTCCCATTGTGCACCGGCCGACATTCGAAGCGACGCAGCAGGAGCAACAGCCACAGAAGTGGGACGATTCGCTGCAGCGCAGCACCATGGAAGCAGTGGCTGGTCTGTTGTTTATCGGCAGGGAGGAGGAGGAGGAGGAGGAGGAGGAAGCGGATGACGACCAGGGGAACCGTGACAAGGACGTCGACGAGGACAGCAGCGGCAGCGGCCGCCTCCTGCGCCAGGTCTGGGAGACAGCACAAAAGGTGGGCTTGTGCTGCATCGTCTCATCTGCTCTGCTCTATCGCTAACCCCAGCAGTCGCCCGACTGGAACCTCGCTTTCATGCAGGCCGTCTTCCTCTGCGCTGTGCTCGCCTGTAGCCAACCACAGCCATCGTCCGCTGGGATTTCGTCAGCACTGCTGAACGCTCTCTGCTCGCGGGTGAGTGCCTCAGATTTCGTGGATCTCTCGTTTCGTCATGGTCCTCTCGCCGGCCCTGCATCTAGCTCTTCTCCATCGACTCCTCACTGGCCTGCGTCTTTTGCTGCTGTCCCTCCGTCGTCTTTTGTCCCGGGCCTGTCTTCCTTCGCTCCCGCTTCATCTTTTGTCCCGGCCTCGTCCTCCCCTTTCACATCCTCGTCTTCCTTTCCGCCTTCTTTTCCGCAGTCTTTTCCGTCTTTCTTTTCGTCATCCATCCCATCATCCATCCCGCCATCTGTCTCGTTTTCTTTTTCGCCTCCTATCCTGAGTGTTGGCACCACCTTTCCTTTCTTTCGACCTCATCTTTCGTCACCCCTGGATCAGCAGGTCTTAACCACGCCGTCATCTCCACAGATTCTGGACAGCGGACTCGCTGCTGCGACGCTCTATAGCTCCCCCACCTCTGCGCCCGCCCCTGGTCGCCAGGACGACGATATGCATTCTCGCTGGCAAGCCTGGGTCCAAGTCGAAGCGCGGCGCCGGCTGCGGGCTGCATGCTATTTCCTCCACGCGTACACAGCCCTCCATACGGGCTCGACACTAGCAGTCTCCATGGCCTGGACCGCTTCGACCCCCATCCCCCTCATTGGCCACGATAACGACGCTCACTGGGCTGCCATGACGGCAGAGCAATGGGCGGCAGCCGGCCATACCGCGCAGCCTCGCACGTTCATGCCGACGGAACAAAACACAGGCACGGCCTCGGTCAGCCTAGCCGCCCTAGACGAGGCCAACCTGCTCGCGGCCGCACACCTCTCCAATGGTGTCGCCCAATCACCAGCCGCTGCAGACCGCGTCCTGCATGCCCTGGCCTGCAACTCGCGCCTGCTATGGCCACGAGCAGCGTCCATGGAAGGGCGACGAGAAAGAGAGCAGGAAGAGGGAGAGCATGGGCAGAGGAGACAAGAACAAGAACCCCGAGACAGGGACGAGGGAGAACAGCAGCCCTCTACAACCTAGCTGACGCTGCCGGGGCCATCCGATCGCCACCCTAATGCCAGACCGGCTAGGAACACGGCCTGCTTCTGTATATGCAATAATATAAAAGAACATGATTTATTTAAACGAGACCCTATCAAATATTAACTTGACTGCGTCTCCCCTTGCATTGTGCCTGCACACACTTCGCGAAGCGAAGCATTAAAATGATGAAGCCGACAGCTGTAAAAGTATGCACGTCAACGATTAAGAAAAGCTAAATAAGGATAGAAAATGACCTGGAATCACGTCGGTTGGACACGCATTTCCTCGGCTCCTGCAGGCCTGCTGCATGTGTGGATCCGCATGTTGGTACAGCCTACTCGCACATCTTTAAATACGACGTCCTTCCCAGAGTGCAATAAGCGCTATAATCTGCCGTATTTCTCCATATTCTTCTCGCCCTGCCTCGCGACTGCCATGCCTACTCGCACGATACTCGGCGTGCTTAGCAAACTCAATCCAATTTCTTCTTGCTGCCCAGCGATGACAAGTCCACCTTGAATGATGTCCCCCCCCGTTGTAGACGACCCCTTGGAGGGTCCGCCTGGAACTTCTGCGCACGATTTCAAACACCCGAGGCTGCGAAATTTTGTGGGGTACGATGCGCAGATTGAATGGCTAGAATACCTGGGGCACGGCGAAGAGGGCATTACTTTCGAGGCATCCATTGGAGGCGACAGGCCCGTCTCCATTAAGGTGGTACGATGTGTTTCTTGCCTGTTTTTGAGACGGATGACCGGCCTTGGAGAGATTGCTGACCGTGGCCTAGTTCTGGCGCACGCTGCGGCCTCTGCTACAGAGGCGGTAATATGGAGACATGGTGTACTAGCCAGAGCGGCCCTTTGAGGACGAGTGCCGCACCGTTGCCTTGCTGGAGAAGATGCGGTGGGCTATGCAGTATACGGCGGCGGATCCCGACACGCAGGCCATCCGTCTGAATCAAGAGCCTAGGAACCAGCGCGATGCCATGCGCGTGCTCTTGGCCTTTAGCGACGAGCGGCGCCAGCGGAAGCCGGCAGAGGCTGCAGAGACGGACAAGCAAGACACCGACATTGGCCAGGCCCACCTCGACTTCTTTCGCGCCATTGCCTTTTTATGTCGAGGCCTTCAAGTACGACAACTGGCGCGGCGGCCGCCTCGTCGACTTTTGGCGACGTATACTCGCTGCTCACGCGCGGCTGGTTCCCGCCGTCTGCAGTGGTGCGCGATGCCACCAAGTGGTTTCGCGAGGACAAAAAGTGCGGGCCCAAGATCAAGCACAGAATGGTCAAACAGCCACAGCCACAGCCACAGCCGCGGACGGACAGGCTAGACAAAGAAACGGGTCCTCAGGGGGGATGAGGCATGAGAGAGAGAGAGAGAGAGAGAGAGAGAGAGAGCCGTCGCTACCGCTCACCTTCCAGTCAGCTCCCACCGGACCACTCTCCCTCCCCCCCTAGAACAATGTCTTGCGTCCGAGCAGATTTCGGCCGGCTGCCATGGTTGTGCCTTGAACTTTGGCCTTGCTCCTTCCCTGGTATGAAAAGGGCACAATCCCTCTGCGGGGAATATCTCTTCCGCCATTTGCAGACCGCCATGTGCATCCCCCCACATCCTTAACGTGTGCCACAGTCGTCGTCGAACCGTCTTCTAGGGGAGGAGGGGAGGGGGGGATCGACTAGAGGCGACTTCGTCTTGTCGAGAGGTGTGTGGCCGTTTTTTTGTGTCACCGGTGGGCGAGGCGTTTTTTTTCTCCGCTGTCCTCTGTCGGAGATACTTTTTCCGTGGTGGAAAAGCGGACGCGGACGTGAGACAAAATGCCGAGATGTCTCTAGACAAAGCTGATAGCTCGCAGGAGGGAAAGGAACCCCTCGATGGACATTATCACGTGACCAAACCATCCAATAACAAGGCTGCATTGCAAAATAGGATTGTCCAAAGAAGCATTGCTTTTTACTGGGGCCTGACTAAGCATACGGGTCAGGCAATATCTGACGTGTCGGACTTTTCCTTGCCCAAAGACACGTTGCGGAACTGGGCGCTGGTGGGGTGCTTTTTATTTTTTTTTAAAAAAAAAAAACGAACGGGAAGGATGCGGTAGACGTAAAGGTTGCCAATGTCGACGACAGGATTTTTTGCATCTGACTATGCCATAGTCAGTCTATTTGTACGAGCATACGAGTACGAGTCTAGTGTGTACGGGAGTATTTGTACCCGTTGGTGGGAACACGGCTCTAATAATACCTAATACCCAACACAAAGGCGCAGGAGCCAAAATGCGACGACGGCACAGAGTGCGGGAACAAACAGGGTATGATTGAGATGTGGAATGTGGAATCAGCATACACTCGTACGAAAAAAAGACTAGGAAAGGTAGAGCATAAAAGAATAAACTTGGTAGAGATGCTGGGATGGTTCGAGTCTAGACCTGCAGTCGAAAGATCTCCTTGTCCATCCTCCCAAAGATCAGCGAGATTGAGCCTGTCACGCTGGGGGACCGCAGAGAGGATGCATACATAAAAAAAGAGGACGACGGCAGACGATGGCAGGCGGCAGACGGGCGACGGCGGCAGACAGACATCGGCCAGCTGTCCTCAGGCACTGCAAACACAGCCACACACTCTGTGCAGCCCTTCTCTCCGTGCAGCGGCGGGAAAGACGGATCCGCTACCGGGCAGGAAGGGCAGCAAGCCGTGCGTGCTGTCCTGCATGTGTGTCAGGCTCAAACCAGCACAGTCCGTTGCCTGTCTGGCCGCGTCTCAAGGCGCCGTAGATCCGGCAAGCCTTGACAGCAGACACGTAAGACAGATTGTATCGTATCTTACAAATAGATTCGCTGTTATGCTCTGCAATGCTGGTGCGTTTGCAGCAGACTCGTTTCTTTGGGGGTTTGGCAGATCACCTCTGTCGATCACCTGAAAACAAAAAAAAAAGGATGCCTGGAAACTCGAGTCCGTTTCTGGACTCCGTTATCAATAATAAGATGCAAATATGGAGGGGGCGCATTCGGGGAATGACCGGAGAACAAAGGTGAGACAATCCATGCAGACAAGCCCTGTTTGACCAGAATCCAAGGCCGCCTGTCTCACCCACAGACGGGTCTCTCCTAGGGAATGTCCGGGTTGCCCGTGGGGGGGTTGCCACCCTGTTGGCCACGTTTCCGCTGGCTTTTTCTGCCGTCTTATCGCTGCCCCATGTCCTCTGCCCATGTATGTACATATTACTCGTACATATTTGTACACCCGTGTCTCGGTTTCTGTGGCATGCATGCCCTTGAGCTTTTTCCAATTTGCCTAAATTCGGGCTGGAGAGTCCACTATAGGGGGGCGGCACTACCGGTCCCCCTTTCCCCACAGCGCCTGATTTTTCCTTCCTGCAGATATTACGGGAACCTCTCGTCGCGCAGCCTTACCCCACAGAACCCACAGCGCAAACCAGTCCGCTGGAGTGTGGATTTTTAGGGGTGCGCTGTAGTAGCGGCGAGCTGCTGCGGCACGAGCATTACGAATGAGAAACATTCCGCTGGCATCGCCGTCAGAGACGGCATCTTTTCCCCCGGCACAGCAGCGAGCAGGGACAGCACAAGGACAGCGCAGGGACAGCACAGGGATAGCAACAATAACCAAAAGAAGAAAAGAAAAAAAAAAGCAGATACAACAGGGTCCACTTTTCCTGCTCATTCCCCCCCCCCCTCCCCTTCATTATTCTGCTGCACAAAAATTTTCTTTTTCTGTTTCCTTCTTTGCCTACTCGTATCTTTGTCCGACTCGATATCCACCACTCGGACTGTCGCCGCCCATTCTGACCGCCATTTACGAGAAGGACCCTTGCACGGTCCGGAATCCTTCGTAGATTACGCCTGTCTTGGCCTCGTCCCATTCGCGGGCAGCTTGTCCGGGGCATGTCTGTCCGACCGGACGGCATGGCATGTCTTTCTCCCCCTCCCCCTCCCCCTCGCTCTCCCCCCCCCTACCATTTGTCGGCGCTAGGCCTATGGGCTGCCAGAACCACGTACTGGCTGTGACAATGGATGCGCTGGGATGACGGGGGGGGGAGGGGGGCAGTGACGGGCGTGGTGACGGGGCGTGGAATGGGCGGGAAGCACACCGAGTGGCAGCACACAGTGGCGGCGGCACAAATTCCCGTAAACAAATATCACGTCGTTTCCCGACTATCCTCCACTGCCCCGTTGTTTCCGTTCCATTCCATAGGACGGGAGCTCGGTAAAACAATACGAAATGGGTGTACGAAGCCACCCCTAACCCCCCCTCCCCTCCCCCCTCCGAAAACGAGAACCCGGATGTAAAATAGAAGGAAAACAAAGGAAAAGAAAAATTAGATAAAAAGAGGGCTAGAATGCAACACCCCCACACTTTTTTTTTTTGGCGGCCCCGGTATACGGGATATGCGCGGTGTAATTCCAGATTGTTACCCCAGAATGCCGTTCCAAAGGGAAGGTGCGACTCGGGGAGATGAACCGGGTCTTCCAGTTGGGGCAACAAAAGAAAAGTGTGCGAAAAAATGCAGGGAAAAAAAAAACGGTAAATTTATTTTTTGGAAGACGGAAATCGGAAAATACGGCCAGGCAGCAAGCTCCTTGCTTCCCTCCCAAATCCTGTTTGTTGCACAACGGGGAATCCAGCACCAGAGCCCCGTCTTGGTCGCCCAGTGGGGAGCTGCTGTGCCGTGACGGTCTCTCGCTCTGAGTCTTGCCTGTTACGTGTTACAATGTATTATCTCTTGCATTTTTCCGTTTTTCATACATTTTTTTTTTCTTTTTCCCCCCTTACCCCTTTTGCGCCTTGTCTCTGCTTTTTTTCTCTTTTTCCTTTTTTTTTCTTGTAATACTGCGCGTCGTCACACACCCGTATAGCCACCGCTCATCCCTCATTCCGTCGTGTCTCCCTCTTCCTTGTCTCTTCTGCTTCTGCTTCCTCCCATTTCCAGCCTGTTCCATCTTCTCGTCTCTTTAGGCCCGAATCGCACTGCCAGCAAAGCTGCCACACCACCGCCCGCCTACAAATAAAACCCGTTCGTCCCGGCCTAGCTCTGCCTTCCAGACAGCCCCAACCATCTCCACATCACTTCCAGTCCAAGCTTTCAATACTCGCGCGGTTGAGACCACCGGTCTATCCGAAGAGAGTCATTTTAATCCCACTGATCTCTACCACTCTCGTTTTATTTCTCTCTTTTTTTCTGCTTGCTCTTGCAAGTTCAAATTCATAGCTCGCCGCCAGGGGCAACACCCAGTGACCAAGCTTTCGCTTCTTTCCAAGCCTTTTTTTTTTGCACTCTCAGTCCGTCAAGCACACGAGAGGTTGTATTCACCTTTCCGCCCCAGGAGACAAACTTCAAAAAGACTCACATCTCCCTCCAGCCGCCGCAGAAAGCCCAGCTACTCCAAGAGACAAAGCCAAGAGAAAAAAAGAAGACCCCAAAAATAAAATAAAATGCCGGGCCAAATCGTCGCTCCCATTCCGGTCTCGCCGCAGCACCGCAGCCTGCCGCTCTGCTCAGGCGCAGCTCCGGACCTGTTTGCCAGCCTCAGCGCCACGGTGACTGCCTCCAGCAGCCACGGCGGCAAGCTCTGCGGCACCGACACTCCCTATTACATCCCTGAGAACGACTACACCGTGCCGGCTCCGCCGCCGCCCAGCCCTGTAGGCTTCCGCAACGACCACTGGTCGCCGGTGTCTGCAGTCAACAAGACCGGTGTCACGCCCGTGTGCCGCTGACAGCTTCTTCCTGCTTCATGCGCGTGCGCCTGCGAAAGACAAAAAAGAAAACAGCTCAAAACAACGCAACACACACACCCACGGGGGGTTTATTCGGAGTTTTTGCTTTCTTCTTTCTCTTCTCTTGTTCAGTCTTCTCTCGCATCTTATCCGTTGGGCGTGTTTTTTTCTTTTTTTCTTAATTTTTCTTCTTACGTTTGGGCGACACAACTGCGACTTACAGGAAACGGCCGTATTTTATGCTTTCTTGATCTTTTCTTTTGTTTTTACGTCTATTCTTCTCATTTCTTATTTGGACGTCCCAAGTCGAGCTGGTACCTTGCAAGTTGGGAACGGGGTTTTTTGGATACACAAAAGTTCGTGGTGTCGATTTGTATTTTTTAGGGAATTTTCTCCGGCCTTCGATTGCGTGATTGAGCCGCCTGTACTTAATTCAATAGAGTTTTTTCTTTCTTTTTTTGGAACAAAAAAGAAAATTACACGATCACTGGTAACCTGCTATCCTAACGAAACGACGGAAGCGAACAGCTGCCCAGGGCTGCTTGATCCGATCTGCGAAGCGGCGGCACTACCCAGCTCCAGCGGCACTGGCCGCAGCTGCAGACCCGCTGTGAATTTAGCAGAAGCTAAGGATAACGCTCATTAAACATCCCTAGGACGAAAGGCCCTGAAAGGCCTCGAAGACGATTGCCCGCCACAAATCGGAATGTTGTTCTTCTGCTTTCCTACCATTTCTTGTCCTCTTTTTCGTTTCGGAGTTTTCCTTCTTTTCTCTTCCTCTTTTTTTTCTGTCTTCTTTTCGTTATCTATTTGTGAGCCGGTTACGAGCATTAGGTGCTCTGCTGTGTTGCCGCGACAAAGGCCGCACGCGCCGCCAAAGCACAGACCCGCCACTTAACGCGAATTGAGACGCGTCAAAAACGCGTCTGCGGGTCTCCTTCGCGGTCTCCTTCGCGGTCTCCTTCGCGGTCTCCTGGGAACATCGACTCCATTCATTAATCTAGCCAAAAATCCCCGTCTACCAAAGAGGCACCCCCTTCCTTCCTAAAAAATTTCCCTCCTTGTCTCAACGTTCTTGCTGCATTTTGCTTTTCGCATTGGCTACTATCCCATACAGCCTGACTTTTTGTCTTTTATCACCATTCGAACCTTCTTTATACAGCCATTTCTATTTCATCTTTAAGCAGGAGCGATAGACATGGCTCGCCCTTCGCGTCGATCGGGTGCAGCAACGGCTGCATCGAAGCGTGCGGGCGTTGCGCCTTCTGCCGGACGCACCATCGATAGCTTTGGCCGCGTATCGAAGCGTGTTGCGCCTTCCTCTGTGAAGAAAGCGACAACCATTCGTCCGGACGCTGCCGAGCGATTCCTCGCTGGAGAAAGTAGGCAGAAAAAGGAGCAAGTCTCGATTGAAATTCCTTCTCTGCCTCCTGCGCTATCCTCCGCATCACGTCCCGCGGCTTCTCCATCACCCACAGCCTCCACCCCCACAAAGCGCAAGAGAAAGGCCTCGGACGCTGTCGACAGCGACGTCGTCGCTAAACAACCTGCGGCCTCTTCGGCCTCTTCCAAGCGTGCCCGCCGAGCAAGAGCTTCGATTGCCGACATCTTTGCGCGATCGCTGCAAAAGAAGGAAGAATCATCTGCCTCGCACAGCGACACCGAGGAGTCGTCCGCTTCTTCTACCCGTTCTGTCAGCACCGCTCCCACATCACCGTGCGAGTCGGAAGCAGAGCTCGACAGCTGCTGCTCGGTTCTCCCGTCCGAACTCGTCGAGCTGCTCCGCCTGCAGGCCGCCTTTATCAAGACACTCGCACTGCACCATGCCCACCACGGCCATGCTGCACCTGTCGACCTCCGTGTTCTCTGCCCGAGCGTGGCCCAGGCTTGGGGCAAGCGGAGGGTGATGCTTGACGACATCCAGCGCTGCATCGGCGGGCTGGCAAGCGAGGACAAGACCGCCGCCCAGAACAACAACAACAACAACAACCCTCTTTTTCTCTCTGACTACGGCCGTGGCAAGATCTGCATCGAGCTGCAGCCTGACGCCCTTGCCATCAGCACCCTCAGCGACCAGCTGAATCGCACCTTTGAGGCGAACCTGCGGGCTCAGTGGTCTGTGCACGTTGGTCGCCATGACGACGCCAACATCCCATCTTTCATCCAGAGCCTGCCCAAGGCACCCATCACGAAATGCGCATCGCTGCTCAAGACCTCGGCCATGCGGGCCAAGGGCCAGCGGACGCTGGAGGAGCTGATGCGGGGGATTGCGCTCAAGAAGCAGGAGAAGGAGGCTGAGGAGGCGCGCCTGAAGGCGCCAGCGGTGATGGAGGTGGACCGGGAGCAGTCGGCCAGCTCACCACAGTCGGCGGCGGCGGCCTCCAAAACAACGGCTGCTGGTCCGCCCATGAATCTGCTCGACCGCATCCGCTATCGCCAGCTGCAGCGGGCCCAGCTTCAGGATGCCGCGGGACCGCCGCCGACGCCCGAGGAGCTCGAGCGTCGTGCCGCGCTGCACCGTGCCAGCGACATTGCCGAGGTGCTCATCATGCTGTGCACGTCGTCGTCGATGGGCCGTCGGCAGAGCCGCATCTCGTTTGGCATGGCCGCCATCCTCACCAAGCTCAGGGACTCGCTGCGGCTGCCGATCGCACGCGAGGAGGCGGCATCGTGCGTGCGGCTGCTGGCCCGAGAGGTGGCGCCGCAGTGGATCCAGCTGGTCAGCATGGGCGGCCGTGAGATTGTCATCATGCTGGCCGACTTCGTGCCGAGCAAGACGGAGATCCAGAGCCGGGTGCAGAGCTTGTCGCAGTAGACGGAACGTGGGAAGAGCGCGCATGTGTATCTTGATTTTTGTTGTACTATACCACCCAAGTTTTTTTTTGGTTCTTTTTTTTTGCACACCACGCATTCTTTCCAGTTAGCAACGAGATGGTCACACAAAACAAATCAAGTCAGTTACCATCGAAAACAAAGAAAACGTCTATTGAGTCCCCGTCCTTGTCAGGACACGGCCACGTCTAAATAATGGTAGATGAAGCTGAAAAAAGTATGTAGCCCAAAATATGTAGTTATATAACGCTATGCACCTTCATTCCTTCGGCAAGTCAAGGCCTGCCAGCCAGCCTCCCCTTCCCAAACCCAGAAACAACCAGCACGCACGTCATTTCTCTACCGCGGACCCGTAGTTTGTGCATGCCTCCCCTCCCAGCCCCAGGGTGCTTGGTGGACAGAGCGTCCTCCGAGGCATCCTCTCCCACGGTCGACATCCCTGGGGGAGCCTCCTTTCGGAGGTAGGGAGAGAGACGAGGACGCAGGAGAAGGAAAGGTGCGAGACACAGCGAAGAGGCGAAAAGAAAATGTATCGAGAGGAGGAGGAGGAGGGCGGCGGTTCGAACTCGACGTGTTGTTGGTTGTGTCTACATGTTTGCGTGTATTGATTTTTCGGGGGGTTCCTTTTTTTGTTCCTTCGTTTTTTTTTTTTGTCATCGCTGCTGGAGCGACGGCGGCAGCGTGTGGGCGGGCGGGAATTTTTTTACTTTTTCTTTTCAAACTTGGGCTTGCCAATGTCGGAGCCGCGCAGCTTGACGTTGAGGACGCGCTCGATGGTGGAGAGGACCTTTTGGTCGGGCTGGCCGTCGCCGCGCTCCATGGAGGCGATGACGGCCGGCTGGGTGTTGCAGCGGTTGGCGAGGTCCTTTTGGGACATTTTGGGCTCCATCTTGGCGCGGCGGTCGGCAATGATGGCGCCAATCTCCTTGCCAATCTGCTTCACCTTGACAATGTCGTCGGACCGGTCGACCTTGGTCAGGTGCTGGCCCTCGACGCCCGGCCGCGACGTCGCGTTGCCCGTGGCGTACTTCTTCTCCGTCGCCACAATGTTGCCGCTGCGGTGCGCCGCGTTGAGCGCGCTGCGGCCCTTGACGACGCTCTCGCGCGGGCCGCCGGCGCCGCCGCGGTTCTTGCTGCCAATCTTGGTCACCTGGTCCCACTCCATGCTCATGATGGGCAACTTTTTGGGGGGGGTTCTCTGGATAAAGAGGTGTTGATGTGTTGATGAGAAGGAAAGGGTTGGTCTGTCGTGCGCAAAAATGACGATGTGTGTGTTCGCGGGATGTGGTTATGAAGAGAGAAAGAGGAGAAAGAGGCAAAGCCGCACGAGCAGAGAACGGGTACGAGTAAGAGATGTGGTTGGTGGGGTTGGCGGCCCCAAAAATGATAGTGGTGGAAGGCGATAGAATATGGTCCCCGCTGGTGGCGGCTAGAAAGCCTTGGTGCCGCCGGCTGACTCAACCGGTCTTGTGTGGCTGTGCGGTGTGAGGGCTCACGGTATTCCTCGTAAGCGGAATGAATCATGATTAGTCATAAATTACACTCACCGGCAGATTTGTGCGTTAGCTGGACGAGCACAACTGGATTGCTCCATGCAGAGCGAGGCGTCGGGATTCTTCGACCTGGAAGCTTTTTGGGGTGAAGAAAGAGTCTGGAGATTCTTTAAAAAAGCAATTTATCCAAATGTGGAACGGCCCAGGCGAGGAAGCGTGGTAAGGTACAATGCTGCAGGGAGATTCTCCCACGTACAAAAAGCCATGGTGGAAGACCAAGTCTGGGAAGACCGGACGAGTTGGGCGGTGATACTCAGTGTTGGCTGCCCGTATAAGAGTTGCTCATATAAGAGTTGGTTGTCTTTTAACGTGTCGTGGATCTTGCGTGAGGGTTCATGCTCTCACGACGTGGAACAACGCTTGGGCTCTTCTTGTGATTCCCACGGTGTTTTTCCCCTTTGGTATGAGATCTTTGGTTGCCTGGTGGATGGCTGGCTCCTTCTGGCGGCTTTGTTATGGCAGACCAGGAGTCAACTGTCGGATTGCTGCGCGATATACACCTCAGGCATGGCAGGGCCGTCACGGATCGTCATTGTTATCGCTGCAGCCACGGCCGTGGCGAGGGGCATCTTGGACTTTGTGGCAAGCTGTATGCTGGAATCACAGGTGCGGTACGATATGATGCACATGGCCTCTGGCGTACATAGGCGGGCCTGGCAACATCTTCACGGACTCTGGCAGGCCGGCGTGCTCTTTTTCCGGCGCGGGCTGCCCGTGTGGTCCCGGCTTACGCCACTGCCGAAGAGCATGGGCCGACCGGCCGACGCGACGGAGCGCCGCCTCGAGAGTCTTCCGACTGTGATCAGAGGAAGAATGGAAATTGCGCATGCCTGCTTCGATCGGACCGGAGGACATCTCCATGGAAAGCCCATGGAAGGCTCTACGGAATTCTATAACCGTGCCACTGGGGAAAAGGAAATGTCGACAGAGCTATTTGGAATAGGGAGAGCGTGCCGAATGCTACGTGTTGATGGTAAGATATCTGCGGAGCCGCCGCCCGCCGTACGGACAGTCTAGTCGGTTCCGAAAGGAGGAAGCGGAGAGAGTCGATTAGAGTATGGCATATATGGCATAGTAGGAGCTCCTAGCGTCAAGACCCAAAGCTTGTTCGCGGCACGTAAGATGCGAGTGCTCCGCAGCGGCAGAAGCGGTCTGCAGGAGGAATTCCAAATTCCAAATTCCAGTCTCCGCTGATGCGACACTGCTGAACGTGCTGCGGGTTCCAGGCTTGCGGGGCACGGCAGCTGCAGGCCATGACAAATAAGCCCAGCCGCTAGCAGCGAAGGTGGCCCCCCACTGTATGCCGCCGCTCCACGTTCTGGCTCTCTGGCTCTGGCGCTTCATCGCTGCCGGAGGACAGGTTCCCCCCGGAGGGTAGCGTTCTTGAATTTGAAATCGTTCCCGTGAGAAACGGGGCTTCTGGAATGTTTAGTGCAGCAGCCTTGCCCCCCCACCCTTCTGCATTATTTGCATTTGTATTTGTACATATTGAATGGCAATTATTGCACGGTGCAATTACAGGGCAGAAGTTATACTGCCGAATGGGGAAACCGGCAGGTGAGGGGCATCGTCAACCCTTCCCGGAAGGGCAGCGGATTTGGAGTGTGTGGAGACTGGCGTCTTGGAGTGACGTCGTGGAGCTGCAGTCGATTACTGTTTTGTCTGCACGCCGCAAGCCGTGTCACCAGAGCAGGCACACCGTTTTGTTTTCTGCGATCAGGTCAAGGGATGTAGATCATGAGCACACGGCAGACTATCTGTAGACACACAACTATATATACCTGGCGTTCCTCCCTGCTTCTGGTCATTGTTCTTGCTTCATCCACAGCATCTTCTGATCTTGACAGCATCTTCCGATCTTGACACACAACATCTTTCGGTCTTTATCCCTCAGCTCTGTCTGCTCGGTTCAATTACCCACCTGCCCTTCACACACACACACACACACACCCGCCACCATGGTTCTCACTGGACACTGCCTCTGCAAGGCCGTCACCTACTCCATCGACATGGAGAAGCCGCTTCTCGTCGGCTACGACCACTGCGACGACTGCCAGCGCCAGAGCGGCTCGACCTACTGTAAGTCCATCCGAGCAGCGCTGTTTTCTTTTTTTTCTTCTTTCTCGTGCTGACGGCCAGCCCTCGTCTGTGTCGTCCTCAAGGACAAGCTCACGATCAAGGGCCCGACCAAGAGCTGGGCCGGGCTGGGCTCCTCGGGTAAGGCGGTCCACCGCATCTTCTGCTCCGAGTGCGGCTCGCCCATTGCCCACGACCCGGACGCCGCGCCGGACATCATCGCCATCAAGGGCGGCACCCTCGACTCGGAGATTAAGCGCACGCTCAAGCCCGACACGGAGATCTGGACCGTGGGCAAGCTGCCCTTTTGCCAGGAACACCTCGAGAAGCCGTTTACACACATGCCCGAGTAGGCTGGCCATTTGAAGAGAGAAATAAGAACAAAAAAGAGAAACCAAACAGGGCAAAATATAACGGAGAGCAAACAGGTGCTGCATTCTTGGCGGGAGCGGAGAGCGGGCTTGCATAGACACGGCGGAAGGTGTACAGTATGGGGAACTGTCCGTCATGCGGGCTGGGTGTGACGAGTCGGCGTTGTTGCTGGTTGGCAGTGGTGTTGGTGTCGGGTTTATATGGCGAGGCGGCCGCTGCGGCGTATCTTGATAGATTTGAATGACGATAACGTTATGAACGATGAGCTGGCTCTCGTGTGATCCCACGTAGCATCGGCAGGACCTGTGTCGTCTGCATGGCAACGTGGAACAGTCCATAGACCCAGTGTTATACTAGGGAACATTGTTTAAAAAAAAAAAACAGGCATTTCACTATCGTCAACTATCGTCAGGTACATACACAAATGTCTCATACAGTCGTCAATACATAGCCGTCGCGAGCTGCTACCTAACAGAGCAGCACCCAGAGCGTGGCCACTGCCGCGGCCGCCCAGAGAGGCAGCGTCGAGATCGTCGCCCGCGGCACGGCGGCGCCCGGCAGCTCCTTCTGCACGGTGCCGGTGGACGACGCGCTCACCAGGGTGCAGCTCGCGGTGCCGCAGGTGTAGCCGCTGGGGCAGCAGCCGGCAATGGCGCCGGCGTCGGTGCCGCAGAGGAACCAGCCGGTGGCGCAGGTGGCTGTGGTGGTGGTGGTGGTGGCGGTAGCGGAAGCGGTGTCGCTTCCGACGGTGACGACAACGACAACGGTCTTGCCGTTGACGTCGACGACGGTGGACGACGACAGCGAGGACGCGGCGGGGCAGCTGGTGGTCTGGCAGTCGCGGCCGGTCTGGCAGCAGCCGCCGCCAGCGGAGGCGACGCAGGCGTAGTAGCCGGTGGGGCAATAGTCGGAGGAGGCGGAGGAGGTGGAGGACGATGTCGTGGTTGTGGTCGTCAGTGTCGGCTTGACGGGGGCGACACCATTGTTGCTCGACGAGGTTGTAGTCGTGAACGTCGCCGTCGTGGTCGACGTCGTCGTGGGCGAGGACGTCAGCGTGGTGGTGCGCGTGGTGGTGCCGCCGCCGGGCGTGACGGTGACGATGACGGTGACGACGGCCGTGGTCTGCGGCGTGGTCGAAGCGACGGCGGTCGACGTGGTGGTGACCGTGGCCGAGGTGCTGGTGACGCCTGGGGAGTTAGAAAAACAGCAGATACAGGGCAACACAGCGCAGACTCACATCCCACGCCCTGGCACACAAAGCCAGAGAGACAGCAGCCGCCGCCAAGGCTCGTCGGACAGGCCACCAAGTCGTCGCCGCAGCTCGACACCGACCCGCTGCACGTCGACCCGTTGGGGCAGCAGCCCACGCTGCCCAGCCCCGTGTCCGTCACCTCGTAGCACGTGTCGTCGGTCGGGCAGCAGCTGTACGGGTAGCCAATGTCCTCGCAGCTGCTCGTGTTGGTCGGACAGGCCCACTGGCGCCGCTGCAGGTGCCACAGGGCGTCGGCGGCGCGGCGGGCGACGTGGCTGCCGGTGTCGGTGCCGGTGTCGGTGTCGGTGTCGGCTGCTCGCATCGGCTGCTGGACAGTCTCGGCGTGGAAGGCAAAGGGCGGCCGGAACGGCTGCGGGAACAGAGCTGCCGATGTGTTTCTGTCGCTTTCGCCCGTGCTGTTGTCTTGGCCCTGGTCCTCCATCTCCGTCTCCGTCTCCGTCTCCGTCTCCTCGTCCATCGGCCACCTCCCGTGCTGCCCAACCCAGGCTGCCAGCTTCCGCCCAAAGAGGGTCGCCCACGCCCTGCCGCCGCCTGCCTCGCCGCCTGCCTCGCCGCCTGCCTCGCCAGTGTACACCTCATCGTCGCCGTCGTCAAAGGCGAGGTAGTGCTCCGGGTAGAACTTTTCGCCCTCGTCGAGGCTCATCTTGCGCACGGCGATCGGCTGCCGCTGGACGTCCTCAGCCTGGACGAGGACGAGCAGCAGCAGGGACGCCGGCAAGCCGAGCAAGGCTCGTGATATGTGCATCTTGTTGTGGTACCTTGGTCGGTCTCGATGCTCGGCCCGTTGTGTACGATCGTTGTGTGCGATGCGATGGCAGCTGGATCGTTGGCCGAGCAAGGTTGGCTGGGAGAAATCGCGGGAGAGAGAGCGGGATCTAAGATATTCTGCCCATTTTGAACGTTGCAGAACCGTGGGGCCGGTGCAGACTTAAAAGAGCTAAAGCCAAGAGAGAGAGAGAGCGAATAACCTAAAAAAAGGAGCAATCTCGGAGGCTGGGAGGCGTGGCCGATCCTGCAGTCGTCATCCTGACCGATAGCTGATACGAGTTGGGAAGAGGGAAGGAAGCTAAGCTCCGGTACCACTTTAGGCGCCCCTCACGTCTCCCCAGCCACGCATGATGGCCTGCTATTAGCGGCAGCTGTCTCACCGCCATGGCCCGCGCCGGTTGGCTTGACAGCTGCAACAGTGCTGTAAACGCAACTCGCAATTGCGGTATTACGTCATTGGGAAAATCTACAGCGGGAACACCGACTACGGATCCTCTGTGCTGTTTTTGCTGGTTTTGCCGTTGAAAAAAAGCGTTGAAAAAAAAAGCGCCAGCTGAAGAGCATCAGCATTCGCGGTTGAGTTGTTCTACATGGTCTACTATGGTACATTTGGATGTTTTTTTTTGCTCGGTCTGCTCTGCTCACCAGAGGCCGAGCTCGTCCTGCTTCTTGTCCACATTGGCGGATGCCGGTGGAGGAGTCCCCGCTGCCGTCTCCGCTGCCGTTGCTGCCGCCGTCACCGCCGCTTGGCTGCCCCGTGTCGCCCCCTGCAGGAACGACGCGCACAGCAGCCCCGTGGCCACGCTGACGTTGAGGCTGTCCACGACGTCGTCGTGGAAGCCGGAGCGGTTGGCAATGCTGACCTCGACGTCGGCCACCCGCCGGATCGCCCGCGGCAGGCCCTCGCCCTCGCTGCCCATGACGAGGATGCACGGCGTCTCGCGCAGCGGGTCGGCCACCTCCAGCGCGGCCAGGTCCATGTGTGTGTGCTGCGTGTTTTGCATGTTGTGATGTCGGCGGCTCATATCAGGCGCCGGCGGCATCGCCGCAAACACCCGCCACCCGGCCTGGCGCGACCGGGCCAGAAAGTCGGCCGGCTCCTCGACGGAAAACAGCGCCATGGCCTCGGCCGCGCCCGCCGACGCCTTGAGCGCCACCGACGTCAGGCTGGCGGAGCTGCGCTTGGACACGGCCACGGCGCTGACGCCGAGAAAGCTGGCCGACCGCAGGATGGCGCCGAGATTGCCCGGGTCCAGCACCTGGTCCAGCAGCAGCACCAGCGGCATGTAGTGCTTCTTTTCGTCGTTGGCACCGGCTATCTCGGCCGTGCGCACCGGCACAAAGTTGTCCGTGCCGTTGACCTGGGCATCCTCGCGCGACTGGTACCCGAGCTCGACCGGGAAGCCCGGCCCGCGGCCGTCGGCACCGGCACCGGCATCGGCATCGGCATTGGCATTGGCATCGTTGCCGGCCGCCGCTGCGTACGCCTGCAGCGCCGTTACCGGCAGCTGCGGCAGCGGAGACGCTTCCAGCACGTAGCCGTTGTGCGGCCGGCCCTTGCTCATCTTGTCCAGCAGCCGCTGCCAGCGCTCGTCCACCACCTGCGTGGCTACGCCGCGGCTGCGCGCGAGCCGCTCAATGGCGCCGTGGTCTCGCACCGCCGGCCCGTCGACGCCGTACCCTCCTCCTTCTCCTCCGCCTCGGCCGCTGCTCCGGTTGGCGCCGCCGTAGACGTACAGCTTGTAGAGGTGTCGACGCCCGCTGCGCAGGGCCGCCTCGACGACCGAGCGGCCGTACAGGAACTGCGATGCGGCCGTCGTGAAGGGGATCGAGAGCGGGACCGCATCGGCTCTGCCTGACCGGTCTCGGTCTCTGGAAGGTGCCGGTGCGTCCCACTCTTGTCTGTCTCGTGTGTTTCGTGTTTCTTGTGCGTCTTGTCTAGCCCAAGGCTTCTCCCGTCTGCTTTCTCGCCTGCTTTCCCACCCACCCTCGTTCTCGCCTCCCTCCTCTCCTTCTCTTCCGCCTCCCCACCTGCCGCCCCTCTCGCCGCTCCTCTCGCTGCTCCTCCCTTGCTGCGTCCAGCTTTCACGCCCTCTCTCGCCGGAAGCGCTGCTGCGGGCGTAGGATCTGCCTGGGTCGCGCGAGTCTCGGGGCCGGCGCGCGTCCCGGGAGCCGCGCGGATCCCTCGCTACACGCCACTCGCCCGGGCCGCGTCGTCTTGTGGTTGGCATGGGGTCGCTCTCGTATCGGTTTTGGAACTGGTCTTCGAACGAGTTGTCGCCGTCGCCGTCTTGGCCGTCTTGGCCGTCGAGCTGGCGCTTCTTCTGCTGCAGGGCCTTGACCTCCTCCTCCAACTGCCCGCTCTTGAGTTGGTAGACCAGGCTCTTCTTGCCAAACTTGTCGTCCGGGTCAAAGAAGCGCTCGCGCCGCGACTTGGGCTTGGGCAGCGGGTCTTCGGTCACATCCTTTTTGCCGCGTAGGATCTTGTATGTCGGCTTGGGCGCCGCCTGCCGCGCCTGTCGCCGCTCGCTCACGCGCGCCGCCACGCGGGCATCGTAGCCGCCCGGCCGCTGCTTGTTGTCGCCCCGGAATGTGCGGCGCAGGCCCCGAACAATGGCCGACATGGACGACGGCCGCGCAAAGACGGCCGGTACGCCATGCTGGTGCGGGCCGGAAACGATGGCATGGCCCGCGGATGTGGAGAAAACAAGGGGAGAAGCGCGTACGGCGGCAGTAAAGGCACGCATCGCCCTTTGTTTTCCTCTGTTTGGTCTCCCGTTGCGGCCACAGATGTAGTGGACGAAGTATTATATGAAGAGCGTTCTTGCAGACGTAGAGGAGTTCATTTTTTAATGTGGAGACCCTTTATCGCTTATCGGGTCGCGTACCAATTTACGCCATCGCGTCTCGACGACTGCCCGGATTCACGTCGCACAACCACCACCACGGCGCATCAACTTAAGGGCTGCCGACGGGACCCAATCCGACCGAATTCGTTGCTTGAGCCGAACCCAGCTGGATCTATAAGAAAACAGCAGCAGACGTTCTGAATAATGCACCGTCTTGCTCGGGTAAGACCGCCACTCTCTGAACGACCCTCCCCCTCCTCCTCGACCACGTGTCGCCTCTGCTGCGTTGGCCAGCACCGTTCTGACTGTTTTTGGGGGTTGCTTCCGTTCTTGGACGTCTAGCCTCGCATGCCAGACACAGAGTTATAACACATGCCATACCTCGGCTTGCTGTCGAAGCATCTGGCTTAGTGTTTCTCTCTCTCTCTCTCTCTCTCTCTCTCTCTCTCTCTCTCTCTCTCTCGGCTCATGAGTGATGACGACTCCTCCGACGCCATGGGCGACGACCCGTTTGCCATGCTCGCCATCGACGCCAGCAGACATTACGGTGCGTCGTCGTCGGCGCTGGACGGCGCGTTCGCCACGAGCGGCGTGGCAGACCCGGACAATGTGTGGCTGGGCGGTGGCTTCGGCAGTCCGGTGAACCACGGGCAGGAGGCGGACAACCGAACAGGCGGAGGGGCTGTGGAGGCCATGCTGGGCGTGGCCGGCGACATGGAGCCCTTGGACGCCGAGAATGAGGCCGACGCCTTTCTTACCGCCACCTTGGATATTCCTTCTGCAGACAACCCACCACCCAACGCAGCTGCATCGGAAGAGACGTCTGTTCCAGCGGACGTGCCCTCCCAGCTGGATCCTGAGGAGGAAGCGGAGCCAGAAGAGCCAGAAGAGCCAGAAGAGCCAGAAGAGCCAGAAGAGCCAGAAGAGCCAGAAGAGCCAGCACCAGCAGAACCAGGCGAGCCAGCATCAGCCGAGCCAGCATCAGCAGAGCCAGCATCAGCAGAGCGAGCATCGGCAGAGCCAGCACCAGCAGAGGACCAAGACAAGCAGGTCCCAACGGAGGAAGAGGAGCAGGGGCCGCGCAGCCGCCCCATGGCTGAGCTGCAAGTCATCATCAAAGCTCTCCCTGAGCGTCTCCGCGACGCGTACCAAGAAGTCCTTCCGAGCAACTACGTCGGCAGCGTGATCAAGAGGGTGCGCGGAAAAGATCGCTTTGAGATTGAGTACGACGATGGCCGGAGGCAAGAGGTAAGCCCGCTGCTGTTGCAGTCTGTCTACTGTTTTGTTTGCTTCTCATCTTCCTGCCGGACTGCATTTCAGTCTACCCTCGTGTCGGAGTGCTTCTTGCATTTCAGTATATCCTCCATTTTGCTCTTGATTTTCTCAGATCTCATTCACTCCCCCATCTTGCCTTCCGAGTGCGGCCCGGCTCTCCTATTTAAGGCCCTTGCTTCTCCCGTCGTGCCTTGTCTTCCGTCTTTCAACCTACCCAACCTCCTCCCTTCCTCTATCCTTTGCCTTGCCTTTATCTGCACCTCTTCCTGTCATACAAGCCACTACACATTTGTCTTGGCTATCGCAACTCAACAAGCAGCCGGACAATCAGATCACAGCACAACGGTATGAACTGGCTGCGTTTGAAGTCTTGAACATTGCCCCTCTTGCGCTGCCGTCTTCTATCGGCTTTCTCGAGTCGTGTATCTTCAGCATCACACGTTTCTCACCTTGCGCTGCTATCCTGCTTGCCATCTCCAATTCAGCTTCAGTTTCTGCCTCTTCTGCTGCTCAGCTTGCACGTCTTTGCTGGTGAACTCGCACTAATAGCACCATGGCATAGGTTCACATTTCAGTCATCTTCAATCTTCCCAACGGCCAAAAGGCCCTGCACAACTTCAAACACAACGACGGCCGCGACAGCGACGACCCGTTCTACTCATCAAACGGAGGCCGAACGAAGAGACGGAAGACTCGCCGCAGCACCAGCTTCGACTCCAGCTCTTCCGACGACATGGATGTGGACATGGAGGGCGGCAGTCTCGACTTCCTTGACCTGGACAGCCGGAATAGCGACGGCAACGAGCCAGACAGCCACGACGACCTGATGGACGTGGACAGCGTCGGAAGCGGTGGGTCGTATGGCTCGCGCCAGCCGCGGCGGCGCCATCTGCGGTCGCTGGCAGAATGGAGCCGCTCGGGCACCCGACACAGCTCGAGGCTGGCGTCTATGGGGGGCACCGAAGAAGAAGAAGACGAAGACGAGCACGAGAAGCCGCCGCCGCCTACATTTGGTGGCCGGCAGCTTCGCTCGCGGCCGCCTCGCGTGTCCGAGACCGCAGACAGCCAAAATAAGAAGAAGGCTTCTGTGCGCGACGACGACATCGACGAGCTGGGCGTAGACGACACGGACTTTATCCCGACGATCCTGTCGGACCTGCAGCCCGACAACCGCAAGCGGCGAGGTCGCGGCAAGCGGCGGAGTGGTGGTGTGGGCCGGGGCCGGGGCCGCGGGCGAAGCAGCAGCACGGCGGCGGCGCAGCGACACGCGCGGGACGACTCGATCGAGTTTGAGCAGCAGCGGCTGCGGCAACGGCGGCGGTCGTCGCGGTCCAACAAGAACACGCGCAGCATGGCGGACAATGTCAACCTGGACGACGACTCGCTGTACGTGGACGACGAGCAGACGGCGACGGCGGCGGCGGCGGCAGTGGTGCCCAAGATTGCCAACGTCAAGGAGATCTTCCAGGCGGCGGCGGAGGGGTCGCCGTTCCAGGCGGTGCACTCGCCGGTGTGCGACACGTGCGGCGGCGGCGACGGCGACGGGCGGGCGGCCAACAAGGGCGTGCTCATCCCCTGCCAGAGCTGCTCGCTGTCGTACCACAAGGCGTGCATCGGCGACCGCAGCGTGCGCGACCACGTGTCGACCAAGGTCGGGCCGGACAGCTTTGTGCTACAGTGCCGCTTCTGCGTGGCCTTTCACAAGGCGCGCGACCGCAGCAGCCCCGACCTGGACAAGTGCCAGGTGTGCTCGCAAAGGGGGGCGGCGTGTGCGGCCTTTTCGCGCAAGCGCACGGCCAAGCAGGAGGAGAAGCTGCGGCAGGACAACGACGGCGTCGACCCGATCACGCCCGTCGACCCCAAACTGGTCAACAACGCCGCCCACGTGCTCTTCCGCTGCAAGGTCTGCCGCCAGGCCTTTCACTTTGACCACCTGCCGCCGCCCTCGGCCGAGTGGATCGACCCGGACGGCGCTGATCTGCACGCCGAGCGGCTGGCCGAGTACTCGATCGACTGGAAGTGCCGCGCCTGTCTGGAGGTGCCGGCCAAGATTGAGGCCCTGGTGGCCTGGCGGCCGGCCCAGACCGGCCAGACTGCCCAGAACATCCAGACCATCCAGGCCGGCCAGACCACCCAGGCCGGCCAGACCACCCAGGCGTACAGCGACCTTCCCGCCGAGGCCATCGAGTACCTGGTCAAGTGGGAGGACAAGTCGTACGCGCACTGCGAGTGGAAGCCGGGCGCCTGGGTCTGGGGCGTCACACACACGCGCATGCGCCAGACGTTTGCCCGACGCAACGGCGACGCCGGCGTGCCGCCCGTGGCCGAGGCCCAGGACGCCTTTCCCGAGGCGTACCTGCTGGCAGACGTCATCTTTGCCGTGCACTACAAGCGGGGGACGACGGCCGGGGCAGCGGCGCGGTCGCGGACCAAGGAGGAGGACCTGGCGCGCATCGACGACATCGAGGAGGTCTGGGTCAAGTACCAGGGCCTGGGCTACGATGCGGCCGTCTGGGACGAGCCGCCACCCCGTGACGCGGGCAGCAAGCGGTGGAACGCGTTTGCGGCGGCGTACGATGAGTTCCTCAACGGCAAGCACTTTCACACCGACAGCGGGCCGGCGATGGCGGCACGGGTCAAGGCGTTCCGGGCGCGCAAAAAGTTTGAGGTGATGCGTCGGCAGCCGGCGTTGTTGGGGAGGGGGAGGGGTGGCAGGGGTGCCAGCAAGGGCGACGGCAAAGGTGGCAGCAAGGAGAGCAAGGAGAGCAAGGATGATAAGGACGGCAAGGACGACAAGGACAGCAAGGACAGCAAGGACGACGGTGAAGGCGACAGTGGCAAAGACAGCAAAGACAGCAAAGACAGCAGCAAAGACACCACCCCAGGCCAACTGATGCCGTACCAGATGGAGGGCCTCAACTGGCTGCTGCTCAACTACTACAAAGGCAAGAGCGTCGTGCTGGCCGACGAGATGGGCCTGGGCAAGACGGTCCAGGTGATCGCGCTGCTGACGACCCTCGTCACCGAGGCGCCGCGCTGCTGGCCTTTTCTCGTCGTCGTGCCCAACTCGACCTGCGCCAACTGGCGCCGCGAGATCAAGAACTGGGCCCCCGACCTGCGCGTCGTCACCTACCACGGCGGTAAGGTGCCCCAGCACCTGGCCTACCAGTACGAGCTGTTCCCGGACGGCTCGGCCGCCGCCATGCGCGCCCACGTCGTCATCATGTCGTACGACTCGGCCCAGGACGACCACACGCGCGCCCTCTTCAAAAAGGTGCACTGGGCCGGCCTCGTCGTCGACGAGGGCCAGCGCCTCAAGAACGACCAGAACCTGCTGTACCTGGCGCTGCGCGCCATGCGCATCGGCTTCCGCCTGCTGCTGACCGGCACGCCGCTGCAGAACAACAAGCGCGAGCTCTTCAACCTGCTGCAGTTTGTCGACAGCAGCCACGACGCCGCCGCCCTCGACGAAAAGTACCAAGAGGTCACGGCCGACAACCTGCCCGAGCTGCACCGGCTGATCCGCCCTTACTTCTTGCGGCGCACAAAGGCCGAGGTGCTCAAGTTCCTGCCGCCCATGGCCCAGATCATCGTGCCCGTCACCATGACCGTGCTGCAGGAGAAGCTGTGCAAGTCCATCATGGCCAAGAACCCGGACCTCATCCGCTCCATCTTCTCCCAGACCAAGAAGACCCAGAACCATGTGCGCGGCGCCGAGCGCGGCAGCCTCAACAACATTCTCATGCAGCTGCGCAAGTGCCTGTGCCACCCCTTTATCTACAGCGACGCCGTCGAGGAAAAGGAGGGCCTCGACGCCGCCACCCTGCAGCGCAACCTGGTCGAGGCCTCGTCCAAGCTGCTGCTGCTGCAGATCATGCTGCCCAAGCTGCAAGGCCGCGGCCACCGCGTCCTGCTCTTCAGCCAGTTCCTGCACCAGCTGGACATTGTCGAGGACTTTCTGGCCGGCCTGGGCCTGACGTACCGCCGCCTCGACGGCACCATGTCGAGCCTGGAGAAGCAGCGGCGCATCGACGAGTTCAACGCCCGCGGCTCCGACGTCTTTGCCTTTTTGCTGTCCACGCGCGCCGGCGGCGTCGGCATCAACCTGGCCACCGCCGACACCGTCATCGTGCTGGACCCGGACTTTAACCCGCACCAGGACATGCAGGCCTTTTCGCGCGCCCACCGCATCGGCCAGAAGAAAAAGGTGCTGTGCTTCCAGCTCATGACCAAGGACAGCGTCGAAGAAAAGATTATGCAGATCGGCCGCAAGAAGATGGCCCTCGACCACGCCCTGATCGAGTCCATGGACGCTGAGGACGACGCCGGCAACGACCTCGAGTCCATTCTCAAGCACGGCGCCGAGTCGCTCTTTTCCGACCAGAGCGAGCGCAACCGCATCGTCTACGACGCCGCCTCGGTCGACAAGCTGCTGGACCGGTCGCAGGCGGAGGACCCTTCTTCCGAGGACGACGGGCATACCGCCCCCGCCGAGTCGCAGTTCTCGTTTGCGCGCGTCTGGGCCAACGAGACCGGCACCCTGGCCGACGACATTGAGGTGACGGAGGCGGCGTCCGACGACGATGACCACAAGGCCGCTGCTGCTGCGGGCGTGTGGGACCGCATCATCAAAGAGCGCGAGGCCGAGGCCGCACGCGAGGCCGAGGCCCACAAGGAGGTGCTGGGCCGCGGCGGCCGGCGGCGGAACAAGGCGCCGCCGCAGTATCGGATGCCGCGGTACGACGAAGACGGGCTGGACGACGACGGTAACAACGGCGGCGACGGCGACGGCGGCGATGGCGGCGGTCAAGGCGGCGCCCAGAGCGAGGGCGACGAAGAGTTCTCGGCCGACATGCGTGAAGAGGGCCACGAGTCGTCGAGCGGGGAAGAAGGCGGCGGTGGCGGTGGCGGCGGCGGTGAAGCCGACGATCTCGACCTTGGAGGCAGATCGCGTGCCGGAAAAGGCGGCATTGCCGGCTCCGTCAGCAAGGGCCGCGGCCGAGGAAAGGCTCAAGGTACGAAGGGTCGAAAGACAGCCCAAAAGACCCAAAAGACCCAAAAGACCCAAAAGACCCAAAAGACCCAAAAGACCCAAAAGACAATCCAAAAGAAGGCGGCGGCCAAGCAGACACCCCGAAAGTCTCAGAGAACGCCCAAGTCTGCTCAGAAGCCTGTTCAGTCAAAGACACAAAAGGCACAGCCACAGAAGTCTGCTCAGTCAAAGACACAAAAGGCCAAGTCTGCCCCAAAGACACAGAAGTCTGCAAACGCCAAACCTCCCACTCAGCCGCAGCCCAAGGCGGCTGCGGGCAAGAACAAGGCCGTCGACGCTCCTCCAGGAGAGCCCCCAAAGAAGAAGGCGCGGACGGATGCAGCACCTGGAAAGCAAGAGACTAACACGTCGAAATTCGAGAATCAGCCGACACCCCAACAGAACAGCCAGGCCACCCAGGCCAGCCAGACCACGACCACCCAGAAAAACCCCGTCGCCGCACTCGCAAGCGGCGCAGCGACGCACAAGGCCCAGCCTCAGGAAGCAGCACGCCCGGCTTCCAACCCGCTGGACCAGATCATGCGTCGGGCCGCACGGGGCCGCCGTCCGCCGCCGGTCTCCCACACGCCACCAACGACAGCGCAGGCCACCATGGCGGCGGCGGTCAAATCCGTGGCGACCGCGGGCAAGCTGCCGCGGCCCCAGGCGACGGCGTCTTTTCCTTCGCAGCAGCCCAAGGCCGGGCAGGCTCGACTGGAGGCGGCGGTGGTCAAGGCCAGCTCGCTGGCGATGCCGGCTTTCTCGCTGGGCTTGGCTGCTTCCAAGCCGGAGCCGTCCGCGATCATCAGCCCCAGCAGCAGCAGCAGCAGCAGCGGGAGCTCGAGCGAAATCTCGAGCAGCACATCCTGCGCCAGCGGGAAGACGAGATGCTGCGCCAGCTCCAGGAGCAGTGGCAGCAGCTGCGACGGCAGCTGCACGACCGCGAGGAGCAGTACTTTGCCCAGCCCGTCGACCACGCCAGCGAGCAGGTTCTCGAGCAGACCCGATCGCAGATCCGCGCCGTCGAAACCTTGCGGCGCGACATTCTGCAGCAGCGAGAAGCCAGAGGATGGTTTGCGTCCGGGGCCGAAGCTGGGGCTCAAGCTGGAGCCCAGCTCGCAGCCCAGCTGGCAGCCCAAGCTGGATCGCAAGCCAGAGCGCAAGCGAGAGCCGAAGCGAGAGCTCAAGCCCGAGCTCAAGCTAGAGCCCAAGTTGGAGCCCAAGTTGGAGCCCAAGTTGGAGCCGGGCCTCAAGCCGGAGCCGGTGCAGTAGTGCTGGGTCCGGAGCCCTACCCGATGCCGCGGCGACGCGGGAGGGGGCCCAGCTCCCGCCCGCCGCCGACCACGACACAAGACGGCCAGCTGGGCTCTACGAGGCCATTGCCGCTGATGCCGGCTCCCAATTTTATCATTCCTTTTCCTCTACCGCAGCAGACAGAGATGATGATTTCTCGCGGTCTTTTGCCCGGGCCGGCCGCCCTAACTGGACTAAACACGCAGAGTGCCCAGACCCAAAACCAAAACACCCAAAGACACCCGACTTCGTCTCGCCTCGCCTGCCGCCGGTGCCACACAAAGCACGCTGCCGGGGTGCCGTGCGAGGCGGGCGTGCGGCTAGCACTGGATGCGCTGCGGCGGCGGAGCACGAGCGGGGCGACCGCGGCCGAGGACAGGGAGGAGGACACTTTACCGCAGCGGGAGGAGTTGTTTGAGAGGCTGCGCGAGGTGATGAAGCAGTCCAAGAGCAGAAAACAGCCATAAATGGCGAAGCGGCGGGCGGCTACGAGATCTAGCAATCCAAAGGCAGAAAACAAGAGGGCGGATCTGCGTTTAATGTTGTCTTTTTCTGAATTTTTTTCTTGTTTTTCTTTTAAAGTTTCGTGGCATGGCATCGTGGCATGGCATCGTGGCATGACATCGTGGCATTATAGCCCACTGGCTGGATAGGAAAAGGGATTTTACAACGGACGGCCTTTATTTCGCGTGCATTTGGTCGCATTTGGTCTCACACAAGACGGATGTGCCGAGGAGGTGTCCCGCAAGGCTGGCCGCCATGTGCCAGCCTGTGAGAACAGCCCAACCCTCTGAGCTTACCTATCTCACATAGCTGCTAAATGAGATTCCGATCTGCCAGATTGCTTCTCCCGCTCCCCTGGGTTTCATCCCGTCCAAGGATGACACCTATTATCGTTTGGCCTGCCAGCCAGTCTGTCTGCCAGTCTATGAGCGAAAAATAGTTACTATGAACAGCGTGAGATACTTTGCAAGACGCTGACGCTGCGGTATCGCGGCCAGTGCGACACAGTATTTGCATTGTCCAAGCCTTCACTGCCGGTTCCGGTTCCCCTTGCGTTTCCTGCGTGCCGCCTGCATACCTCCTGCATAATACCTCCTGCATGCCGCCTGCATACATGCATACCCTCCTCCTGTGTGTGTCCTGGTTGGAACGTTAGTCACCGAAAAAACTTGCCTCTGCTCTCGCGCAGAGGTCCAATCAGCGCCTGCAGACACGCCGTCCTTTTTTTCTAGCCCGCTGCCACAGAGGGGGAGGGAGGGGGGAATTGACACCCTCTGGAACGGCGGCCCCCGCTTGTTGGCTACGAAGAGTATTAATACAAATATGTAGCTAGTTGCCACTGCCACTGTACGAGAGTGCCTGTATTTGTATTTGTACAAATATTAGGGACCACCTGAGTGGGGGGGGGGGGGGGGCAGCCAACCCCTCCCTGCGTACAAATACAGTCAGCCACCGCTGTGGAAGCCGAGATCGCTAGGTAGGGCCTGCTGAACTATTACTGCTGGATCTCGGCGAGAGCTCACACACGGCCTCTAGCGGCCGGTTCCAGCGAGCTGAGAGTGTCTTGCAAGTACGGCTGGAGACGATTTTTTTCTCTCTCTCTTTTTTTTTTCCTTCCCTTCTTCTCCCCCTCGCAGGTGCAGCGGTCTCGTACTACGTCTGCAGGTTCCTGCCTCGTATTGTGGTCGAAAGGATCAGAGGAGGGGGAGGGGGGAAGCGAGGGTCAGATTTCTTACGTGCAATGCAGCAGTGCAGCGGTCGGAACACGGCAGACGCTCAAGTCCGCTTGCATGCATGCAGATGAGAGGCCCGCTGTCCGTGTGGAATACGAGTGCGCATGCGCGAGTACGAGTCATTATGCGTACAAAAGTGTGCACGAGTCATGCCAGGGTAGACTTTTCTGTGTGCTACGCAGTCTCGTATTTGATGTACGGAGTACATTTATTACTCGTATAGGCGCAGCCAGCGGCCCGAGAAAATAAATGGAAACGCTAAAACAAAGACGGGAAAACAGGTCCCTCCCCCCCCCGACCCGTCTCTCGACCCGTCCTCTAGCCGTCGAGAAGTACGGAATGTCGATCACTGTAGCTGTTTTATTTATTGTTTTTTTTTCCCCAATAATTCTCGACGAGGGAACAGAGAGGCTGTCAGGACAGACGACACGGAAATGTCCATCTCGCTGCCATGAATTTGATCCATGAACAGCCGTATCGAGCAAAGAGCAGCAGCCACGGCCTGGCAGCATTCCCTGGTGATCATTGTTCGTGTTCAACACCTCGTTACTCTCGCCACACACGTGATTACGCGATGTGCTCTTACGTGGATGATCGTGTTGCAAGGCCTCACGGCACTTCCCTATTCAGCAGTTCACCTCTGACACGTCTCTAGAGGTGCGACAGGGGAAAAAAAAAAACGACGAGCACCTTTCATGTCGTTCTCAGATCTGTCTTCTTCTCAAGAGCACGAGCAGTCAATCTAGAGATCCGTAATGGAAGCCGAGGCGTCCACCGCCCTACCTTTCTGAAACTCGCCCAAGGGCGTCGCTTACCCTGTTCCTGTCTTTGTGATTATCACTTTTTTCGAATGCCATCCTTCTCAGATATTTTTCATGGCGGCTGAGCCAGGATGCAAGAGCCGTCAGCACTAGTCCACGTTGCCTGGATTCACTCCCCCTGGTGCTGTCCATCAGCTGCCGCCGCACGCCGGCATGGACGCCGAGATCGCCGCCCCATGTCGATCACCTCTGCCGACATCGATACCTGGCCGGGGGGGGGAGACGTAGGGGTCGTCAGAAAAACTGCCTGACAATGGACAATAGGCAGCTTGACGACTTTACTTTCTTCGGAACAGCTGGAGCGTCTTCGTCCAACAGCATGTATACTGCGTGAGCTGCCGACGAGGTTGTCGTCGCGGGAAAGGACAAGAACCGACTGTCCTGGGACCATGTGGCGGTATGCACTGAGCGTTGTCTTCTCCGGGCACGGGCCAAGGCGGGATAGACCATGCTTCTGAACAAGGGCATCTGCATGTTGAAAGGCACATGACCCGCGACTGTGCCGAGGAAGGCCAGGCTCTCTGCATTGTGCAAAGCCGAAATGGACCAGAGACGAATGCTATCCGAATGCTATCCGAATGCCAGAATAGAACATTGAGCAAGTCTCTCTGTCATGTCGATAGCTATGATTTCGAGTGGTGTCATCTGGATGACCGTCGCTGCTTTCAGCGTGTGCACAGACCGTGCGGACATGTTCTTTTGCAATATTTGTAAGTCCATTCTGGTCTAAATATGACTTGTTCAGAGGTCACTACTTTCAGGCAACTTATTTTCCATTCGCGAAATAGATACAAATATATTGCTTGTGGTCTCACGATGTTGTGACAATTTCAGCAAGTCTCTGTGATTTGTGGAATCTATTCGCTTGTGAACTAGTGGACCCTTTGGCACGATGGCATTCATTTACACGCTCTTGCTGCGAGGAATCCACCAAGGAAAACAGTGGGAGCCGTGCACACAAATCGACTCTCTGCACGGCGCCGTGGAATTTCTCTTGTCCTCCATTCACTCTCTTTCCACTTCCATGACCGCCGCCCTAAGCGCCTGCCATGCCTGCCATGCCTGCCAGGTACTTTCAAACGCCACCGCCGGCGGTCGCACCACTGTGCGAGCACAGTGAAATGCACTATGACCTGCCCTGGCCGACTCGTCTCGTAACTGCATCGTACAGAAGTTCTCGGTGTTTCGCAGAAAAATTGTGTGGCTGGACAAAAGCCAGGTCCGCCCACACGATTCGCCCAGAGAGGGTGCGCGGGACCCATTCCAGAAACAGGACCCATGCGAGGGAAAGCCACCGAGTCCTTGCCATCCGTCTTGCCTCTCTTTGCCCCCCCACCTCTTTTCTCTCTTCCTGCAGGCTAATGCACCGGAGGCCCCGACTGGCTGGACCTTGTGACCAATGAGAGGGTGATCCCAGCCTGCGAACGGGAACCGCTGGGTCTCACACAGGGCTTTCCATCCTGCGTCTGGTCAGTGGTCTACGCCGTATGGAGCAGGCGTGGGTGCCGGTGGTGTAGCAGAGCGGCAGTAGCACGAGCAGTAGTCCCGACGGGGCCCCCTCGTGGTTTCCCTCACCAGCCTCCCTGCTGGGTCGCCCTTTCCCCCTCGGGTGTCCCATGTCCTCTCTGTCCTCTTGTCTGTCCTCTTGTCTCTTCTGCGCCCCCCCCCCCTTTGTGGTCCATGCTGCGAAAGCACCGAGTATGTCATATGTCCCAGTTTTCGCTACGAGCATTTTCCCTCCCCTCATTTTCTTTTCCAACCTTGCTGGCCTCTCCCACTTTGGCCTCACACCGCATGCACAGGAACACCAGAGACGACGCGACGACACTGAGCGATACAAAGCGACAAATAGTATATTTCTACACGGACTCGCCCGCCGCTGTCGCCCGCCGCCCGCCACCCTACTACTCCGCTGCCTATTATCCCTTGCGCCATGAACCCTAATGCGATTGCCCTGGCTGCTGCTGCATTCTCACCGCGGACGACTTCATCTGCGTGATTGGTGAATCCGGGCTGGCCTTGCCAGGCTGCCAGAGACTGACTGGACCTGGACACGGGAACCCCGATCTGAATCTGAATCTGACCTGGACCACGACAACAAGTTCTTTGTGACGTCCCAGCTGCTGTGGGCGAAACACGACCGTCTTTTTTTTCGACGTGGCTGGGGGAAAAAAAAAGCCCACTTCCGTACTTCCAAGCAAAAGAGGAGACAAAAAGAGAGACAAAAGAGACACCAGGCACACACTACCTCGCCCTGGATAGCCCTTTGATACCGCGACGCCGTGTGTGTGTCTGTCCCCTTGCGTGCTTTCTTTCTCCTCTTCCCTCCTGCCTTGCTGTCGCCATTCGTTTGTCTTCATACCATTTCCAACTCTGCCGATTCAGCTCTAGACCCCTGTCGCAGTGCTATTCCTGTTTGATCGAGAGGAAAATATAGGGTGGACTATTAGCCGCTCCGCGCACCCTTGTCCGCCTGCCTACATCTGTCTCTCTGCCTGCCTCTCTGCCTGCCTCTCTCTCTGCCTGGTCTCCTGCAGAGACTGACTGCATCGACTTCTCTCGTTCCCAGACCTGCACGTCCCCGACCATGCGAAGATGATCGCTCAGGCACCTCTGGCACAATAAACAAGGCAGAGACCACACAGCTGTCTGGCCTCTTGGAGACCCTGGGATCCTGCCGCCACGCAACGTATGCCGGGACGTGTCAGCACTGCTGGCGCCGACGCGATGACGCTGCCGTCCGCTCTGCCAATGGGGGCGGCCGACGAGGAGCCGCCACCTGTCTCTCTTCCTCCACACGATGTATCGCAGGACGTACCGCGGGATGTACCGCGGGATGCACCGCAAGACACAGCCCTAGACACCTCACCTTCTGACACATCGCCCTCGAGCCACCAGCTCTTGTTTAAAAAGCACAAGGTGCTGCCGCACCCGAGAAAGAAGGACGCCTCTTATGCCAGCCTGCGTACTTCTCGTCCCATCGGAGCCCTGCCGAGACACGACCCGGCGTCGACGTCCTCGACGACCTCTTCGACGGCCCTTGTTGACGGCGTCTTTGACGACGCCTACGCCGCAAGCTATGCTGCCAGCTCGCAGACCTCGAGCCCGCGCACCCTAAAGCACTACACCAAGAAGCTCGGAAACGGAAACGGGCCCGACCTCCCCCCCACGCCGCCCGCACATTCGCGGAACTCCTCCTCTACCTACTCGGGCGTGCCGTCCAGCACCGTCCGAGGCGCTGTCGAACAGAACACCGAAGGTGTCCAGACACGGCGCTCTCTGTCCCTGCCTCTGCCCACGACCCCGACCCAGCAGATGAGCCCTCCCACCCCAGATGTCACCCCCCCGTACGCGGCCGAACAAGTTTCCTGCTCCAGGAACCTCACACCGCGTTCTGTAACCAGAGAACGCGACGTTTCGAAAACCGCTACCACCGATTCCCGCACAGCGTCGTTCCGGACGGCGGCCTCCTTCCGAACCGCACGCGAGCAGCAGGCGTCGGGCGACGAGGACGACGAAGACAGCTACACGAACAGCTACACGAACAGCCACTCCAACAGCCACTCTAACAGCCACTCCAACAGCTATTCCCTGAGCTACTCTAATGGTCGCTCCACCCTGCGGCCCATCCTGCCATCGGCCAAGACGTCGGCCAGCACAGTTCGACGCGTCGGCGCGTCGGCTAGCGACGACGAAGGCGAGCTGAACGGTACCCCCAAGAACGACGGCACAGGCCCGGCGCGGAGGCCGCAAGCTGTCGTCGGCCTGGGCCTGGGCCTAGAGTCTAGTCCTGTCCAGAGCTCCTCCTCGCCCACGTCCAAGCGCGACTTTGTCAGCTTTGACGGCGAGTGGGGAAGTTCGTCTGGCGCCGAGGAGGTCGTCCAGGAATGGGATGACAACCTCGACCGGAATGTGTTGGTGCGAAAGCGTCGCCCACAGCTACGGAACGCCTCAGCACATTCCCCAGACGAAGTCATCGAAGACACAACGGTGACGCCTACAAAAGCAACGCAGGTCGTCCGATCCATGTCGTTGCCGCACCGCATCCTTACGTTCCCATCTCCGACCGACAGCCCCGTGCGCCTGCCTATGAAGATACCACGAAAACCCTTGCCACGCTCTCAGCCCCTGCAGCCTCTTCAACCCCTGCAGCCTCTGCCTCGTTCGCAGCAGCCTTCACAGCCCCCCCCTCTGGCATCAGCAGCGCCCATCACCACTCAGATCGCCCCGGTGTCAGAGTCGTCCAGCAGCGAGCAGGACCGACGCGTGTCCACCATGTCCTCCAAGTCGACGGTGTCCACCGTGGTCGAGGCGTTTCTGGTCAGCACTCCGCCACGGCGCCGACCGACGCTTCGGCACATCAAGAAGCACATTGCTCTGCGCGATTCCGGCTCGGATGTGTCCCCCATCAGCTCGGCACCGACGTCGCTCTTGATGGACGACGCAACAAAGCTGCAGCGACGGCTACTCAACGGCGCTCGCTACAACACCAACGGCCACGACAGCATGCTGTCCACAAGCACCAGCAACAGCGTCTCCAGCAGGAGCGCTCGGCGGGAGATCTGGAAAGCTGGGGCCATCCCCGTGGTTGTCATGCCCGAGCGGAGGTCGTCGATGAGATCGAGCAGCCGCGAGCCGTCACTTCGGTCCACAAGCAGCCGGAGGTCTAAGCGAAGCCGAAGCGTGAATTCCGTCCCCCGGTCACAGCTGTCTGCTGGGCGGGATCTATCTTCCAACTCCAACTCTGATCCGCTGAGCCGCCAGAGCCGGAGCCGCAGCCGCAGCCGCCCCGTATCGGAGCTCGATGGCTCGGCGCCGGGCGACCAGCGGACGATAGATTATCCTCCAGTCGTGCCGAAGCGGACGTCTTCCCTCTCTGCGCCGACAAGCCGGAATGCATCGCGCAGCGGCTCGCTCACTGCCAACAGCCTCAAGGCTCACAACGACTTCTTGCAAGCGAAGCTTCAAGAGCAAGAGCAAGAGCAGCAAAGGGTCCAAGAAAAGCCGGTGTCCCCACAAGAGCTGGCGCGAGCGCAAACACTAGAGCATACTGCTGCTCAAGCCACGGAGCAGAGCCAACAAATGCGCCCGCGAGAACAGGTCGAAGAGACAGTTCAAACCTTGGCACAAGACCAAACTGCAAAACTGGTCCAACACGACCAACCAGTTCAACATGACCAACACGGCCAACACGACCAACAAGGTCAGCAAGTGGAATCGACAGAACCAGTTCTAGACAAAACGCAGCAGGGGCCAGTACAGGACAAGGTACCAGAAATAGGTCAGCTGCCACCTCGAGAACTGGCCAGAGCCATGGCTGAGGTGCAGGCCAAACTGCAAGCGGAAGTCAAAGCACAAGAGCAGCGCCCCCTTGAACCAACACGGGAGCAAGTTCAAATTCAGGCTCAGACTGTTGCGGTGGAGGCAGCACAGGCGGTGGCGGATACAGAAGCAAGGGATGAAAACAGGCAAATTGGGCGCGAGCCTCTGGACGAGGCAGCGCTTCCTGAGACGACGGCAGATGGAGCGGGCGAGCAGGGGACCATGCCGCTAACTCCGAAGCCGGATCGAGGACTCGACCCAAGCCACTACCACCACTACTACTACCAGGACCACCTCGATCCAGGGTCCCTTTTCGACCGTCATGGCGAGCTGGCCCTGGGCAAGCACCTCTCGCCGCAAAACACGCCGTTCTCCCTCGCGTCAGTCGACACGACCACCACACACCACTCTCATGCTGAAGTGTCCGAGGCCTTGGCTGTCAGCATTTACCCGCACCAGAATACTTCGGTTCTTGTTGTGGACCATTCGAACCGGCCGTCTGACTGCTCGGATGACTCGCAACGGGACCGCATGACGGACCTCTCTGAGCCCAGCACGTCCAAAGAAGGCGAGTCCTTGATTTCTTCTCACGAATACACGCATGTGCCGAGCATCTCCGCTTCTCCGTCTGCGTATCTCGAGACCTCGTCTTCCCACTATTACGGCGCTGTCGCAGACGGACCGGTAACCCCGCCCCAACCGCTCTATTCCTTGGAAGACGTCGATTCTCCGCTGCGAAATCCTCGGGCGCCGCCTGAGCCTCCGGCTGTCAGCTTCAACCCCGACCCGCCAGCCATCCACTTCATCCCGGCCACGCCTCTTGGACAGACTCCTACGCCCACTGTCCAACAGGAGCGACAGGGCAGGCAGAGATTCGTCCCTTTGCAGACGTCTGATGAGATGGGAGAGGCTTCTGAAGGCAGGCCGCGACGCAGCGTCTCACTTGCTCTCAAGAGGGCAATGGGCCGTGGCCGTCGCACCGAGTACGGACCATCGGCCAGCCGCACGACGGGGCTTCTCAACCGCACCGTGTCTTTGACCAGAAGCGTTCGACGCCGGTCTGCAAGCTTCAGGCGATCAAACTCTGTCGACATTCCCAATCACAAGGGCAAAGATGCCTCGTTTGACGGCGAATCCCCAGAAGAGGACAGACTGCACCCGTTTTGGAGACCGGCTTCTTCCCCTGCCATGGACGAAGATGAAGGGGACGAGGATGCAGATGAAGATGCATACCAGTATCCGACGGCTGACAACCGTCGGACTGTGCCCCGAAGGAGCTTCAGCTCGCGGATGAAGAGGACGTTTGCCATTCTGCCGCTTGACGAAGACGGCGATGTCTACACGGGCATGAGCAACGATGCACCAGAGCGCCGAACGGTCCGACGGACTCCTAGCGGGAATCTGCGCGTGGTGAAACATCGGAGCAGCCTTGACTCTTTACGGCACAGCGCCATACTTGCTGCCAACTCCCGACCATACACTGCCCCCGAACAACATCACAGCCGGCACCTCCGGTTCTGGAAGGCGCCGTCCTCGAACAAGGACAGCGCGGCGATGGAGCCGCGTGACATGGATGCCGCTGAGGCTGAATTGGTGGAGGGGGGCGGCAACAGGAACCGGTTCAAGCACTTCAGCAGCAAGATGGGCGGCAGGATGGGCGAGTACAGCCTGCAGTCGATCCCGCGGCGGTTCAGCGAACGGCGCCGGGAGAAGCGAAGCAACGAGCTGCGCCAGAAGATCAGCGCGCCGCAGGAGGTGCGGGACGGCGTGGGCGAGGTAATCCGCCATGCCCGCCATACACGCTACCGGGACAACCTCACGTACGCTCCAGCCAACGATGCACAGGCGGTTTGACGACTTTATGACCCATGATCCGACGTCCCCGATATGTATATTTGGTTTTTTTGGCCATCCCGATCACGCTTAAACTGGGGTTTACGTTTTATGCTCTTTTGCTTTTGCCTTTTGCTTTTTGCCATTTTCCTTTTGATTTTCTTGCCATTTGTTGGAGGGCACTAGAGACGAGAGACGATAGTTGCCCTCGTTATGAGCTTTACGAGTAGCATTTTTTGGTCGGGTTGGTTTTTCTTTTGCTTTTGGAGAAGTCGCTTTTCCACATTTTATGACGCATTGCTATGACGGTTTACGAAACAAACACGCGAATAGCTAGGAAAGCTGGATCTTCCTTGGAGTTGTGTGTTTTGCGCTTTTGTTTTCGTTTTTGTTGCCACATTGTGGCCATCTCATCTTGTATTTTGCAGTTGCATGTTCCACGACATGATGATGGGTCCAGAGCGATGATGACCGATGCGTCCTCTGACTTCCACCCCTTTCTATAGACACATTGCGATTTTTTTTCATATTTGTTTGATACCATCTGCCAATGGCCAGAATGGAAGCAGGACGCAGGGTATTACTATTTTATTTGAAACCTATTTTTCACCCGAACGCCTCGTCCGTGACCAAGTGCCAAAACCTATCTTACATGTTTCGCAAGAACCCATTGAGGAAACATGGCGCGAAGAGCAAAACAAATGCGGACGCATTGAGAAAATAAGAACGAGAAATAAAACCGAGAAATGAGGACAAGGTGACAAAAAAGAGGGCCAAAATGGAATGCCGTATCCATGCTGTCGTCACCGGCTGTCGCTGCCGGGCGGTCCCTGCATATTTTGCGCGCTGCCTCCGGCGGCGGCCATGAACGACGGCGGGGGCGGGAACTGCGGGAACCCTTGCTGGCCGGCGCCGGGCAGCGGGGGCATGCCGGGGAAACCGGGGAAGCCAGGTGGCGGCGGCGGTGCGCCGGCGGTGCCGGGCAGGGGGATGCCGCCGGGCGGGAAGGGGAACGGCATGCCGGGGGTGGCGGGTGATCCGGTTCGGCCGGCACCGCCGTCCCGGGCGGCGCCGCCGTTGGCGCCTCCGACGGCAGAAGAACCTGGCATGGGAAACGGCGGCGGGGGGATCGGCAGCCCGCCCCGACCGGCGGCGGCGGCGCCAAACATGCCCGGCGGGGGGATCGGCGGCATGCCTCCGGGGAAGTTGAACGGCAGCGGCGGCGGGGGCAGGCCGCTGGTGGGCGTGCCAGACGCAGACGACGCGCTGCCGGGGCCCGTGGGCAGGCCGCGGGGGCCGCCGCCGCCGCCGTTGTTATTGTTGTAGGAATTGTTGTTGTACGAGTTGTTGTTGTACGAATGGCTGTTGTAAAAGGGCGGGCGGCCGCCACCGCCGCCCATGCCGCCGCCAAAGCCGCCCATGCCGCCGCCAAAGCGCGCCTGCGCGGCGGCGTAGCCCGGCTGGTTCTGGGGCAGCATAGGGTTGGCGTGGGCCTGGCCCTCGGCGGCGTACGACGAGGTGATGGAGTCGATGACGGACTGGGCCTTTTCGTGGCCGATTTCTGGGGGGGGGCGTCAGCAGAGAGTCATCCACGCGAGCGAAGGGGGGGGAACGGGGAGAGAGAGGGAGAGGGAGGGGGGGCTCACGCTGATAGTAGTCGACGACGTTGCGGAGGTGGTTGCGGCCACTGTTGTGAGCCTTGCGCACGCTCATGGAGTCGTGGGTGAGGTAGACATCGCAGTAGTCGCCTGGGAGAGAGTGTGTTAGTGGTTGGGGGGGTGGAGGGACGACAACAGAGGGGCCGGGGCTGTTGTCGCGCGTCGAAGACGACCCGGGAAACAAAACGTACAAAAGACTGCAGACGGGCATGTTAGCAAGAGAAGGACCCCGGACGCAGCAGCAGAGCTGCGAGACAGCGCATAGGAAACTCACATTTCGGCATCTTGAACGGCGGAGAAGGGGGGGGAGGGCCGGAATGGCAAGAGATCGACTGCGGAGCAAGGGCGCGGACGGGAGCTCGGATGGGGGGATGTCGAGGTCGATGCGAAAGATCGCGAACAAGCAAGCAAAAAAAAGAGACAATGGTAAATTTTAGCTAAGCAAGACGGAGCGTTATATCACGTGCTTGCGTTCCTCGTTCCTCTCCCCGTATTCGAACCGACCCAGCTCTGGACCCCCTTGCCTTATTGGTCGATAGCGCCATTGTGCTCCTCTCGCTTTCAGGGGTGCAGCCACAGTGGACACGGCGCACTTTTTTTGGACAGCTTACCTTAATGGAGGAAACGCGACTTGTCGACGCCTCACCTTTTTTTTCCTTTTGGACGATTGAACCCCCTTTCGTCGTCTCTGCGCCATCCTCTCGACGCTTGTCTCCGCCGACGACCTTTGACGATTGACGATTTCGATTCGTTCTTTTTCTTTTTCTTCTTCTCGTTTTCTCTGCTCACGTCTGCATCGCAATGATGGTCCCGTCCCTGCGGCAGGCCGTCTCGGGCCTCGTGCTCTTCGCGTCCGCGTGCCAGGCCCTCAAGTTTGACCTGCATCCGACGACAAACAACCCCCGGTGCATACGCAACTTTGTGGCCAAGGACACGCTGGTGGTGGTGACGGCGACGGTCAGCGGCTACAAGGGCGACGGCATGGTCGTCAACATGAACGTGCGTGACCCTATTGGAGACCCTATTGGTGACCCTATTGGTGACCCTATTCTTTGTGTGTGTGTGTGTGTTGGGACATACAACTGACCCTGCGCTCTGCAGATCAAGGATGCCGTCGGCAACGAGTACGGCCGCGCCAAGGACATTGCGGGCGAGCAGCGCTCCGTCTTCACGTCGCACGCCGATGCGGCCTTTGACATTTGCTTTGAGAACATTCTGCAGCGTAGGTTCCGACGGGACGACGGTGGTGGTGACGACGAACAGCACAAAAGGAGCACAAAAGAGCTAACACTGCCCAGGCCGGACCGGTGGCGAGGCCCTCCGCAAGATCGAGCTGGACGTCGACATTGGCGCCGACGCCAAGGACTGGTCGGCCATCCAGGCCACGGAGAAGCTCAAGCCGGTCGAGACGGAACTGCGGCGCATCGAGGAGATGCTCAACGAGATCGTCGGCGAGATGGAGTACCTGCGGCTGCGCGAGCAGAAGCTGCGCGACACCAACGAGAGCACCAACACCCGCGTCAAGTGGTTCGGCTTCGGCACCACCTTTTTGCTGGTCGCCCTCTGGGGCTGGCAGATCATGTACCTGCGGGCGTACTTCCGGTGGGTGCCCTCTTTTCTTCTCTCTTCTTTCTCTCTCTCGCCTGCTAACTGTCCAGCTCCAAACATCTCATCTAGATGCTTTCGATTTCAGCGTCTGCCAAAAGACGTCTCGACGCGCATCGACGGACGCGCAGCGGTCACAGCCATGTTTGTGCGACCTTCCCCCCCAATTGCTATACCGTTTTATAATGCATCACCATTTGCAAAAGACTGGCTGTTTTTCGTCCCGAGAAGGCGTGTGTTGTGGGCCAATTAGAAGAACCGAGAGAGGGAAAAGAGGAGGGCGGCGGAAGGGACTACGGAACGGGATACACTGGGACAGCGCCTTTTGCTTTTTTGTTTGCGGATTAGGAAGCCTGTCGGGTGTCTTCTGGGTGCTTCTCTGTGCATATTGACTTAGGGTACACGAAAATAATTTACCATTTTCAAAACCACACTCGTTCTAGGTCGACAAACATCAGTTTGTCGTCCGCCAGTACGATATTGTCCAGCTTGGCATCGTCATAAGCCAAGCCGTACTGCCCAGGCTGGCGTAGCCACTTCCTGGTTCCTCTGGAACTCGAATCTGGGTTCCCGCTCTATTTACCTGTCTGGAAATTCTAGAGCCACGTGTGATTACATAACCGAGACGAGTATTTGGTAAAGCCCGGCAGCTCTTTTTCACTGGTGCCGAAGACAGCCCCGGAAAACAGCACGACCCTTGCATTCTCACAAACATGGCCGTCCAGCGACTCCTCCGGCCTGCCCGGCAGGCATTGCGCTGTCTGCCGTCTGCACAGCACGTCTGCCGCTGCCGCGTGCAGCCCCGATTGGCATTTACCGCCGCCTACTCGACGTCATCCTCGAACAGCCGCAGCACAGCCTCGCCCTCACAACCACCACCATCGCAGCAGCAGCAGCAGCAGCACCAGGAGGAAGAAGCGGCTCTGCAGGCACGCCGGGAGTCGGGCCCCATTGACCCGCCAACCCCGGGCGAGCTGCAGGTGGGCGAGCTGGCCGGCGCGCAGTTCCGCATCGAGCCTCTGCGCCGCGTCGGCGAAGACGTCCACACCACGCGGGCGCGTCTCTTGTGTAGGTATTGGGGGGGAGGGGAGGAGAGAGAGAGAGAGAAAAAACAGCCGCTAACTCGCCTAGACCAGTCTCGAAAGCGCGGCATCCTCGAGTCCGACCTGCTGCTGTCGACCTTTGCCGCCGAACATCTCGGCGCCATGACGTCCGCCCAGCTCGCTCAGTACGACCACTTTCTCGACGAGAATGACTGGGACATTTACTACTGGGCGACGCAGGAGGAACCGGTCGGCGGCCCAGAAGCCGCAGCGGCTGCGGCTGCGGCTGAGGCAGCATCCCCGCCCACCAACTCGTCCATCCGCCAGCGGCCCGCGACCGAGTGGGCGCAGACCGTCGGCACGTTCAAGCCGGCGTACCGGCCGGTGCCGGCGCGGTGGCGCGACAGCGAGATCCTGGCGCTGCTGCGGGCACACGTGCAGGCGCGGTCGGCGCCGCACGAGGGCGAGGGCGAGGTCGAGGTCGAGGGCGAGGCTGTGGGCACGGGCAAGGACAAGAAGAAAAAGGGCATGGCGTTTATGCCGCCGCTGTCGCACTTTGACAACTAGGACGACCTGGTACAGTTGATCCCAGGCCTTGTCCGGTTCCCCTCTCTCCACCCATCTCGGGCTCAGGCCCTCTCTAGCTCATATGAAACCGCCTTCAGCGATGTGGGCACATGTCATACATACTCGAGGCAAAAGAGCCCAAGGCACAACAGCTCAGAGCTCTGCCGGCACACATGCAATGGGGGTTGTATTTTGTCGGCTGATGATGTGCCTTGCGTGTAGAAGAGCAGGGGGGAAAAAAAAGGAAGAGCGAAAAGCAAAAAGCCAAAAAGCCGAAAAAAAAAGCAGACCAAAACCACTCCCATGACCAAAAAGCCCATCATCATGCTGCTCGTTATAGACAAAAAAAAAAGAAAAAGGGTGAAAAAAAAATAAACACATGGTTGGCAAGTGAATATGAACCAAGAATTCGTCCCGGCAGCCCATCCGTCCCTCTCTCTCTCTCTGCCTCTTGTCCCTCCCCCCCCCCTTCTCACCGTGGGCCTCCCCTTCAGCTTCAACCGCCTCCTCCCCCCGCTCGGTCCTCGGGCAGTAGCCGCCCTAGACTCCGCAGGACCTCCACCACCGGCACTGCCTGCATGCCCACGGCCGCCTTGTCGCGGTCCTCGCGGCTCTTGAGCCGCACCGCGCCCAGCCGCAGCAGCAGGTCGGCCTCGCGACCGGCCACGGCCACGCGCTGGTCCAGCACGTGCACGTTGTGCGCCAGGTGGTCCACCTGGAAGGCCACGTCCGTCCGCAGCGTCTGCAGGCGCTCTTGTAAACGTGTCCGAAAGGCGGCGGGCGCGACAACTGTGGTAGACGTCCCCGACTCTCCTGGCTTCTGCGTCCCCTCTTTGCTGCCACCCGTCGTCGTCGTCGTCAGCGATTCCAACATTCGCGCCTCGTCCGGGTCGAGCAGGACGGCGTCGGGTAAGGAAAGTCGCGTCGGGTCTTGACTGTCGGCGTATAATGGCGGCAGCTCGGGCGGTGGCCTGGCCAAAGCCATCCACTTTTTCTTTTCCTCTTTTAACCTGCGGCTGTCAGAAACTGTCGAGAGACTCGGAAGAGAAAAAAAAAAACCCACCGTTTTATCCGCGCCTCCAGCTCGGCAATCTTCTCCTCGTGCTCCACGTTGCGCGGGTTAGGCTGCAGGACCACGGGCTTGTCAGGCTTCTTGGCTGCCTCGGGCAGCAGGTCGCGTCCAAACCAGTCGGAGAACTCGGGCCGGTTGGCAAAGTCTTTGAGGAGCTGGTCTTGTATAGCGCGGGCTGATTGGTTAGATACGCAACATAGACAAGAAAAAAAGAGGCCACAGGACGAGAACTTACCCCCAAGCACGGCACTCGCGTTCACCGACCCGTGTGGCGGCTTCGCCAACAGCGCGCGCTCGCCGCACCACATCATGAGCTGGCGCATGCGCCGCGGCTCCGGCAGCCCGTCCGCCTCAATGTGCTTGTAGAACTCGGCCGCGTCCACCTCCTTGTGCGGCAGCGCGCTGTGGCCGCTGTCGATCAGCGAGCTCGCCCGCCGCCCCCGCATGCCAACGCTGCTGCGCCGCTGGCCGCCCTGCCGCCGCAGCTCCTTGTTGCGGTTGATGATGGGCGTGTCGCTGAACGGCAGCGCAATCTGCCGCGACTCGGATGTGGAGACGTCGGGGTCGTCATGGCCATCGTCGTGGCCGTGGCCGTCCCGTTCCAGTCCGCCATTCTCCATTTCGACATCGTCATCGACCACGGCCACCTCGTTGTCCGAAGCCTTGGCCGCCGGCCGTTGTGTCGCCGCTGCGCCGTTACGCGACCTTCGTGGTGGTGGACGCGCTGGCGCTACCTCTTCCTCTGTCTCTGCTTCTGTCGAGGTGCGCGTCCTTCGTTTTGGGCCCGTCCTCGCTGCCTTCTTTGGCGGTTCCCTAACCACCTCCTCTTCCTCCTCTTCCTCTTCCTCTTCTTCCTCTTCTTCTTCCTCTACCGCTCGAGACGCCTTGGCCGCCGTTGCCTTTGGCCGGCCTGGCCGTCTTGTCGAGGTGGTTGCTGTATGGCGACGTGTTGTAGTTGTTGATGGTTTTGTCGTCGTGGGAGTGTGCGCGTGCGCGCGTGTGTGTGCGTGTGCGTCTGCCGGCGCTGGGGATGCGCGTTTGCGGCCCGTATTTGGCCGGCCATTTGTGCGTGTAGAGCGTATTGCCGCTGTGGTGGTGGTGGCGGTCCTGGTCGTCGGCGCAGACTCCGGCTCGGCCGACGTCTTTGCCCGCTTGGGCCGGACAAAGTGGAAATCACCGTCCTGCTCATCGTAGACGGCGGCGGCTGGGGAAAGTCAGCACAACAGTACACACGCAGACGGTTCTCTCTCTGCCCCCTCCCCCCCCCTCCTCTCTCTCTCTCTCTCCAACCTACCGGCAAGACGTTTGCTCTTTCGACGCTCGGGCGGGTTGGTCATGCTCAGGTCCTGCAGCGGTATTCGCGTTCTGATGAGTGTCGTCATGGATGGCGCGTGGTGGGCGGTCTTGGTCGGCTGTCGCGACTATGGCATGGGGTGTGTGGGTGTGGGTGTGGGAGTGGATGACGAGGGACGTCCGGACTGATCATGCGCAAACACGCAAACAGAAACCAAACACTGAATTTGGGGTCTGCGGTCTGCCTCCCCGGCGCGTCCTTCCTTCGCTGCGAGCCCGCCGCGCCGGCCTCTCGTGGCCTCCTCTTGCGAGTCCGGGCGAAATAACGCGTCGGACAGTCGTTCTTGCGGGCGGCGGCCCTCGTGGTCGTCCCTCGTGGTCGTCCTTCTTTGTGGTCGTCGTCGCTGGATCGTCGACGCAGTTCCTTTTTCCTTGCCGTCCCAGACGCGCGATGACGCGGTTGTCGTAAATCCGAGGGATCCAGAATCGGCTGCAAACTCGTTTCCCTGCCCAAACGCTCGGGTGTGGCAATTGCCAATGGCGGCTGGCAAAAAAAAATCGCGAAATTAACGTGTGGTCGGGTCACTTGGGGGAGGATTTGCCTTTGCGACTTTCCCACCTTTGTCCACCATTTCTGCCCCGATTTGTTTACGCGCTGCACGGGGCACCTGATTTGCTGCAGGGTATGAAACTAGTCCGTTTCGGGGAAGCGTGACTCGATCCCCACTTTTTGGTAATATCACGTGACCATGCATCATCCATCTTCACTGTTGACGACATGCCGCCAGGGTCCAGTGCGTTCTCCCGTTCCAACGCCAAGAAGATACAAATATGCTTAGCTGTAAAATTATGTCTAGTTTTAAGATCGAGCTCAAATCTGGGCAATGCACATTGCGAGGCAAGGCAGGGGGTCAAAAACAAAAAACAGCAGAACGGCAGCAGTAAGATGCATGCCTCCCCTGTCTGCAAGCAAGCACACACGCCTTTCTCTCCTCTTCCTATACACATAGTCGCACACACATACAGAATAAAAAGCAAGCTATAGACGCCCGCAGGACCGGATGATGCATGCAGGCAGAAAGAAAAAGGGCCGCATGCCGCCCAATGGAAATGCCCGGTACCCTCATGCCGCCGTAAAATCATCCCAGACCATCCCAAGCAGAAGCAAGACTGTCCCCCTTCCGTCCCCTTTTTAGGTTACCCCGATAGCCAATAGCCATTATTCAAACACCGCCATGCTCCCCTGCCTCTTCGAATTGCGAATGCAGCCGTGCCGGTGATGTTGCACCATTTTAAAGTTTCGCTTTTTTTCTTCTTCTTTTTTTCTCCTTCCAGCCTCCTCTTCCTTCATCCTTTTCGTTACTTCATCTCCCGAAGAAAGGGAGACGTTGCAGATCGGGAGACCCGCGAAGCACTCCCCATCGCCGGCCAGTTCATCGTCCGCATCTTGCTAGAACATGGGTTCCCTCGTTGTTTGTCGGCTCGTCCCCCTTGCTTCTTGGGCTGTGTCGAGAGACTTGGATGGTCTCCCTGTTTTGATCCTCCTTTTTCACCGCTAAATTATCCCCTTTTCCGTTGTTGACACCGTCCGTGCCTCCATTCGTGGAGTCGTCATAGTGTCTCCCTTTCCGGTGTGAGCTGCATGACTCATCCTAGGAAAACCGGCGCTGCCCAACCTGGCCGGCGATGACTTGTTGGTTGGGGATCGGCGCCGCCATGCCATAAGGGTTGATCTGGGCGTTGTTATACGGCTCCATCGCATGCTGCGTCATATAATTGTTCGTCATTCCCTGCTGCTGGGAAATGGGGCAGTCCTTGTGTGCCAGCAGCAGCGTCTTGAGATTGACAACTTCCTCACGGAGCTGGGAGATCTGTGCTGACAGGTTCTCGTTCTCTGTGCTGTAGAGCTCCACCTTGTTCTGCAGATTCTGCAGCCACTGCTTCTTTCGCTGACGGCATTTGAGCGCAGCGACTCTGATTTTCTGTTAGCACGGAAACAAACGCGACGAGCGTATGACGTGTTGGACAAACCTGTTGCGTTCGAGGAAGTTTTTGCGCTTCTCCTCTTCTGTCATTTTGGCCTTTGGCTGGTCGTTCTGGCCCCCCACATCTTCCTCGTCCGAGTACGTGTCTGCGTCCTCGGTGAAAGAGGCGGTGCCATTAGTCTTGGCCTTCTTGCTCGCCGGGCCGTTCTTGGTCGGAGTCTCCTGGGTCTTTCGCCGACCGTTGGTGGCTGGGCCGGCTTCGGCTGGCAAGTTGCGCTTGCCTCGTCCCTTTGTGCCGGGCCGGGCAGTCTCGCTCTCGTCAGACACTGCGCTGCCGGCATCGCTGGGACCGCGGCCTGAGTGCACAACACCGTTAGTAATCATAGGCACGAAAGAGGCGCCCCCCGTCTATCAGGGCAGGGCGATGCGCTGGCAGAGACGTACTATGTACAGACGGCTTCCGAGGCGGGGAGGGCCCTTGCGACGGCTGAGGTGGCGCTGACGCAGCACCGGGGATAGGGATTGGCACAGGGGTCTGCTGCGGGCCGGCTTGCTGCGGTGGCGGCAGCGCCGGTGGGGGAACCGCGAACTGTGCCTGGGGCTGGGCACTGTTGCGGCCCTGGGCCAGCAAGTACAATCCGTTGGCGGCGTCGTTGTCGTGAGGATCAAAGGGGCCGGTCGGCGGCTTGCTTTCTGACGATGCCGCCAGAGCAGACGTGACCGATGGGAGATCCTGTGGCTGAGAAGTGACCGACGGATGGATCGTAGGAGGAGAATGGCGTGGCAGCGGCTGTGGTGGGCCAGCCTGCTGGACCTGCTGGACCTGCTGAGCCTGCTGAGTCTGCTGAGTCTGCTGAGTCTGCTGAGTCTGCTGAGTCTGCTGAGCCTGCTGGGCTTGCTGGGCCTGCTGGGCCTGTTGAGCCTGCTGGGCCTGCCGGGCCTGCTTGGCAGTGGCTACGCTTATAGCGGTACGGTGAAAATCTATTGTGCCCGGGGTAGCGCCGCCGCTCTGCATTGGGGAAAAGAGCGTCGGAGAACTGATACCTGATGAGGGAAACATGGATCCGCTGCCGCCAGGCGTCAGCCCAGTCCGCAGCGAGGACTCATTGGCGGTAGGAAAGCCGCCTCGGAGCTGGGTGTCTCCAAAGTAGTCGTTTGCGGGGCCCGACAGCATGGCAGGACTTAATGGCCCTGTTCGCAGTGATCCTCCGCCCCAGTTAAACGGAGTTCCACCGCCGCTAGGGAGAAGCGATGATGGCGAGGTCAGCGCGGCGACACTTGGGAGTTTGGTGCCGCCGGGCGTTTCTGGTGGTGCGCCACCAAACGACTGCTCAAATGGGTTGGGCTCAAGGCTCAGAGAGCCGCCAGCTGGGTTGGTGAAAAAGTCGGAGGCGTTTGTGTTTGGTTGTTGCGAGCCAGGCCGAGGGGGGGGCGCGAGAGGCTTGGCATGTTGTTCAGATGTGCCGTTTGGCTCGCTTCTTTCTGGCCGGGAAGATGACTGGGCTTGTGTATCTGCCAAGAAGGTTGGTAAGCATCATGCGCGTTTTCCAAAGATTGAGGTTGGGGATCAGGGAAATCCAAGCGAGCAGCTTGTGTGCCATCGGAAAAACATGATGCCGAGGACAGCAGGATGTGGACAAGCCAGCCAGCAAACAACAGAGGCAGGTGATAGGTCAAGAAGATAGCCGTGAGATGCATGGGATATACGATGGTGCGTCATACTTGTGTTGGTCGACGGCGCCGGCCGACTGCCCTGTTTGGGCGATTCAGACTCGCCGTGCGACGAAGGAAGAGATGCGGTCCCCATGATGATCATCTATGACGTCTCTCCAGACGGGTTTCTCTTCTTGCGCGGGTGGCGGCTGCAGGGTGGCCAGGAAAAGGGTGTACAAATTTTCCCCCCCAATCCCGTGTCCGCGGATCCCAGTGGCGCAGAGGCAGTGGGCTGGCGCCTTTCAGACGGACGGCGATGATGGCAACAGTGCGAGGAAAATCCCAGGACAATGCCGGGTGATGGCGATGGGCTGCGGTAAGGCGGCTGGCGATGACTGAGCTCTTCTGGCCGAGACAAAGGCGGGTTGCCTTGCGACGGCGTCTGGAGATGAAGAAGCGGTGTCGTCACGGGGCCACCCGACGGGATAAGCAATTATAGCACAATCATATAATTGAATCAGATACTAGGAAAAAAATAGAATAAAAGATACTCCAGGGGCGGCTGTGGTAGTGTGGGTTGTTGAGTGTGGCTGATTGCGAAAGGCGGATGGAAAGATGACGGAGAGAGACAGAATTGGGAGCGGAAAAAAAAGGTGACGTAGCTGGAGAAAATATTGCAGGAGGCAGGTTCTAAGTACTATGGGTTTAGAAATAAAAAAAAAATCGGCCCATGACGCAGACACTTCTTGTGGGGGGGGGGGGGGGTGGAAGGAACGTTTTAGTGGGTGGGTTATAAGGATTTTGGGGCCAAAGCAGCGGCGACAAGGGTGCACAGCGCTGTACGAGCACGGAGAACGCTACCTCGGTGTGGGTAAGGTGCAATGTACAGATACCTATGCGTGTCCCCAGTGCCTACAAGTATGCCGACACGGTCTCTTTTGCATGAGTTTAACCTTCTTCAGCGAAAAGAAGGGAAAAGAAGGAAAAGGGAAAGAAAGATGCATCCCAGCGTGGACGAGGCCATGCTGACGACCTAAACCAGCACCCGGAAGCACGTATCTTGCGAGTCCGTGCCAAGCACAACACTGGAGGTCTGACGTCGACGTGCCGCGTGCGTCTGTGTGCGCCCAGTGCATTTCGTGACAACAAAACGGCTCTGGCAGCGAGGCCAGGCTTTCGTAAGATACGAGTGCGAGTACAAATACGTGTAATACAATAAGATTTGTATTGTAAGATATTTGTAACCTGCGCACACCGCGTTGCGCCTGCAAAGCACACTGCAAGCATATTCCGAGTACGAGTCGGGGACCATGTACCTATACTTTGGTAGAGCTCCACCTATTTTCCTGAACGCGCTATCACCTGGCAGCCGACAGATTTCCTGCGACTGTCAAAAACAGCACAAAGGGACCCCATCGATGAAGATTTTCTGTCCTGGCTAAGAACGGAAAGAGAAAAAAAAAAAAATCCGGCCGTGTCCCATCGAATGGGACGACAAGCCATTTTTTCGTTTTTTGTTTTCTGCATCGTTGCCGGTCTCATTCGCCAATCTCTTGCTCTGCTTGTCCGCCGCCTCTGCCCCCTTTGGGCTGGGTAAAATTGCGTCAGACGCTAGGTCCGCTTTGGTAAGTGGCGACGTGATCGTTGTTTCCCCAATATTCTTCCCATGTCATCACACGTTGTCGTCTGCCGTCTGGTCGTCCTGTTGTGTTTTTGCCCTTTTGCTCTCTCGCCCTTTTTCCACGCCCCTTTGACGCCCCCTTTCTTCGCAGTGCGGTGAAATGAAATGAAATTCCACACAGTGAAACCGCCCCCCATCTCCTCCCGACAGTGCGGTAATGGAGCACAAATATTTGTACTTGTATCGTAGACCGTTTGCAAATATTACATTTGCATTGTACATGCGATGTTTGCACATGTGAGACTTTGGCGAAAAAAGAAATTTAGATAACGCAACGGTCTGGTGGAATGACGTAATCCAAATCAACGTTATTCTATTTTCGGTGGTGAGACGTTGGCTCGTCTTTCTTCATGGTCCTCCCAGAGGTGCACGTTTGTACAGGGACGAAAATGCATCTCGGCACATATACAAGTATGTGTGTTGGACGTTAACCTGAGGCTCTTCTGCCGCCAAACGCTTGCGCGGAGGGATGCTGGACGGTTGTGCCTGCGTGCAGCCATGACTTCATTTCGCCGCAGCTAGCGCGGTTTGCATGTGGGAAAGGGGTCGCGCTTCCCACACTGTGTGCCAGATATTTTGGATTTTTAAGAATTGAATCGAAATTAAGTCATGTGACCACCGTTTCGTTTCCTGGTGCCTTGGCAAGAACGGAATTCAACCTTAATGTGCCGCTTATATGGCGTGCCTGCCAACCTTTAACGTACTCGTACGCGCAGAATGGACAGGGGAGTGAAGGAACGTGAAGTTGTAATAGCTAATACCATGCTATGGAGAGACTCGCACAGGGTTTTCTGGTATTACAAATACTCGACAGTGTTGGCATCTTTTGCCACAGTTTTGTGACGGGAACGAGCGGAACGGCACCGGAAAGATTCCCCAAGATCTATGAGACATCTGACAAAGCAAAGGTGTGGCCGAAGCCACAAAAACCGTGGCGCGCTTTGCAACGCAAGGTGCATTACGCAGCCCAATTTAGCTAATACAGAGAAAGTTCAAACACACCCAAAAAATAGGCGCCATTGTTATTGTTGCTACGAACTAATACCACCTGCCGGGAGGTCGAGTTTGTTCATCGGCTCCATCGGCAGGTGCACTTTTCTTGCCGGTTCTCCAGGCGTTCACAAAGCCTGGTAAGGAAAGCACGTGCTTCGTGTTCTTTTTCCACTACGATCTTCAACGCTGTACTTGAATATAGCCTTCCCTATCAGAGATCTATACGACGTTGTAAGATAATGAAAACAGGCCGTTGCATGTCGCAACGATTCTGCTTGCTGGCCCTTTATGGCCTCTGGCGTATTATTATTATTATTATTATTAGTTTTAACGTCGCCGGGACTGATCTGATCAGGCTCCCGTTTGTAACCTCCCTAAGGGTATGCGACGTGAGGCGAAGCCTCAGGCCTATCAAGAAACTACCTATCCGGGGATAAATACATGAATCGGAACCTGCGCGGTATGCTTGCCTCATCCTCTCGTGGTTTTGACTGCCAGATGCCTGGCTGTTCGTGCTGTCTCCGGCTTCCGGTTTGCGAAGCCGTACTCAGTTAGAGCGGGGGGGAGATGGTGGCATGACTGCTAGTTGGCGAGTGCCCGTTTAGGTGGACGAGGGTACAGGCGCCATAGGTCCTCTACGACGGCCTGTCACCTCGAGGAAGTAGAGAAATAGGGCGGGGTCCTGGAATAGTAATTGAAGAAAGGCGCGTTGTCCTTCCGAGGACCCGGGGATGAGTTGGTGATGGTGCGGGTCTCGGTTCCACGCCGCCCGCGCAAGGGCGCAGTGGACGAGGTGTCCCGGCGTCTTGTGTCGGCTGCAAGAGCAGCTAGTTTCGATGCGGAGGTGGGGGTGGAAGCGGTCATGATACCACTT
>JACCPH010000006.1:803963-978935 GCA_014183095.1 Harringtonia aguacate | reverse complement strand
TCCGTATTTCTACTCGTGTGCTCCACGTGAAGACAAGCCTTCGGATGGAGGATTCTCCAGCCCCAGTTCCCCTTACCCCATGTACACAGAAGTGGGGGGGGGAGGATTGAAAGGGGGTGGTGGGGAAGGGAGGAGGAAGGAAGGGTAGCTTGACTTACCGCCTTTGACAGGCCCTGGGCGGGCGGAAACGTTTATGTTCTCGACGTACCCACCAAACGACAATGCTTATTTCCATATCAACGGCTTTGCAACAACTTTGCTAACACAACACACATCCGTCCCCGGTTTCCAAGCCCAGAGTAATGCACACAGAGACCAGCAGCATCCGACTTGATGCAGAACTGGCTCATAGCACAAGGCTGAATTGGCATCCAAGTAGAGATTGATAACCCGGGAAAGAAGCATCAATCTCGCGCCTTATCTTCGTGTTCGGCGGTACGCAATCTTCGCTTGAGGTTGCGTTTATCACCGACTCAAATCAACGGCCATATTCCCAACCGGAGGCGACCAGCTCTTTCTTCCCAGAAATCAGAAGAGAGGAACGCCATATCCGACCGCAAGATAGCCATTGTCTCGCAGCGGTATAGGTCGCAGAATCGCAAGGCAAACAGGTAATGCATTGCGTTGAAGTGGCGTTGGTTCCCAACTCATGGCCAGTGATGCCTGAGACGAACACAGGAGTAATCGCGTGACCACGGCCTGCTGACTTTTTTGAGGGAATCGTCCAGACATAGAACGAGAGAGACCGTTCATAACTTGGCTGGTTGTTGAACCAAGCCAAAGCGGCTGGCTGCTCCCCAAGCACTCGCCATAGGAAGGCTCGGGATATCAACGGTCGCCCGTGGGCATTCTCGACAGAGCGATCCAGGCCACGGAAGGTTTTTCGGAGGGGGGGGCGAACATTTAAATCGTCAGCGGGAAACAGCTGCGTCGCCACACCGGACGGGCGCCCTGAAAGAAGCCTGGGTTCGACCAGCGCAGGATTGCAACTTCTGGCGAGTGAGTACCAGCCCCAACATGCTCTTCGCCGATATCGATCGCAGCCAAGGCGGCAGAGACAATGATCCCTTGGCGAGGAGCAGCGGCCAGAAGATGTGCTGTGAAGCCGTCGGTGCCGTTGTCTCAATGTCGAATGGAGAGAGAAGAAGCCGGTGCCCCCCCCTCCCCCTCCCCCCCTGTTAGACGTCCCTGTGCTCACGTACATGTATGGTTGACAAACAGGGAACAAAACCTTTACGGCACATGTTCGAGCATCTCGTCACCAGCTTGATATGTGAATCCATTTATCCAATTTCGTCGCGTTGCGTTGGCCTCCCCATATTCTGACCCCGTGGCGTGCCGGGCTGTCCAGCAGCCTTTTCCCAATTTCAGTGGGGTGACTACCCCAAAACCGTGAGACTTTGGCGGGGGTACGGCGAGTCCGAGCCCGGAACCAGCCAAGGGCGGCACAGCCAGGAAAGGCTGTCAAAAGTGGCTTCGGAAAGAAGCGCGTGCAACCGTGCTCAGCTGCACCGTCCCCAGCAGAACGAAAAACAACAGGCTGCGTGAGTTTCAGAGAAAGCGAGATTTGGCCGCGAACTCTGTGGAAGTCGACTAATTGATGGCCATAGAAGCTGCTAGCGTTTTCGACCGTAATTTGGCGAGCCAACTGGTGGTGTGGGAGCGCTAAACACGCTAAACTCAGGTGATTTTCGGGGATTTTCCTCTGCAGCAAGTTCCCGTCGTCGCCAAGACATTGGATCTGAGGCCCGGCACAGCCCCGACTGACCACCTCTCCCCCCACAGGGCTTTACGAACGGGTCAGAAGGCCCGTCCGACCCCGGTGTCTGGGATTCATAGCACGGTGGCAACGGGTGCTTTTGCACAGGCCCTGAAGCTGGAGGTATATAGGCAGCTCCGAGGTTGATAATTCCACTGGAGCGCGCAGATCGGCAGCCGCACGTCAACGGTCGATATTCTTATACCCGAACAACTCCAAGGGCCGACATCATGTACGGACAGGACGACAAGCCGTCAGGCCACCCCTTCGATGAGGCGGAAGAGATTTCTGAGGTGAGTGCTATGCGATGTATCAATCTCACCCTGGCTGTTGTCGCATCCCCGGATATGGCAATCTTCTGTGTTTCCCACCCTGGACCTTAGTAGGGCAAGTGTGGTGGTACCTCATCTTTCCAATCCGAGTCCGTATGCAAGACATCGGGCAATGTGGGGACTGGAAGCAATCGTGAGCACCCCTGTCAAGATTGTCGAGAGGCCGGGAAGATGCGGGCGGCATCTCATCTGGAAGCGGAGGAATGTATGTTGGGGTCGCAAGCCTCCCGTGGAGCCAACATGCTAGTGCACTGATGGCTTTCCTCTTCTTTTTGAATTGATATGCACAAAGGCACAGCGGGAGCCAGCACCATTTAGCGACAAAATATGGGAGGTCGTGATCAGAATCTTACCAAAACCTGTTGCAGGTATCGGAACCTCAGGGTTCAACAACGACGGCCACTGGCCAAGTCATGCCAGCACTTCCATATGCACAGGTGAGGCCAACACTCCAACCGGTCAACACGGCGGGAATTGCAGGGATGGCCGGCTCTGCTCCGCCATACGGTTTTGGCTCAGCCGAGCACAACAGCCCAGCCAATTTTCAAGGTGGCTGGCCACCTTCGGCCCCAAACCAGATGTACAGCAGCGGCGAGTCTGTCGTCACATCGGCCAATCCCTCCATGATCTCGTTCGACTACCCCCAATACGGAGAGGAGCAGCCGGGACAGCGGGCGGGCGACCAGTCTGTGCTATTCGGCGGCAATTATATGGCATCTCCGACATCCGATACCAGCCTTCGCTATTCGTATGGCTGGGACACTGTGAACCCAGTCGGCTTGGGGTCTGATATGCCAACTATGTCGCCGGGGATGGTTTCACCCGGGATGGGATTTGGTGACACGCCAGTACCGTCGATGGGCATGACAACCCCCGTGTCGTTTACATCAGCTAGCAGCAGCGGAAAGTATGCCGAAGCGCCCAGCGAGCGAGCGAGCCTATACGGATCAGAGTCGGGTGGTGGAATTGATGGGCGCGTTCCCCAGATCACCGACGCTCGTGGCAAAGGAAAGGAGAGGCGACAGCCCAAGAGAGCCAAGTCGACGCCCTATCCATCCACATCTGCGCCCGCCTCCAAACGACCAAGCTTTAGCTCCGGAGCCATGTCGCCGTTGTTGCCACCCACGCCGGCGGAAAGTGCTGCGAGCGGCAGCCGGTCCGCACCGGGTACAAAGGCGCGACGTGGATCGAGAAGTGCGACCAGCCAACCATCAAGCCCACGAGAAGAACGAAAGCCGAGGAACACACACAACATGGTCGAAAAGCAATATCGCAATCGGTTGAACGCGCAATTTGAAGGCTTGATGAACGCGTTGCCGGAAACTCTCCGGTCTCAGGAAGGGATGACGTACGGCGACACGGCCAATGACGAAGGCCCAGATAGGCGAATCAGCAAAGCTGAAGTGCTGGACATGGCTCGGCGGCACATTCAGTCGCTCGAGCAGGAGCGGGACGAGCTGGAGCGCGATCGAAACGATCTGCTGGAGACGGTGACAAGATTGAAAGACGAGTACAATGCTGGAGGCTCTGCCTAAGGAGGGCAGCAATCGAAAACAAACAAAGCCAAGCTGGATGGACTGGGGCTTAACATCCACGGCAACGACAACGAAAACGACGACGATATAACGGTGCGGAGAATGATGACAACAACAAAACGGCCGTCTCGCGGAGCATGTCGGCTGAGAAGCGAGAAGCGAGAAGAGCGAGAAGAACAAGAAGTGAGTGTTTGGGGGGGACACTAAACAAGCGATGATTTTCGACGCGTCCACATGGCGCAGCACGACTTGACACGGCGCAATATTTAGCGATTAGAACGGACGATTTTCGGTGGCCTATATGATGTCCAGGGTTTAGAAATGGGGCGGTCCGCCAACGATTCAACGGTATATGGACAACAGCGGATAACAGCCAAAACGGTTTTTGGTGGTAATTTTCTCACAGGTTTCGGCACAGGGCAGATGGAACGAGCAGGTTGATCGACGCTCTGCGCTCCTCTAAGGGGCCTTTTTCTCTTTTTTTGGTTCTTCTTTTCCTCTATCTTCATAGCATGTGGGCCCTTTGGGTTTGAGGTTTTTGCCCTGCCCGGTGATGCTTGGGAAGCACGCGCGCCAGTATCAATCTCGTGGGAGCAGCAGCTGGGTTATTTGGACTGGTAAGTGCTGCTATAGTCTGTCCCGTCCTGGACCGGCGGTCTTCTTTGACATTCAGAGCCGGGGGCTGACGATAATCTGGCTGAAGAGAGCAATTTGAAGAAAAGGAAAAGGCGGAATGGCAAGGAGGAGTCGGAATGGGAAACACGAGATTTGAGGACACGAAACATTACGGTATAAAGAAAGTTAGGTGTCACGGGTAGGGCAGGAATGACAGGCTGCGCCCGCCGTCGGCGACTGCCCCTAAAAGACAAAGAGTTCAAAATTCAAAATGTGCTGTCTCCCGCTTCCGCACTGTTGCACTAATACACTGTGGCTGTATCAGCATTGCAAGCGCAACGGACCCGGCAGTTTCCCCGTTAATTCCATGCATTTGTCTTACGACTCTGACGTCCAAGCAGATCACCGGGACTTTAGATGGGGGGGAAGCGGAGATGGAATAGTGATGTCGACTGAAATTCCTTCGACTTACCTAGATGGCGCTGCTCCATTTAGCTATCTTTCTGCTCACCCCCCCCCCTCCCCCGAAACATCTCATATGCCGATTGTTTTAGCGAGGCCGGCGAAGCCCGTTCGAATCTAGTCAACCAACCCCCAACCCGCCAAGCCGGGTCAGGAAACCCACCGCTACGAGACGGTCATGAGTCGATTTCCAGGCCGGTTGCAGCCGAGGAGGGGGACACAGCACTGTGCCTCTGTTGGGTTGTTGGGTTCTTACTGGTCTGTCTTTAAAAACCTACCGCCAAAAGCCGCGCAAACCACTGTTGGCTTATGGCTTACAACTCCTGGATCGAATGATGACTAATTACAGTGTGAACAGAGCCGACAAGCCAAGAGGCACAGATGAGCAGGAGATCAAGTGGTCAAGAGGGCTGGGAGAGGGAAATATGCATTTGCCCTCGGCGGAAATCTGAGGGAAAAAAAAGCTGGTGTTTACACGGCAGTGGAGCAAATCAAAGAAGCGGCAGGCGTTGGATCGGCATGAATGGGCGACCGCTCTGGAAGTGCAGCAGCTCGTAATTCTGCCAGAGGCACGCCAATCTGTTTTTGCCATTCTCTGGCCGAAGCTGCCCTTCCAAGCGATGGTCCGTGTCTTTTCCATGAGTGTCTCGTTTCCCAGGGCCAAGAGAAGGCGCAACAACGATGTTCGTGTAAACGACCCAATTCCAAGGCGTTGTATCGGAGCGATAACGCAAAACGAATGGATCCACTATAATTCGATCGTTGGGAGGTATACGCATTGCATAAGCAGGAGAGCAGCACGCGGTGGTAAGTTACAAGCAGTGTCTGGCTCTACAGCATGTGTGTAGTAGAGGGGGGGGGGGTATCAGAAGAGTCAGAATCAAGGGGATAATCATAGCCGTAGCAGGCGCAAGCACAAGATTTGTTCCATGTCAGGCAAATGGTAGCAGTAGCATTCGCGGCCACCCACATTATGTCGCCCGCATCGGCTTTGACACTAGTTGGTACAAAAAACGACAAGATGAGAACAGTGATAACCATACAGATCAGCAATAAACCGCCAGGTCCCATGTCACAGGCCCACCGCCAGAGCCCGCCGAAAACTAAACCCGAACGCCGTCGCCCTGGCTGCAAAAAAAAAGACGAATCCCACAAACACCGGCGTATCCCTTTTCCCACACCTTCTCCCCGTCCCTTTGTGTTTTTACCTTTGCCCTCTCCCCTCTCGGCCCTAGTACCTGCCCGCGCCGGCCCAGAAGCCACGTATTCTCCGTGCCAGCCAGATGTCTCGTCGCATGATTGTCACCCTCCGCGCGTGTAGCGCACACAGGTTGGTATCCTCAAAGAGGTGGACGAGGAAGGCCTCTGTGGCCTCCTGCAGCGCCAGGATGGCTTGTGATTGCCACCGCATGCCGTCGTCTCGGGGCCGCATCGTCAGGGCGATTTCCTTGACCTGAAAGCGCATGTGTCAGCAGGGGGGGGGGGGTCGTGTATGGAGTACAAATCACAGCAGAGGAAGCACTTACAACACGCGCAAATGGCAGCTTGCGCAGCAGCAGGTCGGTGCTGCTCTGGTACCGCCGGATTTCTTTGAGCGCCAGCGTGCCAGGCCGGTAGCGCCGCTTCTTCCGCTGGGGTATAGGGTCGCCAGCTGTGAGGGGCCTCAAGTTAGCCAACATTCTCGAGGAGTAGAGTTGTCCAGAGCCTTCTAATGGGAACTCACGCTGCACGTCGCCAGGCCGGGATTTCCTCCGACTCGCGGGCGAGCTGTTGGCTTGTGGTCGCCGCTTTCCGGCGGTGGCGCCTCCTGATGATCGCCTCGGCGGCATGGTGTGGCAGGAAGTGTCGAGGAGTGTGAAGAATGAAAAAGGAGACCAGGCTTCAACGATGTGTGCTGCTATGGGTGGTAAGATCGCGCAGAGCGGTTATGATCCAGTGTCGGGCAGATATTAAGCGGTGCAGGTTCCGCGTCGCAACGCAGTATTTGAGGGGGGCTGACAGAGTCGAATTGGCAGAGACAATAGGCCGCAATCGTCGCAAAGTCGCAAAGGCGCAAAAGACATAAAAAGGGTTTATTATATAGGCTGAACGATTGAAAACAAGGCTTTTCGGCTCAAATTGTAAAGTGAAAGGGAACAAAGCCCCTTCTCGCAGACGAGGAAATGAGTGGGAGAAGACTCCTGCAGAAATTGGGGTGGCTGGTCTCCATAGCGGCGCGACGCGCTCAGAGCATTAGCGCGTTAATTGAAACCCGCAATTCGAGGTTACATTAGCCACACCCCATGCGCCACAATCAAGCTCGCGAAACGGCTAGTGGGGTTAGGACCCGCTAGAGGTTTGTGGTATGGTTGTCTCTCTGCCAGCACTCTCTGTGTGCTGGTGCAGGCGCTGTCGTAATACTGACTCGAGAGGCCACCTCAACTTGTCAGTGACGGAAGCAGCCACGACGCACTCGGAATCCAGCGGCTTTTCTCTGGCTGACCTCTCCCTTATTTCTGCACTGCGCTTCATCCGTCTGTGAATCTGTCGACGACCCTTTCTCTCGCGTCTGCATTGCCGCAGCCATCCGTCCGATTCAATAGCATCAGCTGTTCGACGTGTTGCGATCGAGAAACGCGGAAATACGGCCGCCACCTTTATCTAACCGCCAACTCGACTCTCCTGCCCGGTCGCATCACTTCGCAACCCAACCAGACATCTTTGCACGACGCCAACGAGCCTTTGAAGGACAGGAGGAAGCAGCAGACGAACGCACGCACATCTGCCGCGCCTGCAGCGACCATGGATCAGATGATGGGGGATGGCGGGCGCTTCCCGCTCGAGCAGTGGTTCTGGGAGATGCCCCTCTGCACTCGGTGGTGGACGGCGGCCACGTTTGCCATCAGCGTGCTGGTGCAGTGTCAGATCCTGACGCCGTTCCAGCTCTTCTACAGCTACCACTCCGCGTTCGCCAAAGGCCAGGTGCGTCTCTCTCACTCTCTGTCCCCTTCCCCTCTTCTTTTCTCGTCTAATCCATCATCGTCATCCAGTATTGGCGCCTCTTGTCCACCTTTCTCTACTTTGGCCCCATCTCCATCGACCTTGTCTTCCACATCTACTTTCTCCAGCGCTATTCTCGCCTGCTCGAGGAGACCGCCGGCCGCTCCCCCGCCGTCTTCTCCTGGCTGCTGCTCTACGCCATGGCCTCGCTGCTTCTGCTCTCGCCGCTCGTGTCCATGCCCTTCCTGGGCCAACCGCTCTCGTCGACGCTCGTGTACATATGGTCGCGACGCAATGCCGACACACGCCTGAGCTTCCTGGGCCTCATGACCTTCACAGCCCCCTACCTGCCCTACGTTCTCATGGGCTTCAGCCTGGTGTTGCACGGTACCATTCCCAAGGACGAGATCATCGGCGCCGTCATCGGCCACATCTACTGGTTCTTCACAGACGTGTTCCCGCCCCTGCACAACGGCTCGCAGCCGCTGGCACCACCATTCTGGTGGCGGCGGCTCTTTGAGCGCCCGCCGCCCGCCGAGGAGCGCGACGGCGACGCCGCAGACGACGACGATAACACAGTCGACGCGGTGGACCGTGAGTTGGCGGCGGCACGCCGCGTCCAGGCTGAAGTAAGATGATGGAGAGTTTCTCCAGAGAGAGGGCTGTATGCTCTCTCTTTTCTCTTCTGCCGTCTCTCTCTCAAAGCATTTATGTTGGCGCTAGCTGCGATTTTTTTTTTAAACCAAAAAAGAACAAGGACAACGACGAGCATATCCTGTAATGGGGCAGGATTTGTTTTCGCAAAGAAGCTGGAAATGGGGTGAGCCGCGCTGGCGTCACCATCCCTGTCAGGGTTACAGTCTACGAAGACAAAAGACGAGCACAAGATCGGGTTCTTGCGCCTGCTTGTGCCTGTGTTCACACGTAAATGGCGGAGGGCTCTGGGGCCAGTTTAAAGAAAAGGCCACCATCGTTGACGAGCGAGCTGTTAGAACAATGGCTCTGGGAAGGAGCTATCCTGTTGTCTTAGAGTCATGACAGTCCGGAAAGGAAGATCGTGTCCGATTGTGAAGACCTGAATCGCTAGACGGTTTGTCTTTGATGCAGCACGGTGCATAAAATAGAGCACAACAGAGCAAGGGCTTTTTTTAAACCAAATTGACTGGTATTTCTAAAGCAAAAGAAAAAAAGAAGAACAGTTGGTCTGACGCTCGCGGCATAGCCTCTCAGTTGAGGTAGCTGCTCACATACTCCTTGCGGTGCACGTTGTCGTCGAGCTCGCTGGAGCGGTTGAGTGCCGTCCACTTGGGCTCATCCTTGAACAGGCGGACGGCATGGACGTACTGTGGTGGTCAGCGGGCCGGCGGCAAGACAGAGGAAGAGCTGGGGGGTGGGGGTGGGGGGGGGCACTGGGGATGGAGGGCTGGTTACGCACGTCCGTCTCGTCCGTCGTGAAGCGGTGGTAGATGCCCGGCGGCAAGATGATGAGGTCGTCCTTTTCGAGCTCGATGCGGATCCACTCGTCGCTCTTGCTGCGGATGTCAAAGTAGCCGAGGCCGCCGCGAATGTAGCGGATCTCCTCGTCCTCGTGCAGGTGCTCGTGGAAGAAGCTCTTGACCTTGTCCTCGTAGACGGCGCCCAGAGTGGCCGGCGAGACCTTGATCTCGTCGCGGTTCTTGTAGCCGCGCGACGCCGCCAGCTCGTCGACCTTGGACGTGTCGGCAATGTGGTAATAGAGCACGCCGAGGTGCTCCAGGGCGTCGGCCTCGACGGCGTTTCCCGAGTTGTGCGGGAGACGCTGGTCGCCCTACGGGAGGCGTGTCAGCGCGCGCGCCACCTCTCTCCCTCAATCACTTGTCTCTCTCGCTCTCTCGTCTCTCTTCCCATCCTCGAGCGCAGAATGTCTCTTTCTTCCCCGGCTGACTTACCGGCTGGTTGTCGTACAGGTAGGCCTTCATGATGTGCGTTTTTTTTGTTTCTGTCAAGTCAATTTCAGCAGGCAATCAGCTGCGCGAGCATTCCCGAATATATCTTATGACGCTGACGGGGAAATCGTATGGCAGCTGACAGTGAGGAATTATTCAGTCGAGGCCTCTCTGGCGTCATCGTGCGGGAGGTGAAATCGCATTATGCGATTGGTTGTTGCCCAAAAACGTGCTTGCCCCACACGGAAAACTTGCGATAGAAAGAGGAGAAATCTGTAATAATAGTGCTCGCATGCAAGGTGTTGTACTGTGCAGCGTATTTGCCAACCGGATCCGACCCATTTCAAATGCTCCGGGTATTCCCTGATCAGCTGCCATGCTCTTGAGACACGATTTTGGAGAGTCAATCACGGTCGGGAAGTGCATTCCCGGGGAACGAGTAATAATACTCGTATATTACGAGGCTCGTAAGACAGTTATACAGTGTTGGCACTGCATGATTATTACTGTACGCGTTAAACTTAAAGTCATGTGGGGTGTTCTGCCTAAATTTCTACCAGGAACAAAATCCCCAAATGCCATCTTTCTCCCAACCAGGAGATCAGAAGACGCGTTATAGGAGGAGAACAGGTGTGTCTAGTTGATCAAAGCTCGTCTCTTCTTTTTATTTCGAGATGAGAATCTTTGATGTGACTGCCGCCGTTTCTTTTTCCATTGCCATCCAACTTTTTGTTTACGAAACTCTTCAGCGAGTCCACACCCGTCATGGCTTGCGACAGTCTGGACGGTGAAGGAAACGCGACCTTGTTTGGCGATGACGATTCACTGTTTGGAGGCGACGACGCAGACCTAGAAAGCCTGTTTGGCGGCGGCGAAAGCGATGGCGAGGACCTTAGTGCTCGTCTTCAGACGCTGGACCCAGCGCCGTGTCCGCTTCCGCTTCCAGCTTCACTTCCCCCGCTTGCGCTGCCTACCGCACCACCTGCGGCATCCAGCATGCAATCATGCGGCCGAGATGTTAGTATTCTCCCAGAGCCACAGCATACCACAGAATGGACATTCCCCTTCCCCGCTCCAGCTGCCGACCAAGCTCGAGGTTTTGATCAAGAAGAAGACCAAGAGTGGTTGGACTGGCAGCAGCAGCTGTCCCAGGAGCTCGGGTGGGAGTGGGATGTCCTTGGAGGACAAGAAGAACTCCAACATGCACTCAAGTCTGGCCAAGACGGTCTATCACTGCAGACCATTGACACTCCCCATAGTGCAGCAGAACGAGCATCGGAGCCTGGCTCTCTCCCGGGCCATGACGATCAAGAATGCCAGCACTCTGTTGGCTCCGACGCAGCCAACATGGACGACGACGTCGTGATATTGGGGTCCTCGCAGACAATCCCACAGGTACAGTTGCAACAAGCAAAGCCACGAGCACAGCTGCCACCGGCACCGTCGACACAGGCTCCATCGCCTGGCCACCCTCCCGTGCCGACGGCTCATTACCTCGAGCTGCGGCCGCGCTGTCCAGAGGTTCCGCCACCGCAGCACATTCACTTGCCCACACACACCGTCGAGGAACTTCTTCCCTACGTACAGCTAGGTACGCCACGCTCTGTCCCCGCTCACCATCTCTCTTTGGCTTCTGTTGCTGACTTTACCTAGATCATAGGGTCTCGTTCCAGTCCCTCTACCGGATGCTTGACATTAGCAAGGATGTCGGTAAGCGTGTTTTGGAGGAGTGCCGCTACCACCTCAGAAGCCCCGCCCACACCATCTCGCCGAGCAGCGGCAACGATCCAGAAGCATTGCGGGCCCACAAGGTTTCGCTTCTCGTGTGCTCTCTGGCCTTTCTGTCCCAGGAGGGCATGGGCGAGCAGTTCTTTGGACCTGAGATCCGTGGTGATGGTAAGAGCCAATACGCATGGCCGGACAACTCGACAATCTTGGTCCTCCTCTTTGCACAGCTGCTGTACAGGATCGGACGCAACGACAACGGGTATTCCAAGCAGCGGGAGAAGAGGATGCTCCGCAAAGCCCACAAATCAACGAGTCCACCGCTGCCATTGAGTCCGTTTACGAACGCATCATTGCAGCCGTCTCCTCTTGTTCTTTCACACAACTCTCCATGGGTAAGCGAGACTGGCATGCCCCAAAGAACTGTTTTCTTCTTGGATATGAGACTGACCATGTGCATTTGCAGTGCTTGCGAGAGCAGCTCGCGTTGGAGCAGGAACGTCGAACTCGCGAGGTGAGCGAGCCCGTGTCCGTCGCGTCTCTGAGCTCGACGTTGTCTTCCTCGACGGTTTACACCGCGGTCTGCCAGACGCCTACGGCATCGTCTGTGGTATCCACCGCGCCTGGGTCTCCGTGTGCGAGCACCTTGTTGGCCAGTCCAGTGGGAAGCTACGCCACGGACGAACCCGCGGGCCGTCCCGCTAAGAAGCGGAAAACCAATGCAACAGCCGTCGCCTGTCCGGCCAAGGCCCCCGCTGATGCCGCGCTTCGGTACCTGGTCAACATTACCCAGGGCACGCAGGGACGGCTCGTGCCGCAGCTGGCACTCGGCCACACGGGGGCGATGCGCACGGCCGGATACTCGTGTCTGACGGGCTGGTGTGCGGCGCTGGGCTACGAGGTGGTGTCGGTGGCCGTTGTCACGCTTCTTGGACTGGAAAAGATCCGCGACGACACAAGCTGGGACCGAGCGGTACGGCGGATTCACGGCGAGATGCTGATGGACGGGGAGGTGCGTGTTTTGGTGTGTGTGCGATAGGAAGGAGAAGCAGAAAATGGGGATTGCATGAGATCAGCAAGCAGATGTTGCGAGATGGACATCTACGAGCCGATCGGAGGGCGTTATGAGATTTGGAAAGGGGTGCTTTGCAGAACATGAGATATGACTACATGCTTTTGGAGCGAGACACGATATCTTTTCGTACGGACAGGCATTTATTGCCTAGGCCGGAATTTCAGCGACAGACTGATTATTACTGCGTATTAATGCTATCACTAATTGCGAGTAATACGGTACGAGCAAAGATAGCAACCTCTCTCTGCGCTTTCCCGATCAAGCAGGTGGACACAGCGGGCGGTATAATAAACGAATGCGGAAGGCGCGCCCGCCCCCGGCGCTACTAGTACAGGGAGGATAACCTTATAGGTCTGTCACTAGGATTGCTGGAGCCTTTCAGCACAGAAAATGGGCGCACGTGTAGCAGAAGCCTGCAGCATTTCCAGGCACACAACAGGCGAGGGCGGAAACTCTTTGCTAATATTTTACCACCTCCGGCTGTCACGGCAGCTGAGCAGATGGGGGAGGGGCGGGGGCTGGGAACGGTGTGCCCCAGGGAAAAGGGAAAGCGGCAGGTCGGCGGGAACGTGGGCAAAAAAAAATGACGAGACGGCGAGCGTCCGCGTGCAGCGATGCCGCCTCTGAGTGGACTACGAGTACTACCACCCCCCCCCTCACGCCCCTCACACCCCTTCTCCAGCTCAGGATCGGCATGCCCGTGTTGCCGGCTTACACCATGAGCTCGTCGTCCGATTTCCGCGCGGCGGTTTCCCCGTGCTCGATCTGGGCGTCCTGAGATGTCCGTCAGCCCCCTCTCGTTGCTTGAGGCAGCAAAGCTTTCCCCTGCTGCTTCCTGGTGTCTCCTGCTTACTGATTCTGATGCGCACAAGCCATCCCAGTCCTATCAGTGAGCGGACAGAAAACACGCAGGCTGCTGGAACCCGCCTCCAGCCCCTCTCCCTCCCTTGTCGATCCACACAGTTCGCCCGACGGCTTCTAGATAGCGCACTGCTACCTATTTGTTGGGAAGGTGAGCCTGCAATGCAACGCATAGCTCTGCTGCTTCGGTGACGTTCCGTGGTTGCAGAAAGACGGGAGGTCCATGTATAAAAAAAATAAAAAAAAATAAAAAATAAAATAAAAAAAGCAGGCGGCGAGCTGCCGAGACAGCTCTGGTTATCTTGAGGGCATTCGAATAAAAGTCCCCAGTCTCCCTGCTGAGAATCGTCTAGGGCCCGTTCTCTCTCCCTCCCTTTTGTTTTCCCCTCTTTTTCCAGTAAGCTCCAGCAGAGACGAGCACAAGGAACAAGGACCGTGTGAGACCGGCAAACGAACAAATTGCAAGCATGAAGGTATCGACCTCGTCGGTGGCAGCCGCCCTTCTGCCGGCGGTCCTCGCCTGTGATAACTGCTACGGGCCGGCCAGCCGCGTCGAGCATGTCCGCCACGTCAAGCGCATCCAGCCGGGCGCCCCGGAGGCCACGTACGGCCCGACACGGCCGCTCGAATGGGGGCAGCTGAATGTTCTGCACACGGTAGGGGTGGTCCTTCTGAATTGCGTTTGCATGCCTGGGACGGAAGACTGACGTCTGCAGACCGACACCCACGGCTGGCTCGAAGGCCACTTGAAGGAGGAGAACTGTACGCCATCCTGGGCGGGACTTTGAGAGAGAGAGAGAGAAATACGAACGCGTGCTGACCGTCTAGATGGCGCCGACTTTGGAGATTTTGTGTCTTTTGCCACGCATCTGAAGCATCAGGCCGGAAACATGGGCGTTGACCTGCTGCTCATCGACACGGGTAGGGTCCCTAGTGGGGAGAAGGCGTGGGCAGTGTGCAGCGGAGGGGGCAGAGGGGGTGGAGAGAGAGAGAGACAGACAGAGAGAGAGAGAGCAGAAGACGGAGAAGACGGAGAAGACGGAGACGCTGTCGGACAGCCGGTTGGCTTGACCTGTTTCTCACATTTGTGCAGGCGATCTCCACGACGGCACCGGCCTCAGCGACTCGACGTCGCCCGACGGCGAGCTCAGCAACAAGGTGTTCAACGAGCTCAGCTCGTACGACCTGCTGACCATTGGTGAGCGGTTCTCTACGGACTGCTGGTCGACTGCTGGCTCCTTGCTCTGCTAACTGCTGCCCCAGGCAACCACGAGCTCTACCTGTCCGAGGTGGCGTACCAGGACTTTAACGAGTTCAGCAAGTTCTGGGGCGAGAAATACCTCACGTCGAATGTGCAGATCCTCAACACGACATCCAACGAGTGGGAGTACATTGGACAGAAGTACCGCTACTTTACGACGAACAAGGGTGGGTTGTCTAATTAGTCTCTCTCTCTCTCTCTCTCTCTCTCTGTCATGACTGCTGACTTCTCAGGCCTGCGCATCATGGCTTTTGGCGTCCTGTTCGACTTCACCGGCAACGTCAACATCTCCAAGGTGACCAAGGCGTCGGAGATGGTGACGCAGGACTGGTTCGTCGAGGCGATCAACACGGCCGAGCCGGTGGACCTGTTCCTGCTGATCGGGCACAATATTGCGCGGTCGACGACCAGCGGCAGCACGTTTGAGCCGGTGTACGCGGCGATCCGGGCGGTGCACGCGGAGACGCCGATCCAGATCTTTGGCGGCCACAGCCACATCCGTGACTTTGCCGTGTACGACGAGGCCAGCACGGCGCTGGAGTCGGGGCGCTACTGCGAGACGGTGGGCTGGTTCGCGATGAGCGGGTTCAACAAGAGCAACAGCGGGTACACGGGGGTGACAAAGGCACACGGGGTGGCCAACCCGACGCGCAAGGCGGTGGCCAACAGCACGACGCCGTGGGTGTACGCACGGCGGTACCTGGACTGGAACCGCTACACGTTTGCGTACCACGCGGTGGGCTCGGGCAACGACACGGCGGCGCTGGACTACCACAGCGGGCTGCGGGTGTCGGCGGAGATCGAGACGGACCGGACGGCGCAGCGGCTGGGGACGGTGTACGGCTGCGTGCCGGCGTTTTACTGCGCGACGTGCGTGCCGTTTGGGACCAACACGAGCATCTTTACGGTGCTGGCCGACGCCATGAACACGTCGGTGGTGCGGACGAACCGCAGCGACAAGGCGCGCATGATGTACGCCAACACGGGCAGCGTGCGCTTCGACATGTACAAGGGCTCCTACACGTACGACGACAACTTTATCGTGTCGCCGTTCACCGACGTGTTCCTGTACATCCCGGACGTGCCGTACAGCCTGGCCAGCGGCCTGCTCGACGGGCTCAACGCGGGCGGGGCGGACCGGAGGAGGAAACGGGAGGCTGCAGCTGCTCTGACGGCCGTGTCGGACGCGGAGCTGTTGCAGGGTCGCAGCCAGGTCGGCGAGGCGTGTGTGGACCCGGCGGTGAGCCTGCTTGCAGCGCGGGACGCCGCGGCGGACGGCCACGGCCACGGCCACGACGTAGCCCACGGCCTCGGCATTGCCCGTCGCCAGGTTCAGGAGACGTCTGGGTACACGACGACGGACGATTTTGGCACAGACGGCGACGACACGGAGCACACGGAGATTCCCTACTACGAGATTCCCGACTACTTTCTGGGCACGGGCGGCTTCCCGGAGACGGGCGACCCGGACGTGGTGGACGTCATCTTTCTGGACTTGTGGGTTTCCTGTTCGATTCTTTTATTTTATTTTATTTTTTAATTTCTTTTTCCGCGCTCGGTGCTAACTCGGCCAGCATCGAGGACTACGTCCTGGCCTACCTGGGCTCCAACTACACCAGCAGCAGCGTGTCGACGTACATTTCAGAGAACTTTACGGCACAGGACTACCTGCAGCCGTACGTGGAGGAATACTGGCAGGCGGGTCTGCCGGACTGCTCGATCTGAGGTGGAAAGAAGGAAAAAGAGGAAAAAGAACAGAAAAGAAGAGCAAAAAAGAGAAAGGAGAAAAAAAAAAATCGCCACGTAATGTATTAAGGCTGTAGTTGATACACTGATACAAACGAGATTCCGTGTCATGTCGTTCCCCCAAGGCCACCCCAGATCCCCAGGTCCAGTCCAAGTCCCCCTTTTTTTTTGCCCCTGTCGTAAAAAAGCCCAAGTCGTCCGAAAATCAAAAATCCATTTGTGCCATCCAATTTGTGTGCCTGGTCCAGCCACGCCAAGAGTTTTTTTTCACCAAATACACGTTACAGAGCCGTCGTCTCGCACACGGCCACGACCACGACCACGCTCGCCCTACTCGTACTGCTCGGCCAGAATGCGCAGCAGCCCGGCGCGGTCGTCCCAGGCGGGCTGGATGCTGCGGATGTCCAGCAGACGGCACAGCGTCCAGTCGCTGGGGGGAAGGTTGTCGACGTCGAGAGCAGAAGCCGAATGGGAAAAAGGGTTGCTGCTGCTGCTGCTGCCGCCACCGCTCCGCACCAGCTCGACCAGGCGGTCGTGGAAGACGCGGCGGTCGTAGCGGTCGGCGGGGCGGCGCTCCTCGTTGGCGTCGGCGATGCGGGAGACGACGTCGCCGACGAGGCAGAGCCACAGGAGGACGGCGCGGCTGTGGCCGTTGGCGAGCTCGAGGCCGCCCCAGAGGCCGGCGGAGGCCATGCCATGGCCATGGCCATGGCCACCGCCGAGGTGGCACCGCAGCAGGCTGAGGAGGACGGCGTAGCCGCCGAGGTTGCGGGGAAAGTCGGGCAGGAACTCCTTGAGGTAGAGCAGGCCGCAGATGCGCAGGGCGGGCTCGAGGAAGGAGGCGGTGCCAAAGGTGCCCCGACTGTTGTCATCATCCAGTGCCGCCGGCACAATGTCGCCCGTCAGCGGCGCCTGGTGGTTGCGTACAATGTCCTCGGTGTGCAGGCGCGACGCGTCGACGGGCAGCACGGTCTCGGCCGCGGTGGCGTGGTCGCGCAGCGCGCCGGGCCGCGACACCAGCACGTACTGCACCCAGTGCAGCTCCTCGGCGAAGCTGTAGGGGTCGAGCGGCAGCGGATCTGCCGTCGCCGCCCGGGCCGTCGCCCGCTGCACGGCCGCCACGAACACGCACAGCTGCACGAGCGCGTCCACGACGACGGGGCGCACGCCGATGCCGCAGTCGATGCTGTCTAAACTCAAGCCCAGGCCCAGACCCAGGCCCGCATCGCACGACGGCGCCAGCAGCGCGCACACGCGGCCGGCCAGGGCCGCCCGCTCGGCCGCCGGCAGCACCACGTCCGACACGTTGGGGTACGTGCGCGAAAACGGCAGATACGGCAGCGCCGCCAGCGCAATGGCGCCCTTGAGGTCGGTCTTGCGCATCTTGGTCAGCAGCGACGGCCGCAGCCGGTTGATGTCGCTGTCCATGTCACCGTCGCCATCCAGGTCGCTGCCGCTCGCCATCGCCACCAGCTGCTTCAGCCCGCTCATGTGCACGTGCCAGTGGTCGTACCGCCCCGTGAAGCCGCCCATGAGCGCCAGCGTCGTGATGCACTCGAGCGTCATGGTCGGGACGGGCTGGCGGCGGCGGACGAGCGCGCTGCTGCTGCTTTTATTACTGCTACCACTCCTCTCCTGGTAGTGCGCCAGCTGGTCGTTGACGATGCCGCACACGGTGGCCACCTCGTGCGCCAGGTCCTGCGAGTCGGCCTTGCCGCTCAGCACCGCCCGGAACATGGCGCCGCACATCATGACGCAGCGCACGGCCGCGCGGTCCTGCGCCACCATCCAGTAGAACTCGGTCGACCGCGACGGGTTGAACTGCAGCAGGTCCTCAAACGGGTAGATCTTGCGCGGCACCAGCTGGAACACCTGGTGGAACATGCGCTGCTCCGCGTCGCTCAGCGTCGGGATCCGGCAGGTCGTCCACGTCGGCAGCGACCGCGCGATGCTCTGCGACCGGAGGGCGAGCGCGAGGCTGGCGTTGTCCGACCCGCTGCCGCCGCCGCCGCTGCCGCACATGCTCTTCGTCCTCGACTTTCGATTCCGCTTGGCGGCCGCGCTGCGCACCATCCGGTTGTGGGTAGTCACCGGTGCCACTGCCACGACCGCGCCGGGCGACTGCCGCTGCTGCGAGCCGTCGCTCGCCACGCCCGGCGACCGTGCATCCGGAGACGCCGCCGAGCCCGAGTACGGTGTGTCCGCCGTCCGGGGCGACGACCACGTAGGCGACACCGCAGGCGACACCGCCGCCGACAGCTGCGGGTCCGAACACGGCGTCGAGGCTGTCGTCGATGTCTCCGACACCGCGGGCGAGCTCCGTCGGCGGCTGCTGTCTTTGCTGTTCTTGGTCTGCGCACCGGCTGCCACCGCCGGCTTCGACACGAATTTCCACCGGTGCGACAGCTGCTTGGCCGTGGCCGTGTCGTGGCTGGCGTGGCTGTCGGCAGCCGGCGTCGCTGCTGGCGTAAAGGCAGAAAACGTGTGCACCTGCGGCCCTTTGGCCTGGCCGCCGCCGCTGCTGCTGCTGCTGCTGTTGCTTTTTGTGCTGTCCTTGCCGGACTTGCCGGTGCTGTTGCCGGTGCTGCTGGGCACCGGACAGGACGCGTTCACAAACGAGATGCCGTGGTACTTGGTCTTGGACACCTGCATGCCACGGCGGGTCGACACCAGAGCGCCATCCTTTTGCAGCATCACATGGAAGTGGTCCATTGTAGGGGAGGGGAGGAGATGATGGGAGATGATGGGGGGGGGATAAAGTGTGTAGTGTGCTGTGCTCTACTGTCTGTGTGCTGCCTGTGTGATCTGCTGTCTGCAAAGATCGGCCTGCTCGCGTGCGCCCTCGAGTTTATATAGACGTTGACAGAGGCTATGCCGTCAGCGACTTTCTCTGTCAGACCACCAGCCGCTGGAATAGGGTTGTCTTCAGGGGTCAGGCTGCCGAAAAGCTTGTTTTCACAGATGAAAAAAAGGACCCGGAACTCCGGGAAGACGCCGAGATATCTGCTTCTCTCTCTCTGTCTTTTGTGCAGCGATTCCAACCGCAAAGGTCTCCGAACGAACGGCCGACACCGCTTCGCCCTTCAGCAATGGGCCGCGGCAAAATCCCGTCCTTGCGAGAGATGCCTGGTTGGGGTTGGGGTCTCGCCTGGGATGCTGTTGCGTGTCGGCGTCGCAGGGCTGTGGATGCGGCGACGGTGAGCAAGAGGCGGGGGGCTGTATTGGTGCAGCAGGAGAGGGTCGTCACGGTCATCGCATCGTGGGGTATATTTGGCCGTGCCGGCGAAGAACCGGTCTAACGGGTAAGAATCGTTCCTTCGGTGGCGCTAGTCCCCAAACAGGATTGTTTCCCAATCGGGCAAAGACGGACCAACCGCCAGAGGGCCAGCCAATCACGTCGCTCTCCGCTCCTCTGCTTTGTCTGCGCTTTTGTCTGCGCTTTTGCCTGCGCTTTTGTCTACGCTGCGTGTGCTGTTGTCGTCGCAGAGCCGCCGATCTCGACCAGAACACGTCATATGGCATCTGTCGGCGGTATTACCGTGGCAGAACCCCGGTCCCTGAACAGCCGGTCAGCCCGCTGACGTGCTCGTAGCATATTAGGATACAATCAAGTGCTTCTCCATTGGCTATTTGGCTCCCCTGTTATCATACAGTCTAGACGTTCCTTTCTGTCCCATCTCTCTCTCTCTCTCTCGCCTGGACCTACTCTTCCTCGTCATCACTCAGCGCCCGCCGACGCCGTCGAGATGACGCCGCCTCGCCCTCGTCCTCGGCCGGGCTGCCCGCCTCGCCCGCCTCTCCCTCCTCTTCCTCGTCGTCGTCATCGTCCAGAACCCGCCCGCCTCGTCGGCCACGGCTGCTCTGCTGCCGTCGCGAGACGCCCGCATCGTCGTCATCGCCGTCGTCATGGTCGCTGCCGCCGCCACCGCCGGCCGCCCCCTCGTCTTCGTCCACATCCATGCGATCAGAGGAGGCGTCGTCGCGAGCAGCCGCAGCAGCACCGCCATCATCCTCGTCCTCGTCGTCCGACGTCCGCTCGTGGTTATGTCTGTGGCCGTGGCCATGGCCGTGCCCATGTCCGTGCCTGTGGTCATGCTCCCGCTGCTCAATCGCCTTGTCGGCCGCATCCAGCGCATCGTAGTCGCCGCCGTCGCCGCCACCCTCCTCCTCGTCCTCGTCCTCGTCGCTGCTGTGCACCCACTCCGACGACTTGTACTTGGAGTTCTTGGCCGCCGCCGCCGACGACGACTCCTTGGCCGCCGACCCACCACCCCGGCGCGTCAGCTTGCGCTTCTTCTTCTTGGGCTGGCTGTCCTCGGTGTACGACTCGTTGTCGTCGTTGTCGTCGTCGTCGTCGTTGCCGCTGTCGCCGTCCCCATCGTCGGCCCCGCGGCGTCCCTTCTTCCGGCCCGACCGCCCCCCGCCGCCGCTGCGCTCGCCTCCCCGCGCTGCCGGCTTCCGCTTCCGCTTCACCTTTTCGCCCGTCTCGCTGTCTGTCGTCAGCTCCGCCTCGCGTCGCTGCCGCTCCTCCTCCGCCCGCTTCTCCGCCAGCTCGCGGTCGCGCGCCGCAATCTCCTCCCGCTCCTTGCGGATCTTCTCCTGCCGCTCCCGCTCCTTGTCCAGCGCCCGCTGCCGCTCCTCCTGCCGCCGCCGCTGCTCCGCCTGCCGCTGCTCCAGCGCCGCCGCCAGCTTCTCCTTGTTCTTCTCCTCGTACTCCCGCTGGCTGCCCATCGCCCGCTCCAGCTGCCGCCGCTGCGTGTTGCGCGCCATGTTCGCCCGCTGCTCCACGTCCTGCTTCGGGTACGGCGTGTTCGGGTGCGCCGCAATCTCGTCCAGCGTCTTGATCGCCTGCTCCAGCCCCGCCGCTGCCTCCTGCAGTTGCACCAGCGTCCGCTGGCTCTCGCCCAGGCTGTAGATCGTCGACGCCAGCTGGATCTGCACAAAGGCCACGTTGAACTTGAAGTGCACCTGTTCTGGCGCCACCTCCAGAGCCTGTAGGGTAGGTAGGTTAGTCAAGATACAGCCCAGAAAAAAAGAGCAGACAACTCACCTTCTTGGCGCATTGCAGCCCCATCTTGTACGCCTCCAGGTCCTTGTCCATCTTGGCCCGCGTCAGCCACGTCCGGCCCAGGCACGACAGGATCGTCGGGTCGTTGGCCTTGCCCTCCTTGGCCAGAGCCGCCTCGTAGTTCTCAATCGCCTTGGTGTACTGCCGCAGCTCCGCGTAGATGTGGCCCAGGTTGACGTACACGTGCGCGTCGCGTATCGTGTCGCGCACGCTGAGGAAGATCGGCAGCGCGTTCCTATAGTCCTTCTTGTCTTCCACCAGCGCAATCGCGATGCCCTGCGCCGCGTACGCGTTCTTCGGGTCCAGCTGCAGCGCCTTTTCAAAAAACTCCACCGCCCGGCTGTACATGGCGCTGCGCTTCTGCCGCTCTTGGTCTGTCTCCCTACGCATCTCGCGAGCCGACATCAGATACAGGTTGCCCATCCCCACCAGCGCGTACCGGTCGTGCTTGTCGTAGTTCTGCAGCGTGTGCTTGTAGTGCCGCAGCTCGTGGTCTTCGTTGATGTTGGCCGGCCGCTTCTTCGCATACGCCTTGCCCAGATACCACCCGTACAGCGCCCGCACCTCCAGGTCGCTCGAGTTATCCTGGTACAGCTTGGCCACCGCGTCCGGGCCGCCGTCGTTCGGGTGCTGCCGCAGCTTGACGTAGACCAGCCGCATCTGCGCGTCCGTGTACTCCTCGTGCCGCTTCAACAGGCCCTCGTACACCTCCACCGCCTTGTCCAGCATGCCGCGCACCTCGTAGCTGCGGCCCAGGTTGTAGCTGATCGTCGTCACCAGCGCGTCCGCGTCCGTCTCTTCCTCCTCCTTGCCCTGGATCTTGACGCAGGCATCCAAGGCCGACTCGAACATGCTGCTCGCCTGCTCGTGCTTGTCGCTCTGGAAGTAGAAGCAGCCAATGTTGTTCAGCAGCTGCGGCGGCAGAAACTTTCGAAGCGACTCCCGGTGCGCCGCCTCGTCCGTGCCCTCGGGCGCCTTCTCGATCTCTGTCACCTGGTCCAGCTCCATCTGCTCGACCTGCTGGAGACACTGGAGTGCCTTGTCGGGGAGGTCGGCCTCGTAGAGCCGCGCCAGGTTCAGAAGGACGGCCGAGTCCGGAGACATCTTCTTCTTGGGGTCCTTCCAGGCGGTCCGCACGCTCTCCAGCAGCGTGACGGCCTTTTTCTTCTCCGCGCTCTTGTCTTCCTTCACGACCGACCGCTCTCCCACAAATACCTCCTCCGCATAGAGCGTGCCCAGGAGCGTCATGGCCTCCAGGTTCTTGGAGTGCTGGATCATCTTCTCCAGGCGCAGCTTCGCCTCGCCCAGGTCGCTCTTGACCACAGACAGCTGGGCCACGCCAAACTTGGCCGGCAAGAAGCCCCGGTCAGCACCGCCGCGCGCGTCGTCCGAGCGGCGGTAGTAGTCGGCCGCCCGCTCCATGTCGCCCTCCAGGTGTGCCTTGCGCGCCAGCAGATACCAACCGTCGCTGGCCACTGCGTTGACGTCGGTGTTCTGGATCGCCTTGTGGGCCAGCGAGTCGACATTGGCAAGAGACTTGCGCGACAAAAAGTACCCCGCAAACGTCGAACACGTCAGCGGCATGCTCTTGTCCAGCTTGAACGCCTTTTGCGTGTATTCCGTCATCGCCTTCTTGTAGAGCCGCAGGAACTCGGGGCTGTTGCTGGGCACCTGGCCGCTGCTGTCCAGATAGTAGAGGCCGAGCAGGATGTTGGCCACCTTGGAATCCGGCGTGATCTCCAGGCACCGCTCCCACGCAGACTTGGCGTCTTCCTTAAAGCCCAGCTGCCAGAAGCAGCAGCCAATGCCGATGCGCGGGTCCGGGTCCACGAGCGTCGGCGCCTTGAGCAGCACCTCCTGGTACCCCGCGAGGGCCTCTGCGTACTTGCCCATGGAGAAGAACACTCGGGACTTGCCCATCAGCGCCAGCATATTCTTGCCCTGCGACACGCGCAGCGCGTCGTCAAACGATTTCATCGCCATGCGCAGCAGCTCCAGCTTCTCGCCGTCGACGGGGCCCGAGGCGCCCGACTTGGCGGGCGACTGCAGCGAGGCGCGTAGGAGCAGGAGCACGCCACGCGCCAGGAACAGCGGGGGGAAGGCGGGGTTGATGCGCGAGGCTTCGTTGAGCGTCGACGTGGCCAGCTGCAGATAGTACTCCTTCGTCTTGGCCTCCGACACCAGCGAGCCCTCGGGGGCGACGCGCGGCGCCAGCCGGCTCTTCCACAGGTACATCCAGCAGAGGCAGGCCACTATGCTCAGCTTCTCCTTGGGATTGTTGTTCTGCATCGCGTTGCCGCCGCGGATCAGCATCTCGATGGCGTTCTCGATCTTGCCCTGCTTCGCGTAGGCCAGCGACACTGTCATCCAGTAAGTGCGCGCCGCATTCTCGTTCTCGAAGAGATCGCAGAGATCGGTCGGGTCGTCGACGAGGTTCTCGAGGCCGATCTCGACGGCCTCGTCCTCGTCTTGCGTCGGGACATCAATGGAGGTTGGCACGTCCGAGAAGCGCAGGCTGACCGGCGTCGCATACGTCGAGCCGTTGGCGTGCCCGTGCGCGCCGCCGTCGTGGTGGCCACTGTGAGAGCTCGTCGCCATGGTGTCGGGGTTCGCTGCGAGCAGGGAGAAGCACGGAGAGTCACGGAGACGCGACAGCGCGCTGCTCTTTCTCCTCAGAAAGGGGTGTGGCCTTGCAACGGCAACAAATTTGATTGGCCACAGACTCGCACTCCGTGGGTCTGTGTTTTAATTTCCTCGCAGGGTGCAGTTTCGTGTCCGGCGGTGCGTTTCAAACAAACATTATTTTGCTGTTTGTTTGCGTCGTGAGCTCTGGCGAGGGATTGAGCGGGTTCGAAAGCTGTCGTGTTTAAAAATATATTTGGTTTAGGTTTGGCCGTATATTTTCAGCAGCCCCACAATCTGCACCCCTGGCGAGTGTAGTCACGTGTACGAGACGTCAGCAAACCAGGAGAGCACCAGGAGAGCACCAGGAAAGCATCGACATTTGTTTTCTTTGGGGGGCAGTATTTGGCTTCGCGACAGTCTTCTTGACATGTAAATCCAAAATCTGGTTTCATGTAGAGAGTCAACAATTTGGTGTTCTTGCTTTGAATGGTGTTCAAGCTCGGTTCTCGCCAAAGTTTCATGCCATGAATGGGAGCAAGATATCTTGCACCTTGCATTTGCGTTGGCCGTTAACCTCCTTAGATAAACTGTTTCGTCTCTCAAGGAAAAGTGGTGTATTGGAAGCCTGTAGGGTAGGGGTGGTTCACTATCAATATGAACTACCCAATATTCTGATGGTTCGCTCTTTCCCTCCATGAAGAGTGCCAGATGTCGCACCTGCCGTTTGTAGAAACAAAGCACCTACCCTCATCTCTGAATAATCACGAATCATTCAGTTCGATTGCCAGGCAGTCAAACAAAATATGTTGTTTCACTCCCCTCTCTTCTGCTTCATTTATGTCGACTGTCCTCATTCTAGTCGACCACAAACTTCTACACCTTTGACGAAACAGAACCTCAAACTGACACTATTTCGCACCAGCAATCGCTACGTCAAATCCATCCTACCGTATTATGCCTCCTGTTTTAGCACTGTTTCTCGGAAGCTTAGGTGCATCACGAACCAATAAAAACTCGACAATCAAAGCCAAATCCTACATCGCGCGGGATGCTCCTCCCAATGCTCCCAGCTGCTCAGGCTGGAGCTGCTACAACAGCATCCAGCAGGGTGGCATAGTCTTCATGGCCATTGTTGTGCCTCTAGTTTTGGGATGGATATATTGGCGTTTGATGATAAAACCGAACAGGAGGAAGTTCCAGGACGCTGAGACGCAGCTCGAGGTGCAGCAGCACCAGCCAGTCAAATATGCGGAAGAACAGCGAATCACTGCACCAGAAGAAGTTCAAAGCGATCAACAAACTCCTGCACATTCACCCAAGAAGCTCCCGCCAAGTGGCCACCCAGCACAGACATCGTCATCGGACCCGATACAGTCTCCGAAGACGGCGTCCAATCACAAGAGCCCGCATCAAGCTGTTCAGTCACCATCCCCGACAGCCCCGGAATCAACTATTCCAGAGCGGAGCGCTTCATCCAGTCAGTCGCCGCCAAGTGGCCGAACAGCTCAGTCTGTTCCTATGCCATGGACATCCAAGACGCCAGCTCAAGGTCCACCTCAACATCAAGCATTGTTCACTCCTCTGCCACCTGGCCTAGGTGGTCAAATATATCCGCACCCGGTCTATTTAACGGCGCCATCGATGATTCCCGTTATCCCACCGCCGCCCCCGCCCTTTGTTCATGCAAGTCAACCTGGGGCAATTTTTCCACCTGAACAACAACGACCCCAGACTGCCCATCTGATACCGCCGCCAGCATTCCCACCAGCAACAGCACCACAGATACCACCCCAGACGGCGGCGACCACGCCAAATTTCACAAATCAAAGACAACTAGCGACTCTAACCACACACAGCAACATTTGCAGCACTGCTGGTCAGCCGCCTACAGCGATATATTCACATCTTCCTACGCCACCAGAACGAGTCCGAACCTCGTCTGGCTCAATCTCTGACCAGAGTCGTTCTGCGGCAGGCTCTCCAGCCATGTCTTTGCCCACAGAAACATCCGCCGGCGACAACGGTGGAGACAGATCTACGAGACACACGACCAGACACAAGCATAGGAAGACTTCGTCAAGACAGCGTGGCGACTCCGTTAGGTCAGGCACAGATAGAGACCTGTATCAACGCAGAAGGCCCGTGGAATATGGCAGAGACGGAATCCCTCCGAGGAGCCAGAGAGCAACCAGAGAGCAACAAGCGAGGATCTCCAGAGAGAAATCCCGAGGAAGACTGAGAAACCGACCAGGGTATCATCATGCTCCCAGACGAGGAAGACGGGAAACAAGTCGCAGCATTACGCCAGATCGCATGCGGTAAGTTTTCACGAGTTCTGCTGTTGAAAGCATATCCCATGCTAACTTGAGCCACAGCCTTCGTCAAACCCTTCACAGCGGTCGGGGTGTGAAGTGGTCCCGACTCGCATTCATTGCCTCACTGATACCACCCATTCTCAATGCTCTCGGCATCTTGCCAACCAATTCTAATTCCGTCCAGCGTCGCCTAAATGATCAGGTCAGGGAATATTCACAAAAATCAGGAGACCCGAACCGCCGATATGACGACAGAGAGAGAGATAGGCATATGCCCAGGTAGGGTAGAACAACCACGTGTGAAGAGATAGTTTGGAGACTAACACAATAGCGCTTCGGTGACTGTGTACAACGACGTGCCCTCCCGCCGGAGAATGGAAGACCTCTCAAGCTACAGATCCCGCAACAGCCACAAATACAGGACAGAATATCGGTCAGCGGGTGGAAGGAGGCTCAGGGGAGGCGATACCTCAGAGGCGGGTGCACCGAGGAACGCCTACTGGCGCTTCCAAGATTCGGGGAGCAATTAACAGCGGCGCTGGTGCGCAGGTGGACTATGGGCTATTAGTTTTGTATGCATGTAAAGAAATCGGCAGGTTTAGTGGCAAGCATTTAGGTAATTTAACACGCGCAATGTGAAATGATGTCAGGAATGCGCCCGCCTCGAACGTATTGATGCTGCCTGGAGACCCTTCAGGTAAAAAAAGTGGACCCTTTCCCCAATCTGGCGTCGTCATGACGATTGGCAGGTGCGACAAGAGGCTGGGGCGGTACTCCACTGGTCCTGCTGCTTTCGAACTCTCTCCATCTTCCCAGCAAATCGACCTGTCTTTGTCATCTCATTTCCCGCAACTCCGGCTCGTATCTCCCTGACGAGCGAGACAAGACAGCCGGATACGTACTGCCAGAAGCTTCACACCGGTTATCCCGTCTGCACTCGGCCTCTGACGACGGCCAAACCCGGGCTTTCCATACCACCCCTCCCCCCACCGCCCGCCGACGCTGGAACTGCTCTGTCGCAGGGCATTTGACTGACGCAGCCGCTGACGTCTGCGATTGATATCCTGCGTGTTTTCCGTCCTTTTTGATAGGCGACGACTTCCAGCCAGCTCTTCTGCCCGTCCGCCTTCTTGCGCGGCGAAATCTTTCCGCCATGTGGAACGACGAGGATAACAACCCGTATGGGAGCAGCTTCGACCGCCGGGACTCGTTTGCATCGTCGGCCACCCCGTCTTCTCCCGATACCCGTGAGTGCTTTCTGCTGTTTCAATTTCTGCTGTCTGTATGGCAGAGGCTCGACTGGGACATTGGATGGACATGGGAAACACGGACACAGACCGCCTAACCAGAACCCCTCTGTCAGACCCCCGCTATGATGCGCCGTCGTCCACCGACGACCCGGACGAGGTGCCAGGCTACATCAAACAGACGAGCGATGACGACAACGACGAGGAAGGGGCTGCTGCAGGACACGGCGAGCTCCAGCCGCGCAGGAAGCCCGGCGGCTACGACAGCCGGATCGAGCAGATCCTCTACGAGAACCCCGAGACGCCGATCTTGATCACGGATGCCGGGAAGAGCTTGGAGAACGGGGGACGATACATTGTGTACACGATCCGGACAGGGGTGAGTGCGAGAGAGGGGAATGCGAGGCTTGAGGGAGGGGGAAGGATTGAAAGGAGATGATGGGGAAGGGAGAAGGAAGGAAGGGTAGCTTTAAACGGGACCAGAGGAAAACAGAAAACTAACAAGGCGCAGGACCTGGAGGTTCGAAGGCGGTACTCTGAGTTTGCGTCGCTGCGTGATGCCTTGACGCGGCTGCACCCGACGCTGATCATCCCCCCAATACCCGAGAAGCACACAATGGCGGACTATGCGGCAAACCCGACAAACGCAAAGCAGGACCAGCAGATCATTGATCTGCGGAAGCGCATGCTTGCCGTGTTCCTCAACCGCTGCCGGCGGATGGAAGAGGTCCGCATGGACGGCGTCTGGTGGCGGTTCCTCGACCCTAACGCGAGCTGGGTACGTCTATTTTTTGTTTCTTGTTCTTTTCTCTGCGAATTTTGCATGCCTAACACCGCCGCAGAACGAAATACTGCACTCGCACCCCATCACGTCCATCCCCAAGTCGATACTGAAGGCGCCTCCCCTGGACACGGCGAACGCTACGCCGGCGCACAGCTATCTGCCTGTGCCAGCCAGCTCGGCCCGGCTCAGGGTTGCGCCCGGGGCCAACCTACCGGTGGTGGACAGCACCGTGACGCGGTTTCCGCCGGAGTCGAGCCAGCTCAGCGAGCAGGAGCTCGACCCGTACTTTACCTCGTTTGAAGCGTCGATCAAGGAGCTGGAGCAGCTGCTCACGGGGCCGATGGAGAAGGTGAACCGGCGGACGCTCAGCCACCTGTCGATGCTGGCGTCGGACCAGTGCGAGCTGGGAGCGCGGTACAATGCGTTTGCGCTCAACGAGCCGGCACCGACGCTGGGACCCGCCATCGAGCGGGTGGGGCAGGCGGTGGACTCGTCGTACATTGCGACGGAGGAGCTGTCGAGCTCGCTGGGGGCGAGCTTTGCGGAGCCGATGCGGGAGAGCGCGCAGTTTGCCGGGGTGGTGCGCAGCGTGCTGCGGTACCGGATCCTGAAGCGGGTGCAGCAGGAGATGACCAACGACGACCTGGCTAAGAAGCGAGCGATGCTGGAGCAGCTGGAGCGGAGCGAGGCAGAGGCGCGGCGGATCGAGCAGTACCTCAGCGGCGGCAGCAGCCCGCCGACGCAGGCGCCGCGGCGGTCCAACAGCGCGCGGGACGCGTCGGGGAGCGGACAGCACCGTAGGGAGAGCAGTCAGGAGGACACAGCGTCGATCGACTCGGACTTTCCGCCGACGCACGGGGACTACTCGTCGGCGCCGTCAGCTAAGAACGGGCCGCCGGGGGCGGCGGCGACGCCGGGGCACAAGAAGGCGGCGAGCGGCAACTCGATCACAAACAAGATCTTTGGGCCATTGCGGCATGCGGTGCAGGGGGTGGTGGACGTGGACCCGGAGCGGACGCGGCGCGACACGATCACCAAGACGCGCGAGTCGATTGCGCAGCTGGAGCAGGCGCAGGTGGCGTCGGCCCAGGACGTCAAGGATGCGAGCGCGAGCGTGCTGCGGGACCTGAAGCGGTTCCAGCACGAGAAGGAGGATGACCTGAAGCGGTACATGGTGGGTTTGACTCTGGACAGAGAGTTCGGGGATAGAGCGTGTGAACAACAAGCTGACTGCTGCAGATTGCCTACGCTAAGAGCCAGATCGAATGGGCAAAGAAGACCAAGGAGACGTGGGAGGAGGCCCAAGCCGAGATCAACAAGATTGACGAGTCATAGGGGACGTCGGCAAGACGCTGAGCTGAGCTGGGCTGGGCTGGACTGGGGCGGAAGGCGTGCTGGGACCGGCGAAGGCGGGCGGTTGTCTGGTATCCGAATAGAAGACCCATCATTTCTAGCAATGAAGCACCCCAGAGCAGGCTGCGGTACAATGGTGTATGAATACTGCGAGTAATACTTGATTGCTGCTACTGCATTTACTGCATTTACTGCATTTATTATTACTGCTTTTACTGCATTTGTATGGAGCACAGTGCTGGCGACTGGGGGTGCGGACACAGTGTATTAATGGGCCATTATGCGGACACGGGGTAGTAGAATTAGTTAGCGCCAAGAAGCTTCAGGGAGCTTTATCGTGCCTAGTGACCCTTACCCCAATGACGGCACGTCAAACAAGTCTCGTGGCTCTGGGTCTGACAACAACTCAGCACCTCCCGATTTGAGGAGCCCTGTTTTATGTCGGCCAACACTCGTTTTCTGTTTTTCTTGTTCTTTTTTTTTTCCCACCATTTTCCCACAAACCCACGATCGTTTACCATCGACAATCGTTTTACCATCAATGATCCCTTGCCTTCGATGACCTTTTGTCCTCGATGACTGCCCAATCTCCCGAGGCTGCTCTGCCGGCCGGCAGCACCGAGCCGCAGCCGCAGCACGAGGCCGACGTCGACGGCCGCGACGGCCGTGACAGCCGCGACAGCCATGACGGCCAGCACGCCGAGGGCCTCCCCCTGCTGTCGCCGGCGGCGGCGGCGACGTCTGCATCAGCAGCAGCAGCAGCTTCGCCCGAAGGGGACGTCGAGGCCGGCCGCGCCGGCCGCGCGGCCAGCGACGAGGAAGACTACTTCCAGCGGAAAAAGTCGGTGTGGTACCTGACGATGCTGACGCTGAGCATCGGCGGGCTGCAGATTGCGTGGTCGGTGGAGCTGTCCAACGGGTCGCCGTACCTGCTGTCGCTGGGGCTGAGCAAGTCGCTGATGGCGCTGGTGTGGATCGCGGGGCCGCTGTCGGGCACGCTGGTGCAGCCGTACGTGGGCATGCGCAGCGACCGGTGCCGGCTGTCGTGGGGAAAGCGCAAGCCGTTTATGCTGGGCGGGGCCACGGCGACGATGATGGCGCTGATGGGGCTGGCGTGGACGCGCGAGGCCGTGGGCGGGCTGCTGGAGGGGGTCTTTGGGGCGGACCCGGAGTCCAAGGGCGTGCGGGTGGCCGTCATCGTGGTGGCCGTGGTGTGGGTCTACGTGCTGGACTTTGCCATCAACACGGGTGGGTTCTCTCTGTCTCTCCATGTCCATGCCCTCTTGTCCTCTCTCTCTCTCTCTCTCTCTCTCTCTCTCTCTCTCCATTTCCTCTCTCCATGTCCTCTCTCCATGTCCTAACATGACCAGTCCAGGCAGCCATCCGGGCCTTCATCGTCGACTGTGCTCCGACCCATCAGCAAGGTGAGCCCAGGAATGGAATCCTCACCCCCCCAGAGACGGTTTACTGACCCCCCCCCCCCCCCCCCCCTCAGAAGCCGCAAACTCCATGGCTAGCCGCATGACCGGCGTCGGCAACATCATCGGCTACATGGCCGGCTACGTCAACCTGCCCAGCGCCCTGTGGTGGCTCGGCCGCACGCAGTTCCAGGACCTCTGCGCCCTCGCCTGCGTGGCCCTGGGCTCGACCATTGGTGCCACCTGCCTGCTGATGCGCGAGCGCGACCCGCGGCTGGAGGGCCCGCCGGCGGCCTCGGCAGCGCAGGCGGGCGTGCTGGCCTTTTTCCGCGAGATCTGGCGGGCCATTCGGCGGCTGCCGCCGCAGATCCAAAAGGTGTGCATCGTGCAGTTCTGCGCCTGGGTCGGCTTCTTCCCCATGCTCTTCTACACGTCGTCGTACGTGGGCGAGATCTACGTGGCGCCCTATCTCGAGGCCAACCCGCACATGACGCCGGCCGAGCTCGACCGCCTGTACGAGGAAGCCACCCGTGTCGGCACCTTTGCGCTGCTCGTCTACGCCATCACCAGCCTGTGCACCAACCTGTTTCTGCCCTTTTTCATCGCGCCGACGTACGACCGGCCCGTGGAGGAGGACGACGACGATGACGTTATCGACAACGACAGCAGCCTCGACAAGCACCACCGCCCCTGGCTCGACTACCTCGTCATCCCCGGCCTCACCCTGCGCCGCGCCTGGATGCTCTCGCTGCTGCTCTTCTCCGGCAGCATGTTCTGCACCGTGCTCGTGCGCTCCGTCGCCGCCGCCACCACCCTCATCGGCCTCGTCGGCATCACCTGGGCCCTGACCCTGTGGGCGCCCTGGGCCATCATCAGCGCCGAGATCAGCCGCCGCGACGCGCAGCTGCGGCAGCAGCTCGATGCCGACGGCTCTGGCTCTGGTTCGGGCTCGGGCTCGGGATCGGCGGCACCGCCCGACGTCGACCAGGCCGGCGTCATCCTCGGCATCCACAACATGGCCATTGCCGCCCCGCAGATCATCGCCACCACCGGCTCCAGCATCGTCTTCAAGTTTCTGCAGAAGCCCCGTGGCACCCCCGGCGACCACAGCATCGCCGTCGTCATGGCCCTCGGCGGCATCACCGTCCTGCTCGCCGCCTACTACGTCCACCGCATCGAGGACGAGCCGGCCGCGCTGCTGGCCGCCGCGGGGGGGCGCGTCGTCCAGGGACGGGACGGCGCCACCGCCTGCTACTCGGCTGTCGGCGGGGATGGTGACGGGGGTGATGGTGGAAGCAGAAACGGTAGAGACGACGACGACGACGACGACGACGACGGGGACCGCCGGGCCGACAGAGAGTATGACCCCCTCTCCGAATCCGTCGGCAGCCTCGCCGCCAGCTTCGCCACCAACAGCAGCCGCCGCGTCAGCAGCGAGCAGCTCTCGCGCGCCAGCCTCGACCGGGCCACGCTGGCCCGCGGCTCCAGCTACGGCGGCGGACTCGAATACTGAGTCCGACCCTGCGGGAGAGTCTGATGAATCTGCAATCTAGCGGCATATAGGAGTTCTTTAAAACGTCATTTTCTTATACCTTGGGGACCACATCTCGGAATATATATGGGAGCACACATGGGAAAACATCTTGGAAACATTTGGAAATACTATCTGGGGGGGGGGGGGGACACCTTTGGGACCCAAGTCTGCATTCGATTCATGGTTGCCATTTCACTGCTGTCATTTTTTTCTCTTTTTTCCTCGTGTGGAAACGGCCTGTAATTGTTTTCTAATGGTCGTCATGCTCAATTGACAGCAAAAGGCGTCTTTACGTCTTGGAACACCCCCTTGCCGTTGCAGTTGCTCGTCCGCTCGTTCTCGACACGACTCACTCGGCTTCTTCCGCCTATCTACACTCTCACTTGATTCGCGGTATGTGTCCATGTCGTCAGAGAGAGTCCTTCCTGCCCCGAACCCGGAAGCTCTTCTTTTTCACCACCCCTCCCGAAAGGTCTATGCACTCCCCGTGCTGTTGGCGCTGCCGGCGGTGCGGCTCCCGCACAGCGCAAACGCCGTCCGCGTCTCGCCTGGCACCGGCCGGCCCGCGCTGAAGTCGTACGACGTGTAGCCGCCCCAGTACTCGCAATACGACGTGCCGTCGGTCTCGCAGTAGCGCAAGTCGCAGGACGTCGGCGTGGGGCCAAAGGAGGTGGTGGTGGCGGCGATGACATCAGTGACAACAGCAATAGTAGTAGCGGTGGTGGTGGTGGTGGTGGTGGTGTCGGCGGTGGCGACGGCGACAGCAGCAGCAGTGGCGTGGCCGAGCAGAGACAGGGCTACTGCCGTGGTGGCGAGCGTGAATGTCTTCATGATGAGCCGCTAGCAGGACGGCGATATAGAGAGAGGAAGAGAGAAAGATGGCTGGAAATGGCTGGAAAGAGCAACAGCAGATCTGTCCACAAAGTCGGTAAGGAAAGAGAGAGCTCTCGAGTCAGACTCGGGGGACCCAGGCCGATGTGCATATTTATATATGTGTGTGTGTGAAATCACAGCCGCTGAACGGTCCTTCCCATCTCTCACCTTCTTGCCTCAGACGACCCGAGAACACCTACGTAGAAACAGTCGATGACATTTCTGGCTGTGCCCGTGTGCAACTGCAAGACAGGTTTCTCCCCGGTAACGCCTTCCCAGGACGCGCTCCCGGGAATGCTCTCCCGGGATGCTCCTTCCTGCAGGAAACATCAGAGGCTGTGTTCATTTTTTTTTTTTTTTTCGCTGCCAACAAAGAGAGGCTGTGCTGTAGCCGACCAGGGTTTCCCCCGACAGAAATCCAATGGCGCAAATGTGCGCCAGGAGCGACCCGGCTGCTCACGGGTGAGACGCCACTTTTGGGGTGTTCGGCAAGCTGTCTGGACGTGACAGCATCGAGAGTCGAGAGTCAACTGTTCCCTTCTCCACTAGACACAAAATCTCGCAGAAGCGAACAATACGGGACGCCGCGCACAGCAGCAGCAGCACAACGACGGGAAACACGGCGCGAGAGAACCCGCCATCGAGGCAAGGCCTGCCCCTGCCTGCTCCTGCCTGCCAGCGCTGGTTGCACAGGGCAGTGACATGCAGCTACAAGTAATAAGGCCGACGTGGCAGTCGCACAGGCGAGGCATTTCCCTCGGCGGTCGGGTGGCCTCACCGATGCAGACGGCCGCTGTTGCACCGGCTCTCATCGAATCGTCCTGTCATGGGCACATAGCCCCCTCAAGAGAACACATCGCCATCTCGTGGTTGTTGATATATACTGTGTTTATGTGGGCTCTGTAATGTGATGTACAATCGCTGTCTTTTGCCACATACTCTTTTCCCTTTGGCCAACAGAAAGTAAAAATGGAAGCAGATAACACCGGTTTCGTGCATCCTTCAAGACACATAGGAAAACGAGGAATGGCTTGACACAAAAGAACGCCGTCCCCAGGGGAATCGAGAAAGGAATGGAAAGACACATGAAAAAAGGCAGGGCGAGAATGCCGCCGTAATCCCGGAAAATGTGTAGCAATAGAAGAAACCCGCTTTCAATCGTTAGATGCGTCGCGGAAAGAACCGAGAAGTAAAGATGAACGAGAACAGAAAGGCTAAGCACCCATACTAGTACAGAACGGAAGAAAAGAGAGAGAGAAAAGGAAGAAAGAAGAGAAAAAAACATAGTAAAAGATAAAAAAAAAAATAGAAAAAGTAGAAAAAAAAAAGCCGAGCGAGCGAACTCCGTGGCAGATGGGGAATAGTTATGCGATCAAAATCCAACACAAATAGACTCCAGAGAAATACCAAAAGTCAGACATAGAAAGCAGGCAGACATCAGAACGCAGACATCAGAACGCAGACATCAGAACGCAGACATCAGACAGGTATCACATCAGAGGCATCAGACAACTTATACGCTGCCTCGAAGCCGCTGCTTTCTGGCGAGCCAGTCGCCGAGCATGTTGTCCAGTTGCTGTTCAAGTTTGTCAGCTTAGGGATCCAGAATAGCAAGGCCGTGCTACCAACTTACCGTCGTGATCTCAGCCAGTCTGGCGCTCTGCTCCTTGAAGAGCGGACTGACAGTTGGGTGGTCGGGTCCAGCCGGCACCACGTCGGATTTGTCGTACACGACCACCAAAAGGTCGCGGATGTCGGTCCCCGAATCGAAGAACGCCCGCAGGTTGGCGTCGTTCCACGTAGCCGTGTTTGCCGTTGTGGCGGATGTCGACGTCGTGATCGAGTCCTGCGTCCCGTGCGCCCGGTCCCCAGCTTCGATCAGCTCGGGAGACGGCGACGAGATGGGCGACGACTGGTCTTCTTGGCTCGACGTGTCCACCATGAGCGCCGGCGGGTTGTTGGAATGCACCGGTGAGACTTGCACCGGAGACTCGGACAGCCGCTCCGACTGTGTCGCTGTACCATTGACAGACTTGTCTGCCTGTGGCCGCTGCTGTTGTTGTTGTTGTTGCTGTTGCTGTTGTTGCTGCTGCTGCTGCTGCTGCTGCTGCTGTTGCTGTTGCTGTTGCTGCTGTCTGGTCTGCTGTTGTTGCATCCGCAGCCTCTCGTCGGGCACCGGCGCTGGCCGCTTGGGCGCGGAGATGCCGATGATCTCTTCGTCCGAGTCGAACTCGTCGAGAGCGGCGCGCGAGGCCGCCTTTGTAACCATCTGCGGCCGGCTGCTTTCGCTGCGAGCCGCGGCCGTGCCGCCAGGCGAGGCCACCGCCGACTTGGAGGCCATGTCTGTGGACGGTCGCCCTTTCGGTGAGCTCTCCGGCGTGCTGCTGCTGCTTTCCGGCTCGATGATGCGCATCGTAGCTGGAGGTACGTTGTCAACGTTGTTCGGCTGGGCTTCAAGAGGAGCCCGCAAAACAGCAGCAACAGAGGGCGTAACAGCAACCATACCAGCATCCTTGGCCATAGACACACTGCCAGCGGGCTTCCTCGTTGGCGAATCCGTCGACCGCCCCATCGGGTTCTGCTTCTGCAGCTTGCTGGGCTGTCTCTGCGGGCCAATCGACGACGACGGCGAGCCTGCCCGGTCCCGCGAAGCCGCTGCTTCCTCTGCCTCCTCCGCATCCTTGTCCTTCTCGTCGTCCATCGACCGCTTCCCGAGGGAGTCGTCGTCGTCGTTGTCGTTCCGCTTCTTGTCTTTCCTGGAGAACAGGCTGCGGAAGGCGCCCGGCTTCTTGTCCTTCTTCTTCTTGTCGTCCTTGCTCAGCAGGCTGTTGATGTCCTTGTCAACGCGGTCTAGACTCGGCCGCGGCCGCAGGTCCTTCGAATCAGACGAGGTCCGTGGTGCGCCGTCATCCCGCAACAGATTTGGCGTCAGCGTGATCTTCTTAGTCTCCACTGTGTCGTCCTTGAAGAAGGAATCGCGAACGGTACCGTCCTTGGTCTTTGTCGGGCCAGGTGTCTCGGACTTGGACGCAACAAAAATCTCCTCGCTCGTTCTCGTCAAGCTCTTGCCGGCGCCTCCTGCGTCGCCATTTGTCTCCTCCGCAATAGGCTCAATGGCCCTGCCGTTCTCCTTGGGAGTGCGTGTCTTCAGTGGTTCCACCTTTGCTGTCTCGTCTTCGACCTCCGGTTCATCTCCAACCTTTGCTGTCTGAGCTGCAGCTTGCTCGTCTTTCTGCTGTCCGTCCTCTTCCTTCTGTTCTTGCTCCTGGTCCTGCTGCTGCTGTGCAAAATATTCTGCTTCCAGGTCTTCTTCGTCGGTAGAGTACTCGACGTCGGAATAGTCAACGTATGTCGGCGCAGCGAAGGCGACCGCCTTTGCCTTCTTTCTCCGCATTGCCGACCGTATCGGATTCCGGGCCTTGTCTGACTGGTCGCCGAGCATGGTAGCTGAAAGCTGTTGAAGAGAACAAGACGTCAGCACACTCCCCACCTACACCCAGCATCATGATCTTGGCCACGTACATCGATGTTTCTGTGCTTGTTCAATCTCGCTAGCCGTTCGGTGGGTGTCTCGATGTGCTCGGCAGGGAGGTAGCCTGGCGAATGTAGATATATATGTCAGTAGCTGTTGCTGCCGTACGGCGACAGAGGTTGACAACTCACCTATGCTGCTATCCTTCACAACTCGTACCAGCCACCAGTAGCTGTTGCTGTCATCGAGTAGGACCATGGTGTCTCCCTTGGTCGCATTTGCTTGGCCTTCGACCGTGGCCACAAAGGTATGGAGCGCGTACACGAATTCGAAATCAATGTCCTCTGTGTTGTGTAAGTATTCACCGCCCCAACCAGAATCTACAAATCTAGAGTCAATGCCGCCAAAGGAAATAGCCTCGTCATCATCATCGCCGTCATCGCTGCCATTGTAGGGGACCGTCAAGACGTCGGTGACTGTGTTTGCTTCGTCGGCACTAGATGCCTTCCGAACCACGACGGTCCTGTCTGTCGATTCTGTTGATTCATCGATTGTCGCACTACGGATATTTTTGTCGCCATAGTCGTCTGGTATCGGCTCGTCTTCGTACGTGGTTACGTCACAGCCGAGATTGCAGGACGAGGTGCCCTGAAGCTGGTCGTTTTCGTCATACTCACCGCGACGACGTGGATGATGATGCACAAGCCTGCAGGTCATGCCGATTTGCAGGTCCCGGAGCACTTGGTAAGGGCTTGCTTTATCTGACACTGGTCCGAAAGAGGCGAATTCAGGGGAGTCCCGGAAATCATTGGCTGGCCTTGCCAGGTCACGACCACACCATTCTGGCAGACTGCCGCCAGAGAGAGGCGGCGGCGGCGGCGGCGGCGGCGGCGCACACAAAAGGAGCGGCACGCCACGAGAGCTCTGGCACAGAGTAGGAGATGCTGGAATGGGAGGTGAAAAGTCCGGAGTGTACCCACCATCTTCTATAGAAGGCGAACTGGAGATTTTGTCCATCATGTCGTCATCAAGCTCCTCGTCATCATCGATGTCTTCTTCGGCGACATCGCCGCCGGTGAGACCGCCATTCTGGGCGACAGCGAGCGCATCTTCTTGCTGTGCTTGTTGTTGCGGGCGTGCGGCCATGGCTTTTGCGCCGCCTTGGCCAGTGTTCTGCGCCCCGGTCGACGTCTGCGACTGGTTAAGGGAATCCGCAATGCCGGCCGCCAGATCTGTCGTGTAGAGGTGGAGATCCGATAGGTCGGTGCCGTTCCACGACGTACGTCTTTCTTGGGCGGTTTCTGCAGCGATGCCACGAATTGTTTGCGCCTGATGCGGCGCGAGGTGGGAGCTGTAGGCCGACGCTGAGGACGAACCGGTCGTGGCGGTAGTGGAGGCAAGGGGGGAGGAGGAGGAGGAGGAAGACGACAACGACGACGACGACGAGAAGACCTTGGCCACAGACGAGAATTTCAGGCGGGAATGGTCTTTGGCGGAGGGCGCATCAGGATCTTGCAGATCGATAGAATCTGTACGGTCGCAGGGAAGGGACAAAGAAAAAGCAGCGAGGTCAGCAAAGAATATCCCTCTTCTTCTCCTTCGCCTTCAACGTCGCGATCCTAACCAGCCACAAGTGGGCGCAGGGCGCAGTAGGAATGGGTAAGTGCCAAGTAAGGAGAGAGGAAGCGGCGAGGAGAGTGGGCACAGGAAAAAAAAAAAAGACGGAACAAGGTTGGATGCAGAAGTGACAGCGCAGTTTGGGTAAAGATACTTGACCTACCGGCTCGAATAATCTCAGGTCTCGTCATGTCTGTGGATCAACGAGGAATGGGAGACGGAAAGCGACCGTGGGAAGAGGCTGGCAAAGCAGTCCTCTCTGCCTTCTTGTCCCCAAACAACGGGTCGATGGGTACCTCCGGGTCTCATCCGTTCGAAACAAGGAACCGTAGCAAAGAAAAATGGACGTCTTCTCTGTTAGGGTGGACCGCGGGACTAGCAATGGTGACTTGGGGCCAAGGCTCCTCCGGTGCGACAGGATGCTGACGTTGCTTTGGGTGGCAGAGAATCCTCACGCCTGTGGCCGTTTCGTTGTGCAGCGGGTCAGGGAGGCCGGATGGGCATAAGAGGGAGGCCGAGAATAGACTGGAATGGGCGGCTGGGAAGGCAATTAAAAAGGACAGGGGAGAAATTGCAATAAGGAGGTTGGACCAGGGTGAAACGGATCAGCACCTGCCCCAGCCCGCACGCGAAAAAATGGGGCGCCAAAATAGGATGTATCGGTTCACTTGCGACCTGAACAGCGCAAGCAGGATCCGCGTCTCGCCAATGCCCAGCTGCTGAGTATAATAGATGCGACCCCCGTCTGGCAGGAACAGAGAGGCTGAACGAACGGAACGAGACTTTCAGGGTTACCGAAACCAACGCGGTCGGGATTGGCTACTCGCAGATACTCGTACGCCGTTAGCACGCCAAAAAGAGAACGCCGTAGACGTCAGGGGAGGCAAATGGAGGCGTGTGCGCAAAAAGTGGCGAAAGCCAAACGTCAAATTGAGAAAAGCCACGATGTGATGTTTCTTTTCTTTGCTGTCTGTTCTCCCCTTTTTCTGCTGGACACGCTGGAAATGGACGAAATTCAGGGGAAACTGTGCTCATTGGGCAGCCGAGCCGCATTCTCCACTTAAGCCTGAGGTACGAGTACATGCACTGTACCAGCCATGCGTCCGGTTTTAGCCCCTTGCCATGTACAGCGACAGCATGGCGGCTTCCTTTCTCTTCTGCCCGCCCCTTTTAAACTTGAAACACGACCCTGCCAAAAACATCCTCCCACCATCATTGCAAGTGCCATGCAAGTCGCGACTTCTTTCACCACGTCGCTCGTCCAGCACAGTACGAGCACTTTTGGCAGGCGCACAGGGTGACCAGCAGTCAAACATGCGGCGCCAGTCTAATCCGGCAGCCGCAACTGCCCGGATCTCGGTCTCGACGGCGCATTAACGACCAGCGTAGATACGCGTAATTAGCATTTTACCAGCATTTATTTGCCATGGAGGATGCATCCTTGAGATCGACAATGCCGCGAATTCGGTGTCTACGATACGTATCTTATCTTGCGAGTACTCGTATTTGTAGTGAGACAATGCTGCTCAGTGTGTGAAGGTCATGTCACATGATGTATTGTGCCACGTGACGACGGATGGAACCAGTCTGGCCACGGCACCCTCACGGTATCTTTGTTTCTTTGTTTTCCGGTGCGCGGGATGCCAACGACAACACGGATATACGCGTTACCAGGAGCGCGGTTTTTATTCAAATAACTTGAGATCCAGTGTGTTTGGTGTGAACACCCAACATCGGGCGCGCTGGCATCTCGGGTCCTATCTCGTCCACCTGACCAGCATTCTGCCCCTCACCACGACGTCTCTTACCCCGCCTGTATCCCTCCATAGCCGCTATCTACGGCTCTGATAGGGCCTATCTCCACTATAATCCACGGCTATCAATCGTCACCTGCCGGTCCCCTCCCGCACTCTCTTTGCTCGCAAAACCCAAGTGCTTTCCTGTTTGATGTCTCGGATCTCTAGTTTCCCGTTTGCTCCTTCGTTCAAGACTGCTCTGTTGACAGACATTTGGCAGCCTCACTGGTGCTTGCTGACGTCTCCTTCCTGCTGGAATTTGCTCCAGGCGACACTGCCCTATCTTGTACGAGTACTCCACTTGGTCCCAAGTGCCTTATCGCAACCGCCCCTGCCCCACCTTCCGCTCCGACGTCAAGGCAGCAGCTGCGCAGCCCAGGCAGGACCAGCGGCTTCATCATTCGAATAGCGTGTATAACACTGTACGTTGGTGCTTAGTCCCCTCGCACTTTCTCCGTTGCCCTTTCCCCCAATTCCACACTGTCTTCCATCACTTGATGATTCACTGTCCCCGACTTCATCCCTCCCTACCCCGCCTACGCCTGCTGCTCGACCATAAGCTGCCAGTAAATATGACGTGACCTCCCTCATCAGGGCTGACACGGTTTTTGCCATCTCCCTTTTCTTTTCTTCGTTTCTCATCCACCTCAGATATGGAAGAGCAGACTGGCACCTCCCATCAGTCCACGTCTGTTCCTGACACGTCTTCGTTCCGCCCTGGTATCCAGGCTGACTCTGCTTCGCCTCCGCCGCATCTCAGTTCTTCATCGCTCACATCGTCATCCGCCACATCGACGCCGGCTTCCTCCGCCACCCTGCGGTTCCCAGAACCCGAAGGCAACCATCTACTGGCAAACTGGGTCATCTCCAGCTCGGCAGACTCAACAAGCACAGCAGACATCATGTCGCCTCCCAGCATCTCCGACGAGAGCAGCAGCCTGGCCGACTCGGCCTACGAGCTTATCAGCAGCACCGACGGCGAAAGCCAAGACGGCAGGGCCACTGCCTCCCTTTCTGACTCTCTCGAGCTGTATCCTCGAACCGACGATGTTCAGAGCCTCAGCGGTAACGACACCGCCTACGATGATGACGACAGCTCTTCCGACGAAGACGAGGATAACCACAGTCACGGTCACAGACATCGACATGCCCATGCCCATGACACCCCCAGCCACAGCTATCTCGTGAATGACGGCACCGGCGGCGAGCAAGAAGACCGCACGGACCTCCGATCTTCCCGGACTGACTCTATCCAATATGCCGAGAATGTCCTCGGCAACCCGTCCACTCAGTCCTTCTCCGCTCACGAGTACGACTCATCGGCGTCTGCGGATTTCAGCGGCCAGACACCTCTTGTGCAGTCTATCGAGTTCAGCGAGAGCGACGTCTACCTCGAGAAAGTCTCGGTGAAGCACACTACCCGAGAATTCGACGAGCTCGAGACTGCTGCCATTGCCCTGAATTTGGACATGGCCGACCCTCCGAAACGCTTGGCGGCCACCATCCGTCAAACCATGTCACATCGTTGCCTGTCAACGAGCGAGCCGCTGCGGGTTTTGTACGTCGGAAGTGATGCCGGCTACAATGACATCATGTACAAGATTTCGTCGGCCATGTTGGCCTCGGCGCCCCCCAACCATTCTGACCCTAGTTCGGACCATACCTCGACCCCAAACATCTACAACATCATGCCGATCTCTTCGTTCGGCTCGACAAAGGTGCCCGAGATCGATGAGATCCAGCTCATGGGCGTCTCAGACTACTATATCAAGGTTGAACGATGCACCAAGGCAGAGGAGACAGTTTACGAAGGCGAGGCCTTCCCCAACGACACTGTCTATTCTCTGACTCTGGACAACGAGAAGAAATATCTGTCTATTTTCTGTCCGAGCGGGTCCGTGGTGCGTCCCCAGTGGACTCTGCCGCATCTGGCCGTCTTCTACGTGTCTGGCAACGATGACAGCCGTGCCGAGGCGACAAGAAACGCTGCCTGGGAGTTTATGACTCGCCATGCCGTCCCGTCTCTCTTCATCTCGAATTCTCAATCCTTTTCGCGCTCCAAATCGGCGGGCCGTTGGCAGGACTTTGTCGACCAGGCTGCAGTCCATTTGTGCGTCGAGTCGCGTGACCCAGAACGCCCTACCGCCCCCGAACGCCTGCCGATCGATCTTGTGTCATTCTTGAATATCGATGCCCGGCAGATGAACCGGAACTTGGCGTATCTCACAGGACTGCACGCGTCGCAGCTCGAATCAAAGAATTCTGGTCTCCGGGGTGGCAGAAACGAAGGAGATTCCAAATTGGATGAGGGAGTCTTGGCCGGCCTGCTTCAATTTGTGTACGGCTTCCGCAAAGGAGCATCTTCCGTTTTCTGCAACACGTCCCAGGCCATGGCTGAAATCCGGCACCACCTCGGCGTGGACGGTTGGACAACCATGGCAGTTGCAGCCACCAGTGTTTTGGTGTGGACGGCCATTCTCCTGTACATCCCATTCTGGTCCTCGGCGTCCATCTTTGCATCGCGCTCTGCGGTCACAGGGACAACGTCGCTCACACCCTTGCCACTAGGCACGCCAGTGGTGTCGGTTGTGACCGACCCTTCTGTCAGCACAGTAACCACACCAGCCTGCCTTGTCTCATCGTTGACACCAACTGTCACAATCAGCTTGACGTCTACGAAGACGGTCAAGCTCGGGATGTCAGAGCCAAGCAGCTCAACGGCTCATTTCGGAGGCTTCTTGACCGACAAGGCCGAACAGAGCACTACCCGTGCATCCGACATAGAAATAAAGAGGACTGGGTGCTCCATCCATGCTTATAGCAGCAACGAGATTCTGGTCAAGGTACCATCCGGGACAAAGACAACCTGGCTGGCCAAAGGAGCCATCGATATCGACGTCTGGCGCGGCCAAGAGATTCTCAAATCCAAGCTGTCTACCACGGATGAGGGCATCATCATTGAGATCGACCGAAAGGACGCGTACGGCGTTATGAACGTCTCCATCGTCACGACGCGACGACCCAGAATCAACGAAACGTTTGCCATTGATTTTGGCAAGCCGACAATGTCTAGACTGCTGGATGCTGGAGCGGACTTTTTCTGGGACTCGACGCAGGCTCTTGCCAAGACCGGCCGCCAGGTCGCCACGTACGTCGAGAAAGCTGCCTCGCCGTATGTCGATGGGGGGTCGCTCCCCTGGTCAGCACAGGACATTGTCGATGGTGCCTCTTCCATGATGTCAGCGGCAGCATCAACAGCAGCTACCTCAGTGGCCGCGGGCGTGAAACATTTTGGGCAAGTGGCGCTCAATGCTACAGACGGTGCTGGCCAAGATGTACAGAAGAAGCTGGAGACCATGGTCAGCACGACTGTCGACAAATTAGTGCACGATGCGCAGGCTCTGCTAGGCCAAGCCACACAACAGCTGCATACAGCCGAACAGCTCCGGGACGATGCCGGGTTGTCGATTCTCCGATTGCAGGTGGCGTCGAAGCTGTGGTGGCTACGAGTGCAAGGCAAGACAGCCGAGCACACGGACTACGAGACAAAGGCATCTCGATTTATCCACGAGAAGGAGAAGGCAGCCCAAGCAAAGTTCGGGGGTGCTCGTGGCGCAAAGAAGACGTCGTGCGGGGGCCGGAGCGGAAAGGTTCCGTGGAACCGGCGGCATAGCAAGGAGAAACAGGCGCCTGGGCGCTTTGCAGGCAAATGGAAGATGCGGGCGTTGGGGTGAAACACGGAGAGCATGGGGTGCACACAGGGGACACAGGGTCCTGGTCTGATCTCGCGTCCTCTCCGTTTCCTTTTTCATAATTTGTTTGGCTTCTGGTGACTCTATTCTGATTACCCTTTGTTAAGGATGGGGGTTTCGATGGGAGGGGAACTATTATCGACGTTGGACGGCCAGGAATGAAGTTGGCCGTTGTCGTCTGGAGTTTCTTTTTCTTTTTTTTTTTGTTTGCTTCCTTTTGTTGTTCTATTTGTTGGCAGTGCCCCATTACCCTATGTTGCTTACTGCTGTCCCTCTCGGCTCTTGTACTTACATGTCGTACATTCTGACCAATTGAAACTCAATTCCAACAGAGCAACAGAGAACTAGTCGTGGATAAATTTGACGACCCCTCCTCCGTTTGCAGCATGAAGCTGTACCACCCCAAGTCTGATCCAAGGGCGGAGACAAGTCTTGTGTGCTTTCGAAAGAAGCAACAGAGTATTAATGCGGCCAGTGGACACCTCGCTTGTTTGGCTGCAAAACCCCGTGTTTGCATCCCTTTATGCCTGCATCCGCCGCTTTTTGGGACGAATATGGAACAAACTGATGTAGAAATAGGAGTGCGGACGACGGCAAGCGACCATGGGACGTCATGCTAGGGGGAGGCGCATGTATCTGGCTTGAGTGCCATCTTTCGATCTGTCCACCCGCCTGGGGGGTACGGTACGAGAGCACATACGATATGGGCGCTACCACAGCCACCACTGCTAGGGTGCGGGTACGATACAGCGCCCAGACACGCAACTGCGACGGCTTGTATACTCGTAATACAAGAGCATCTTACAGTTGCAAACACAATTATACCGTGCTATGTATGTAGTGCAACGCAACGGGAGAGCGCAGATCGGGGGAAGGGTAGCAGGGGCATCAGACCAGATGGGACTGGTGGGTGATCCACGCCCCGTCCACGTATCGAGCGAACTGGCAACGACGGCCATGGGCGTCGATCCTGATCCCAGGCGTGGCTGGAGACATGGGGAGGGGGGGGGGATTCTGCCGTTTTCAGGCTACTGCTAGGGGGGGGGCGCCTGGTTGTGGCGCCCTGGCGTGGAAGAGCAAAAATAGGCAAAAGGGCAGCACAAACCAGCACAAATAGCATAAACAGCAGCACAAACCAGCACCACGAGTAGTAGCATAAGCAGCTAAGCAGCAGCACAAACCAGCAGCACAAGTAGAGACAGCCAATGGAGTCGATGAGGTCAAACACAGCCCGTGCAGCCAATGAAGCCGATGCAGCAGAGACAGGGAAATGCAAGGATGGCAAGGAGGGCAAACAAGGCATGAAGACGCAGCAAACGTGGCACCTCGAATTTCTGTGCAGTTTCTGTGTGCTCTGCACTCTGCCCCGTGGTGTGACGGCCAAGCTTGCCTGCAGTCTGTCCTCTACGTGCCGAGAGCCCGCACAAAAAGTACTCGTACAAAATACAAACACACACAAATACACCAAATAGACACAGTAAGCAGGGTGACGAATAAGGGGGGGGTCGGACAGGCTTGAGAAAATCAGAAAAAAACCGGAACCTGTCCTTTGCCCTGCGGTTTCAGAGTTTCAGATCCATAGACGTACACGGATCTAATTGGGCACGCCAGAACGCATCGTGCATGGAGGAAGGGGCAATGGGCTGCGCCCGTATGCCGTGGGAGCATGAAGGAAGGGTTCGAAGAAGCCAAGACTACTCGTACAATTTACAGTGGTAGAAGGACCACGGCGGCTTCCCTCTCTCTTTCCATCCGCCAATGGTAGCGGGCGGGCGCGCATGCAGCCTGCGGCGCCCTAAAATAAGAACTGTGCCGTGCAGCGTGCCGAAAAAAGCTGACGGTGTGTGTATTTGCATTGCATGCATTTGTACTCGTACATGTCGATGTGGCAGCATGTCCACCTCTGTCCTCTTTCTCAGGCGTTGCCAGCGATCGACGGTGAGGCGATCCAGTTCCGGCGCCCACTGGCCAGCTTACGACGCCCTCGTGCCCTTCTCCCAGGTCAGGGGTCCTCTCCAGAGCGCTCCAGGGTCCCGGCGCTCCAGGGCGACTCGCCGGTCTATCCCCACCCCCTCTCTCTCTCCCAAATGTGATATGCTTCCTCTCTCTCTCCCCTCCCAACACCCCTGGCCGCGTTCCCCACTACCCATCCTACTGCGCTAAAGTTTTGACCAGTTTGGCCGCGTTTGACCAGCTTCTTGGGGTCGCCGCCCAGGTGATTCTCAGGGGATGAAACCTGCTAACGGCCATTGCTAAGAGGCCAGCACGGGTTTTTTTTTTTACAGCTGCATTTTCTTCTTCCGGCGCTCAGCGTGCTTTCCCCTTTCGATCGTGCATCTACGCTTTTTCTATCTCGTGGGCGTCTCTCGTCTCTGTGCCCTCCTTTGCCTTCTGCACAACATCCACACTCTCTTTCTTCCTCGTCTTCCCTCCCCCTACGTTTTCGCTCCCTCCCTTCTTCCCCCTCTCTCTTAATACCACACCACCTCGGCATTCTATTCCTTCTCCGGGCCACGCCTGTCTATTTTGAAATCTATCCTTTTTAAAGACGTATCCTTTTTAAAGACACACACACACACACACACACACATCTGACCCTCCCCCCTCCCCTTTCCCTCCTCTCCCCTGTCCGTTTCGCTTCGTCCCTTTATTTTGTTCCTTTCTCGACCCTTCGTGTGGGCACCGAACAACTTCCTCGAAACGCGGCCTCGAAACAGCTTCCCATCTTCGCCCCGTTCAAAGTATTTTTTTTTTATTTATTCGCTTGCTCGACCACTCGACCCGACGACCCACATCCGGCCTATTTGCAACAGACGTTTTTTTCCACCCGTCTGCCAACGGCCGTTCTATTGTGGTGTTTCTCTTCTCTCGTCTCCTTATTTGAGCCATACGCCTTTATTGAACGAACCCAAGTCCTGTCTGCTTCGAGCTTATTTCCCTCCCCTCTCTCCCCCCCCGTCGCCGCCGACCCCTTTCTCCTCTACGGCCGGGAAACACGCAATTAACCAAGCGAATACGCCCTGCCCACCCCCTCTTTCTCTCTCGACGAGACCCTGATCCCTATCCCACGAGCACACCAACAGAAAGAGAGCAGCGAATTGGTGCACCCCAGTGCTCAGCAAAAGAAACACCAAGTGCAGCCCTAACCATCGCCGTCGCTACGACCAGCACTACCTATGCTCTCTTTCCGCCGGCCCGGTTTCTTGTGCCAACGGCGACGACACTGCACGGTCTCCTCGTCCAGGGACCCAATCCTACCACTCTAAAGCTTAATCACCCACTGCTCTGTCGACCACTCGACGGAAGCTTCCCACCGATTTGCTTTCCATCTCGTCGCTCCTTTTCTTCTCTCTTGACATAGTCTCAACGATCATATCTTTTTTTTAAACCACCCCCTTCCCCCCCACGATCTGACTCGAGAGTATTTTCACGGCCCAGCTCGGCTCGAGTCAGATCCACCCTCCACCACCACCGCGAATCGACGCGAAATAGAGCCACACAGAAACGGCTCGAAAAGGCCACGACACGTCCTCCTACCACGGGACTTGGCGAAACATCAAATCATAATCGATAATGTCAAGCTCTCGATCCGACTCCTTGGCGCTCAACAGCTTCCCGCAGCTGTCTAGCCAGCAGCAGCGCTCCACGTCGCCGGCCACCTCCAATCCGTCGCCCATCGACTCCGCCCGCTCGCCGTTTGGCCTGCCGCCGCCGGGACTGGGAGCTCCTTCCAAGATGGCCAACCCTCGGACCGGTGCCGTCTCGCCGTCACACGATTTAGGCTCTTCCAGCCGGCTGTTTTCCAAGCGGTATGTCCTCGTGCTTCGTGCTGATTGCGTTCCATGCTTTCCCATGAATTGTCAAGCCCCTGTTCGTATCCATATCTAATGCGTGTCTTCTCCCTCCTGTTTCAGAGCAAGAGAAATCCAAGCCCAGGAAGGCGTTGCAGGAATGCCCGTCAATCTCTGGGCCGGTCCGCCGACAAGCGGAAACTCGACACCCCTCCGAGAGAACATTCCCGAGTCGCCCACAGATGGCTTCCCCGACTTTACCCAGCTGCCATCCGTATCCGAGGGCCTCCCGCTGCCGTCCGGCCGCCGTGCTCGTGCAGGCACCGTCCCGTCCAGATTCTCACCGGGCGGCGTCGGCAACAACCTGCTGAGCATCGCCGCTCTGGGCGGCGCCCCGAAGACCTCCCGGCCCACGCCGTCGCAGACGCCCTTCAAGTCGCCCTCCCCTAATCTGGAGGCTGCGGATGCCAGCGCGCTCCCTCCGTCGTCCACCCTGCTCTCGCGTCTCCGAGCCGGCTCCATGCCCCAGCGGATTCCCTTTGGCCAGGTGCCCACGACGATTTCGCCCTTTGGCCCGTCCATCTTCAGCAGCTGGAACCCGACAACACGTGAGCGCGGTTCTACCCTCGCGAGCATCGCGAGCTTGGGCTCCAACGGGCCGAGCTCGCCTGCGCAGTCTGCCTTTTCGCGGGAGGGCCAGGGCGAGAACGACGTGCACATGCGCACGCTGGACTACCTGGGCCTGGCCGAGACGCCGCAGCCGCCCCGCGCCACGCTGGCCACGCCCTACATCCCCAACCTGGCCGACTTTGCCCGCTCTGCGAGCCGCTTCCGCTCGTATTCGGTAAACAACAAGGACAAGTACGCCGACGACGAGGACGAGGACGATTACGATGCCGACCTCGCCACGTACGAGAGCCAGTACGCGGCTGCCCTGCAGGACCAGATTGCCGCCACCAATGCGGCCATTCACAGCCATAACCTGGCCGTCCAGGCCTTTGCGACCCATGCGGCGAACCGACCGCGTGCAAGAACCGCCGGCGTGCTGGACGCTCCGGGTTCGCGCTCGCTCCGCGGCTACTTCCCGACGCCGTCGCGCCTCGACAGCAGCCTGACTGCTGCCGACATCCAGCTGCCCGAAGAGAAGGACTTTGACGAGCAGCTGCCGCAGGCTGTGGCTGCCATGTCGCTGGGCCGCTCAAACAGCCGGAACAACAACATGAACGGCCTGAACAGTTCGTCTGGCAACGCCAACGGCCTCCTGACCGCCGACGAGCCCGGCATTGAGGGCCCTACGAGCGCCCTCTGGCTGGGCAGCATCCCCACTTCGACCACCACCTCGACGCTGACGGAGATGTTCAAGTCCTACGGTCCCATCCTGTCGGCCCGCGTGCTGACCCTCAAGAACTGCGGCTTCGTCAACTTTGAGCGCGTCGACAGCGCCATCGCCGCCAAGGCCAGCCTGAACGGAAAGGAAATCTTCCCCGGTGCCGGTCCTGTGCGCATCAACTTTGCTAAGCCCCCGTCGTCCTCCAACACCCCCGGCCATGACGGTGCCTTCCCGTCGCCCAGCCCCGATCCGTTTGCCGCCGACGGCAAGATGGCGACGACGCTGGCCTCGTCTGGCGGCGCTGGTGGTTCCACGGCGTCTGGCGGTGCTAGTGCAGCCGGCGGCGCTGCGGCCGGCGGTGCCGACGCTGCGGCTTCGGCAGGCGCGGCAGGCGCTAGTCTGCCTATGCTCACCACGCCTGTGCCGCTGGGCGAGATCACCGCGGACATTCTGCGCATCGTCGGGCAGTTTGGCGCGGCCGAGGAAGACTCGTACCGCATCTCGTCGAATCTGAAGCAGGCCGTCCAATACGCGGCCTTTGTCGACGAGATCCCGCCCATCCCGGAGCCCTCGAGCACCCGCGTGTACGACGCACCGAAGCTGCGCGACATCCGCAAGCGCATTGACAACCAGAGCCTGTCCCAGGCCGAGATCGAGCACACCGCCGTCGAGATGCTCCCCGAGATTGCCGAGCTGTCGTCTGACTACCTCGGCAACACGGTCGTCCAGAAGCTGTTTGAGCACTGCTCCGACGACCTCCGCGATGCCATGCTCACCGAGATCGCCCCGCACATGGCCGAGATTGGCATCCACAAGAACGGCACCTGGGCGGCGCAGAAGATCATCGACGTGTGCAAGACGCCCCACCAGATGTCCACAATCGTCGAGCACATCCGCCCTTACACGGTGCCGCTATTCCTGGACCAGTACGGCAACTACGTGCTCCAGGGCTGTCTGAAATTTGGCGCGCCCTACAACGACTTCATCTTTGAGACCATGCTGAGCCGCCTCTGGGAGATTGCCCAGGGCCGCTTTGGCGCCCGTGCCATGCGTGCCTGCCTCGAGAGCCACCATGCGACCAAGGACCAGCAGCGCATGCTGGCCGCCGCCATTGCCCTCAACAGCGTGCAGCTCGCCACCAACGCCAACGGCGCGCTGCTCCTCACCTGGTTCCTCGACACGTGCACCTTCCCGCAGCGGCGCACCGTCCTGGCGCCGCAGCTGGTTCCCTACCTGGTTCACCTGTGCACGCACAAAGTGGCGTACCTGACGGTGCTCAAGGTTGTCAACCAAAAGGCCGAGCCGGAGGCACGCGACACCATCCTCAACGCCCTGTTTGCGACGCCAAACGACCGCACTCTGGAATCCATCCTGGGCGACAACGCCTGCGGGTCCACGCTGATCTACAAAGTGATCACGACGCCCTTCTTCGAGGAGTCTGTACGGACTCAGGTTGTCGAGAGCGTCAAGAACGTGCTGGTCCGCATCAAGGCGCAGCCGTCCCAGGGATACAAGCGCCTCATGGACGAGGTTGGACTGTCGACCCGGAACGGGGGAGCCGGTGGTAGCGGCAGCGGCTCGCGTGACCACAGCACGAGCAACGAGAAGCAGCGACCGTCCTCCCGGCAGAACAACAGCCACCACCAGCACCACCAGAACCACCATCAGCACCACAGCCACCCGCACATGCATCAGGCGCAGGCCCCGCAGGCTGGATCCCAGCCGCAGGCTGGACCCCAGCAGCCACAGCAGACGCAGCCGCAGCCGCAGCCGCAGCAGCGGACGCCACCGCACGGCAGCGGGCCCACGTTTAATGGCAACGGCGGCCCCTACTACAACACCTCGCCGAGTGCACCCGCTGGGTACGAGCCTGGCTTTGGCGGTCCCCGCGGTGACAACGGCGCCGGTGTGGAAGCTGGCCTGCCACCACCGCCGCCACCGCCGCCGTTCGGCCCCTATTCGGGCCAGGCCGGGATGTACGGCGTCCCGAACCAGCCAGTGCCTCCGCACATGAGCATGCAACAGCTGCAGTACCAGCAGAGTCTGCTGGGCCGGGGCAACCCAGCCATGGCTGGCTACTACCCGCCGCCCATGCAGACTGGGTTCGGCGCCTTCAACGGTGCCGGGGGGCCTGCATCTCTGGATGCATACCGCGGCGCGGGCCTGCCTAACGGCAGCGCCAACGGCGGCCCTATGCCGCCGGCCGCAATCACCAGCCAGCCGCCGTTTATGCCCGCGGGCTACGGCATGGCGCCAGCTTACAGCTACCCGAATATGCCAGCACCGCCTTTTATGCCGGAGCAGGTGGGCGGCGGACCAGGTGGAAACGGCCGTCGAGGCCGTTCTGGACGGAACCCGCATCGGGATATGAGCCCGCGCAATTTCCCAAACTGAGAAGATGGTGGCAGCAGCGGGCAGCCTGGATGCTACCGCGTGCTTACCGGACGCCTGGGGATATTTTTTTCTTTTTTGACTATTTTATACTATTTTTTCATGTGATTTTCTTTTCATTCTTGTTGCCATGATGTCTGTCATTTTCTCACGAGCGTGTAGCGCACCTCGACGAAGCGAAGCTAAAAAAAAAGAGATCATATATCGGTATCTGCTCGGGTCTGTTTTATTATGCTACAGGCTTTTTTTCACCTTTTTTTTTTCTTGCTTTACAGGTTCAAGACTGGCACTGTGTTTTGTATCATGGCCTTTTATCCAACCGATTTTCTTCTGTGTGCTTTTTATCTCTCCAATTCTCTACAGTCGCTATTACATATTACATATTTCTATTTTTTTTTTTCCTTCGTCCCTTTTCTTCTTTGTACCCTTTGGTCTATGAATTTGGTCGGGAGGGACAAGATCTTGTTTCTTTTTCATACTCTCTCTTTTTCTCTCTCTCTCGTCTGATTTCTTATTTCTTCCGGATTGGGGGGCGGGCAACGCGCAGGAAAGGTAGACTGGGGGGAGGGCAGGGAGGCAAGGCAGAAGAGGCACCTGGCCCTCTTTTTCCCCAAAACGAAAAACAAAAACATATATATACAAAAGGATCTACAACTCTACTACTCTACTACACTGTTCCGTCGTTTGTGCCTTGTCGCCTGTCGGCATGTGCCCTGTGTCTTATGATGTGATTGATGCCATGAGGTGTCACATATTACTGGTGCCGCTCCATCGTCGGCGGTCGACCGTGTGTCCTCATGATACGACAAACTTCTCACCGCCAATGCTGGTGGCATCTCCGACCGACAATAATGCCATGATGCAACGTGGCCCTGCAAGGAAGGCCCTGCAAGGCAAGGAGGAGATGATCGGAGCGGAGTGTGCAGAAAAAAAAATTTGTCTCTTGTGTTTGCTTGTGTTCGCGCTGCCATAGACAGTGTCCGTCTCTCTCCCCGACAGCAGAATAGTACAGATCAGAAAGATATCCCGTTAAGACATGTATAAGAAGGCAAAAAACCCGAAACCAAAGAACGAATGGGGTCCCGCCATTTCAAGCCCATCCGCCGCCCACGCAAATACTACCGGAGCACCAGAATTATCAGAATACCAAAATACCCCCCTCTCCCCAAAAATGCCGGAAAAAACGGAAAAGACAAAAGCAAGCAACAGAAAGCAATGACTGGTAACAAAAGAGCTGTGCGTTCTCCGCAGTCTCATCCTTCGTGGCCTCTTCTCGGTCCCATTAACTACTCCTCAGCCGCAGCCGCAGCTGTAGTGACTACCACGACCTCGGCGGCTTCGGCAGCCAGACTAGTCGGTGAGGGTTCCCCTACCTCCACCTGGTCGTGCTTTTCCTGGCTGACTGCCTCGACGTTCTTGACCTCCTCCACTGCCGTCTCCGACGACGCGCGCGGCGGTGTCAGGGGTGTCGGGATGGCGGTCTCCACTTTCAGCGGACCCGTCGTCGTCGTCGTCTCGCTCGCCGCCTTTGTCCTGTCTTGGGCGTCGTCAGGATGACACAGAAAGTCGTCTTTGCTGTCCGGCAAGCTCGAGGACGGACCACTGCCCGTATCGCTGCTGTGGTGCTCGACTGGCCACACGGCCGCTGATGCCGTCTCGTGGGGCTCGCCCAGAGGTGTCGTCACCGGCGGTGGCTCCTCCTCTTCGCCGAGTTCGCTGTCGCCGTTGTCCGACACAAGGCTGATCACTTCCTGATTCTGGTCTGGACTACTCTTGGGCATGTCCTCCTCGTCCTCGTCTTGCTTCGGGCCAGAGCCAGCCGCGGCAACAATTTCCTCCTCCACAGCAGAGACGTCGTGCATGGCAACATCTAGGTCTTCTTGGGCTGTTTCTCGCTCGGCCGGCGGGGGTGCTTCGTGCTCTTCCTGGTCATCATATTTTTGGTGCTGCTCGTGTTCTCCCGCTGGCGGAAGCACGTCTGCCATAGATCCCGCAGCTGCTGCTTGCGGTGATGTCTGGTCGGACACGCTAGCTGGCGTAGGAGGGGGGCCAAGAAGCAGATTGATCCTCGCACGCATGGCCTCGAGGGCAACGCGGTCGCCTTGCGTCACTGCTGTGCCATTCTTAATGTTGAGAGTGTTTCCCTGGGAGATCAGGGCAACAACAAGAGGGTCGGCCTGGGACTGCAAAACAAGTAAGCAAGCTTGAAAAGCCGCAGGCATTCATTCATGCACAGCACACATACCAGGAGCGCATTGATGAGCTCGCCGCTGCGGTCCGTGTTGATCCCAGCACTGGAGCTCAAGATGGTCAGATTGTAGGCCGCCTGGGCCTCGTCGATGGGGCGCCGATCTGGCAAGAAAGCGGAAGGCGCAGAAGATGCTGGGGTCGCCGGAACGGCGGCCTCGGACACGCTGTGGGTGGTCTCATGACCCAGATGGCGGTTGATCCGCGCATGCCGCTGCTTGCCGGTTCGCTGCCTCCGGACGCTGGAGAATCCTGTCAGTGATCTTTGCCTCTCGCCATATGCACAGAAGACGGAAATGTAGACATACTGCTCGAGAAAGTCCAGTTTGACGCCGCGGGCGCTGACGCGCTGGATGCGGCCAAACGAGCTGAGATCGTTCCAGCCGGTGCGCTCGAGGTTGTGGCTGTTGTCGGACTCGTCATCGGAATTGAAATCGATGAAACCATTGTTGATCATGCCACGAGAATAAACAGGCTTGACGACAGCGGCACCCTTGACCTTGCGGAACCGGTGTGCAGGGCCGAGCGACGCGGGCATCTGAGCGAGGAGATCGTCGGTGTGGGCAGGACAACGCCAGTTGCGCAGCACCGGGGGATTAGCCAGGGGCGGGTCCAGGCAGTCGATGTGCCACCAGAGGCCGCAGAAGGCACAGGGGATGATAGGCCTGTTGCTCTCGGAAGCGCGGTTGCAGACGTGACAGAGCACGGTATGGCCTTCTGCGTCCCGTATGCGGAAGAAGTCTGGCGTATCTTCATAACCGCGTTTTCTGTGGCTGTCAGCAAGCGCAGACACACGTGTGTGAATCAAAGGGAGGGGGAGCATACTTGGATCGGTGAGTGGGATGCACCACGACTTCTTCATACTCGCCATCCGCGCCGGTCTTGACGGCCTCGAAGCGGTCGCGGATGTCAAAGGGAAGACAGAACGCGCTCGAGTTCTTCTTTTGGAGAACGTTGAGGAGGGTGCCAAAGACGCCGGTGTGGTGGACGAGAGAGGCTGGGTTGCGCGTGCTCAGACACACGTTGCAGAACCACTCGTCGGGCAGATCGCCTTCCTCCTGCAGCGGTGGATCCACGCATTTGAAGTGGAACGACCGCGTGCAGCCATCGCAGCAGACCAGCTCGCCGCTGCCACTGCACGAGGCACAATAGTCGTCGTTTTCATCCTGATCGAAGAGGAGAATCAGAGTGGTTAGCTTTGCACGTGTTTGCTTGGCCGTCTTTGGGGATCGTTTAGACAATCCTCGCAGGAGAGGATACAGGAGAAAATGCAGGAGAAAATGCAGAAAGAAGGCAGATCACACAGCAGAGCCAGCATAGGGGAAAGGAGGCACAGCCAGGCAAGAGGGAGACGCCAGTGAAGAGGGGTAGTGAGGATGCAGAAGCAAGCCAGTAGCAGCCGGGATAATTCGGTAAACAAAAAGGTTGGAGGGCAGCCATGCATGTGTGCGCGTGTGTGTGTGCGTGTGTGTGTGCGTGTGTGTGTGTGTGTGTGAGTGTGTCTGCCTCATCTCGGAGTGAGCTACCAAGGCCGAGGACCCAGCCGGTCAGGCAAGCTGGGCACAGGCTAAGATCTAACCCTGTCTAGCACAGTGTGGGGCCGGACAGGGCCAACGCCAGAGCCCCCAATCATTGGGAATGAAACGCCAGACGCGTTGGCCCGTAAGCCCGACGAAAAAAAAGGAGCCAGCGGGAGGAGAAGCAGGGAAAAGGCACCAAGTGCACGAAACAGGGCAAAATAATGTGAAACAGTTGAAAGGACAAAAACGAAGACGAAAAAAAGAACACAAACAAAGCGTGGGAGAGTCTGTACACACCTGAGAAGAATGGAAGAGTCCGCTGACCGCAGGACTGCCGCGCTCTCCGCTGGGTCGAGGCACTCCGGCCGACGTGCCTATCCTGCGCTTTATGGGCCTGCGGTGGTTAGCACTGAGCTGGCTGGTGTTCTGATGCGGCTCTGCCTTGTAGACGGCGTAGAGATGGGCGCGAGACCGAGAGACGGTGGACGAGGCGGACGTGCGCGGATCGAGCCGAAGCCGCTGTCGCGACACGCCAATCTCGCCATCTCAGCCGAGCTCTCGCCCCCCCAAGCAGAGCCGGGAAGCAGAGCCGGGAAGCAGAGCTGGGAAGCAGTAGAAAACAGTGGAATAAGATCTCTAGAAAAATCGCGTGCGCAATGGGATGACAACTTACGAAGTCTTGACTCGTGGTCCGACGCGCTGCTTCTTCGACCGCGGCCCCGGCGTGCCTGCGCGCGAGGTGCGACTGGAGGCCGCAGGCACCGGCGTCTGCAGACGCGCCGACGAGCGGTCGTCAGACGGCAAGGCCGCGCTTGCGGGCGACAGATCGTCGTCGATCTCGTCAAAGGTCCGCTTGAGAGCCGACCGCGTGTTCCGCGCCGACGTGGTGGACGTGCGCAGCTGCCGCTGGCTTGTTGACGGCGGCGGCGGCGTCTGCAGCAGACTGCGCTGGTGTGTCGCGGCATCAGAAACAGAGCCTCGCCTGCTGCTGCTGCTTCCAGCACCGCCGGTCCGGCTATCGCTGCCACGCGCAAAGCTCTCAGGAGGACTGAGGGCGTTGGTGACCAGGCGCGACTCGCGACGCAGACGTGACCGACGTTCCTGCTCCTCCGCCGACCCGTACTTGGTCCCAAAGGCTGCGGCGGCGGCGCCGGTGCCCCTCAGCGACGGCGATAGCAGATCGCTGCTGTGGCTGCCATGGCCGCCATGGCCATTGTGGCCGTTGTGGCCGTTGTGGCTGTTTGCGGCGCGCTTGGCCGCAGACACGGAGCGCACAGAAATCGGATCGCTCACCACAGCAGGCATAGCGTCCCCAGAAGCTGCGGCAGCCGTGGCAGCAGCAGAGCTCTTGGTGTTGTGGTGGTGTTGGTTGTGCGCGGCACCGGTGCTGGCCGTGGTGCTCGCATTATTGTTATGAGAGGAAGAGGAAGGAGAAATTGACGCGGGCGATGCTGGTGGCTGTGTGGGTGCCACGTCCGCCGTCTTTTTGGCGGACGCCTTGTTTCGGGTCGCTATTGGCTGGCGACCCTGCGCTGCTGGTTCCAGTTTGGGCGCTGACCCATCGGCGCTGGAGCCACCCGCTAATGCCGCCCCAGCGGCTCCAGCAGCTCCAGCAGCTCCAGCAGATCCAGCAGCCGCCGCCGCCGCCTTTTTGGCCTTTGCCGTCGCCGCCGCCTTGGCTGCCGCTGTTGCCTTGGCCGCCACGGCCAGGCTTTTGTTTTTTGGAGGCCGTCCAGCACCCTGCCTGCGGCCGCCTCTACCTGAGCCGGGCCCGGTTGCTGGTCTGGGACCTGTGCCTTTGGCTGCTCCTTTGGCTCCTGCTTTGGCTGTGCCCTTGCCTGCTCCTTTGGCCGCGCCTTTGGCAGCACCCTTGGCAGAACCCTTGGCGGCACCCTTGGTTGCACCTTTGGCGGCACCCTTGGGTGTCGCCCCTTTGGCGGCTGTCCCCTTGACGGTTTCCGGAGCGGCCGCTGGTCCTGCGACGTCTGCTGCCAATGCGGCAGCAGCAGCGCTGCTGCGGCGACGTTCGCCCTTGACGCGTCTGGCGCTGCGTGCGGCAGCCTTGCCCTTGCCTGCGGGTGTGCTCCCGGGGCCTTCGTAGTCGCTGTCATCGTCGGCTGTCTCGCTCTTTAAGCCACCACCGCTGGCACCGTCGAGCTGTGCTGTATCTTCCGGCTCTGTGACGTCTCCGTCAATTGTGTCGTTGTCATTGTCATCGTCATTGTCAGCACGTCGCAGTCCGGGTGGCGAGAGCGACATGGCCGACGACAGCGACGATATCGTGCTGACATTCGAGTCTGCACGGCCGCGAAGACGTTGTCGCGAAGGCGGTGTTGCTGCGGCCGCGCTGCGAGTCCCAGCTTTGGAGGCCGACTGCTTAGCCGACATTTTGCCACGAGCGCTGCCTGTTTTTCCGTCTGCCAACTTGATCTTGCTCGCGGACGTCTTCTGCGGCGTCTTCTGCGGCGTCTTGTGGAGCGTCTTGGTAGGAGTCTTGGAAAGGGATCCGGAGGCGGTCTTTGTGGGCGTCTTTGGCGTTGTGGGGGACTTGGGTGCTGATTTGCCAGCGCTGAGATTGCCAGCTGGCGTACTTTTGCTGTCACTGTGCGCAGTAGCCGATTCACTGGGCTGCGGCGCAGGAGCAGAACCCGATCCCGACACAGACTCAATCACGGGTGTAGACACCGACACGGATGCAGACGCTGATGCAGGCGCTGATGCAGGCGCAGGAGCCGACATTGACGCAGACGCAGATGAAGATGAAGACGCAGACGCAGATGCAGATGCCAATGCACGGAACGATTCAGGCACAGAATCGGCACCGTTCGTCAGCTTGACTTTCTTGTTCACATGCGCGTCACTTTCGGTGACAAACTCGGGCAGTTCGAGCGTAATCAAGTCTGCATAGGGCGCAGGCCTGGGCCTGTGAGGGCTGAAGCCGCTCTCGGTGCTCGGCGGCACAAAATAGTAGCAGCCTTTGTTGTCCTTCTTGCCCTCTTTTTTCTTCTCGTAGATGAGCCGCGCAAACGTCCGCAGAGTCTCTCGGTCGGCTGTCTGTTGGAACACGTCCTCCACCATGGCGAGAAAATTCTGATCCGACGACTGCTCGTCATACAATGTCCGCAGTGCCCAGGCCGTTGGGTACCGGTAGTGACGCAGGGCCTCGTCCACCGCATACTCGACCACTCTGTCTGTAACTTCCTTATTGACGACGGTCGCATTGCTGTCGGAGCGCGGACGCCTCAGGTATCCAAGGCCGGGACCTGTGAGCGTGCTGATGCTGTCAACCGCGATGGCGCTCTCGTTCATAGTGTCATCAAAACGCTCATCCAGGTAGCTCTCCTCTTCATCATCGTCGTCGACCTCGTCGTCGTCGTCGTCCTCCTTCTCCTCATCAAAATCATCCGAGTCGTCTATCTGGGCATGCTTTCCACGGTGCCCAGCGACATCACTGCTGGTGGTACTGACGTCGGCTGCCGCCTCTTTCTCAGGAGTTGTGGCCGTGACTGGGAGTGGTCGCGTTCGTGGACGGCCGACAGGCCGTCTTGCCAGCTTGGGAGGAGCTGGCTTTTCTGCTGAACGGGGCTGGTGCTGGCGTGGCGACACGGCTGCGGCCGTAGTCGGCTTGTAGTCGCTGTCGCCGCTATCACCGCTGTCGCCACTGTCGTTGCTGTCACCATCCATGCTCTCGTCATCGCTGTCACGCTCTGCTCGCCGAGCTGTAGAGGCCTTCCGCCCAGAACCGCTTCGACGTGGGCTCGGGCTCGGGCTGTCCTTGCGGTCGGTCTCATGACGGCCATCGGCAGCAACAATGCTCTCATCAGCAGCAGGCATGCTCGCATCAGCATCGTCTTCCTCCTCTGAGCTGTCATCTGGAACAACACGGGTAGAGACATATCGTCCCGTGCTTGGCCGCTTGAGGACAACCTTGTGCGGCTGTGGGGTTGTTTCTCGCTGCGGCTGCTGCTTCTCTTGTTCCTTCTTCTCGTCCTCTTGATGATCTTTCTGTTCCCTCTCCAGCTGTTCCTGCTGGTCTCGGTCTTGGTCTTGGTCTTGGTCTTGGTCCTGACCTTGGCCCTGATCCTGATCCTGGTCCTGGCCCTGCTGCTGCTGCTTCTCCAGCTCTTCCTTCTTCTTCAGCTCCCTCTGCTCCTTCGCTTCCCTTTCTCTCTGTCTCTGGAGCTGCAGCTGTCTTTGGTTGTTCCGATGTGCAGCATCATTCTGATTGTAGTACTTCTCCTCGGCCATGCCGCTCATCCGCTTGGCCGCTGCAGAGGGCTTGGGCAGCGTGCCCAGGGGCGCCATGCCTTCGAACACGCCATGCCGCTGGAAGCCGGCCTCCTCAAAACTGCTCTTGTTCTGCACTGGCGGCTCCAGCCAGCGCGCCATCATGGCCTTTTGGGCGTTTGTAGCACCTCCTCCATTATTATGCCTGCTGCTGCTGCTGCCGGAGCCGCTGCCACCTCCGTCGGCCGCACCATTCTGCTGGGGACTCGAATAACGCGAACGCGTCGTGCGGGTGTTCGCAAACGGCATGGTCGGTCGACGCGGGGTGGTGTCGGACGAGACCTATGAGCAGAAACGTGAGCTTCCAAATCCCCCGTGTTCTTCTTCCTCTGCCCTCCTCCTTTCCCTCTCTTTCTCTGTCTCTGTCTCTCTCTTTCTCTCTCTCTCTCTCTGTCCCTCCCTCGATTCGCTCGTGCAAGGCCAACGTCCTTTTTCCCTCCCTTGATCCAGCTGCCAGATTGTCGTAGCTGCCGTCTGTTCCTGCGCCCTTCCCCTCCCTTTTCAAATTTTCCTTCCTCGCGTAGCTTGCTGGTTTGAAAAGAAAGTTGAAAAAAAAAATCGATCTGCTCCGGAGCAGTCGTGCACAGCGGGTGCAGCCGACCGTCGTGGACGTGCCGACACGGACGAGACAAGAATGTGTGTGTGGTCTGGTGGTGGGTGAAATAAATGGTAGTCGACGTGGGCTGGCGGAGAAAGAGGTGTCGAGAGAAGAGAAAAAAAAAAGCAGCAAAAAAAAAGGAGAGCTTTCCCCTCTGCTCGTTTACAAAAAAAAAATACGCCGCGCTCAATCTCTCTCGAGATCCACCATGCTGTGTCCGATATTAGCACATTGCGCGCGTCGATAAAAAGAAAAAACTACAGGAACACGGGGCAGACAAACCGATCGAGTCCCACGGGTACACGCAGCAGGAGCATCGAAAGTGCCGTGGTGTTTGAAATTGTGCTTCGGGAAGGCGCGCGTTGCAGCGAAAGGGAAAGAGGAGAGGAGAGTGCGAGGAACAACAGGCGAGGAGGTATTATGGCGAGAAATGGAGAAAGGTGGAGAGCCCAAAAAGGGAGAATGCCAAAAAAATGACGGGTCCGATTAGGTAGAGATCAGTGAGGGCGAATGGCGAGCTGCAATTTTTACGGGAGCGACAATTTAGTGCTGTTAGCTGTTGCTAGCGCTAATAGTCGCCACGGCCTGGAACAGAAGGCGTTCTGCCCCCCCATCACAGTGCACCCTACGCCATGCACTGCTTCATTCCTCACTTGAGCTTACCACAAATAAATATCTGACGTCCTTTGTGCACACTGTTTCGTATTCAATGAACGAGTAGGACCTGCCATTGTTTTCGTGAGTGGTCCTATCAGCACAATAGGTAAGATACGAGCGGCAAGTGCTGAGGTGCTGCTCATGCAGCTAGCATGTAGTACCGACGGAAGGAGGCTTGCACACACCCTCGCTCGTATGCAGACTGCAGGCAGGCATTCATCCCCTTTCCCTCAACTCCCTCCCCCCTCCCCTCCTGTCTCCATTTCCCCCATTCCGACAGATACTACAAAACGCCCTACCCTGGTGAAATTTGATTTTTGCTGTCTGGCGCCGTCACTGGATTTGCCGTGTCGTCTCCATCCACGACTTTTTTTTCGGCCGCATCGGGCTGTTAGTGCTGCTGTTGATCCTCTTGCCAGGGGTAGGGCAGGGCAGGGCAGGGAGGAGGGGGGCGCGACTGCCCATGACCGCCCATGACTGCCCAGCAGACAGCAGCAGTGGGATTTATAACGTGCGAACTAGAACTCGTAGACAGACCCGACTGATGTCACCAAGAGAGAGAAAGGAAAGGGGGTGTGGTATTATCGGCGATTGCTCGATATGTCCTGCCTCCCCTCCTCCCCCCCCTTCTCTTTCTCCCCCCCCCTCCTCCCCCTTCTTCTAGCCTTCCTATCGCCCTGCATGTGCATTCCGCGTCTCCATCTCGCTTCACGTCTGCACCCACATAGAATTGGCCCGCTCAGATGCCTGCTGTCCGCAAGCTATTGCGAATAATTGTACGAGTATTATCTTACACTCGCCTGGAAGGCCGTATCTCTGTCAGGTACGGCTCTCCTGCCACATCCAGGTCGCCCGTGGCCAAGGCGTCCCGTCCATTCCTAGTGTGTGTGTGTGTGTGTGCTCTTCCCCCCCCCTCTTCTTCCAATGGTCGCGGGTGTTTTTTGTATTTGTATTCAATGTGCACCTTCATTCGCACTGGTCCATTATTTCTACTTTGACGTGCTGCATGCCGACGAGTCACGCCCTGCATCCTTCTGTCACCCTGCTCTCGATCTTGTGCTTGTGTCCTTTTTTCAAACGAGTCACGCCGTGTGATCACGCTCCTTTTTTTAATGAGAAATCAAGCTGCCATTGCATGCCGAAACAAGTCAGCGGCTCCGCGGCACAGTCGAGTCCGAACCCCGTGTACGAGTACTCGTAGTGCCTTTTTTTTTTTTTTGGCTGTCTTCCTCATCTGGCAAAATGGACGGCCGCCTCGGGTAGCGCATTCGCTGCTTTGATGATACCTTTTTCTCTTCCCCTTTTTAATGATCGGCTGCCTTGTCCTGGGCTGGTCCACCAAAAGCAAAACACACCCCTGTCGAGAGAGACGGAAGAAGACGATCAGTGCTCCTCTACCTCGCTCACACGCCCTGCTCTCCGTGTGTTGCGAGTCAGCCCTCGGCGGCATTATTATCATACGTAACTTCACGACGGACCGGCAGGACATCTGCAAAGCCGTGAATTGCCAAGAGAGAGAGAAATGTGCAAACAGGTGTAGATCCTGGAAATATGCGAGAGAGGAGTGTGCCAATAGCCGTGTCTGTCGCGGGTAAGATACTTTGCAGAATTCACAGCCTAGCCAGACGCGAGAGATGCACCGATCAATAAACACAGGAGCGCAGCCCAAAAGGCCGCGATGCTAACTTTTTTTTTCGTCTCTTCTTTTCTCTCTTTTTCTTTTCTTTTTTTTTCGTTTCTTTTGCCTTGTCCACATATGCGTGCCGCCTGCCCGCCCCCGCTGACACTAGATCAGCATGTCCGTGGCGAGTGCTTTCCGCAACGCGCGTCGCTCGCATCTGGATGCTGCTTCACCAAAAAAAAAAAGAAAAATAAATAAATGGCGTGCGCCAGACCTACTCGTCGCTGTCGTCGTCCGAGTCGTCGGATCCCGCCTTGGCAGCGGCCTTCTTGGCGGGCTTCTTCTTCTTCTTGTTCTTCTTGTTGCCCGTGTTCCTTGCCAGCGGCTGCTCGAGGATCTTGAGGATCTCCTCGTCGGTGATCTTCTTGTCCGTCTGGAACTTGGTCACGTCCAGAGGGGGGGCGCTGCCCAGCTTGGTGATGCCGTTCTTGGTGATGGCTGTTGGTCAGGGGTTAGAAGTGAACAGACCCAGAGTCAAGCCAAAGAGCCAAGAGCCAAAGAGAAAACTTACCAATCGTCGTCAGCAGACGTGCGACCGGTGCGCCGTCCTTGTCGCCGACCAGCTCATACTGGCGGAAGACGTTGGCGCGGACGCACTCGACGACGCCCGACTTGGCGTCCCGCTCGTCCTCGAGCTGGCGCAAGCTGAAGGGGAAGAGGCCAAACTTCTTCTGGGCCTCGGAGTAGACCTTGCGCGACGTGGGCCGCTTGAGGCCGTAGGTCTGGGTGGTGCGGCGGTGCAGGGTGGCGCGCTGCTCGAGCTGCTTGACCTTGCCGGCGCCCAGGCTGACGCCGACCTCGACGCCCCAGACCTCGCCGATCTCGGGGCTGCCCTCGCCCTTGGCGCCCTCGCTGGGGGCCAGGATGATCTTCTTCTTGCCCTCGATCTCGTTGTGCTCAAACAGCCACGAGGTGGTGTTCTCGACGAGGTTGCACTCGTACGACTTGGCCACCTTGTCGAGCAGGGCCGAGATCTTGCTCTGGGGAATGGGCTTGGCCGCCTGGGCCTTGGCCCGCTCCTCGTCGGTGCCCTGGGTCAGCAGGCCGGGCGGCAGCATGAGCCGCAGCAGCAGCTCGTTGGCGTAGTAGTTGGCCAGGATCAGGTCGGCCTGGCGGCCCGAGACGACATCGGGCGCGTCCTCGCCGGCGACGAGGACAGTGTTGCAGACGATGGAGCCGAAGCCGTCGATCTGCGCGCCCAGCTGGATCTTGACGGCCTCGCCGGCCTGCAGCTCGGTGGACGCCTCGCTCTCGTCGGATTTGAGCGGGGTGTAGGGGGTGACATAGGAGGACGGGGAGACGGTGGTGGGATGCGAGAAGCCTGCGCACGCATGTCAGAACGTGCTGCTTTGACGGTTTGTCTTTCTGCCAGCCAGCCAGCCAGCCAGCCAGCCAGCCACCGGCATCCAACCTACCCTTGATGACCTTCTTTCCCCGGTACACTTTGCTCAGCTCCTCCTCGAGGAGCTTGTCGCCCTTCTCGCAGATGTCGACAATCTTGGCACCGGCCACGCAGAGAGCCGACACGGCAGCCAGGACCTTTTCGGAGATCTGGGCGGCCGACTTGTACTTGGTCAACGTGTCGGGGTTGGCAAGGGTGTAGTCTGCAGGGCGAGTCCGTCAGCAGAGAGTCAGCCAGTCATTCCAATTGCCCCAAGACAGTGCCAGCTGCAACAGCAGAGTCGGGTTGTTCGGCTTGCCGACAGACACGCGACCCTGCCGGCAGCCCAAGCACAAGAGAAATTTGCGACAGGCGCTAAAAACAGAGGAGAACGGGAAGAGCATCTGCGTGAGAACGTACCGATTTCCTTTTCGTCGGACGCCATCTTGTCGAGAGTATGTCTGGGATGGCAGGGGGGACAGGTGACGAAGAAAAAGAGCAGCAGCTGGGTCGAAGCTTTGGGTTTGGGTTGCGGAGGGGAAGGGGGAAGGAGGGGAACTCAGCCAGCACGAGGGATATGCTCTGTGGACGGAGGAGAGAGGGGGGGGGGGTAACAGCAGGCTCTGCTCTTTTGGCGGGGAATATGTATTTTGTCTTTCACAAGCCCTGTGGGCGCGGAGAGCATTGAGCATGATGTTATGTGTGTACTTGCCCAAGGAACTGCTGGCAAGCCGCGGTAGGCGTACACCCTTAGCAGATGTTGGCGCTGTACCGTGTACCGCAACGCTCGCAGAAAACGGCTCCGCAAGAGTCGTCGGGCAGGTACAGGTACACGGACCCACCCGATCCCCACTCTACAGAAAATGCGGCGTTGATTCGCTGGCTGGGTGCTTGTCGGATCAATAGGAGCAGGGACGATCGAAGCCGCGATTCTTCATTTTTGTACATAGCACGTTTTCCCCAGCCCTCAGGAGCCTATTCGCGATCCGGCCATCGCCCGTCATCACGACCACCCTTTTTTGCACGCTCTATCACGTGGCGCCCGTGTGCAGTCGGATCAACGTGCCCTCGGATCACAGTCGTGGCAGCGACGGCGCCGGCATCCACACCGCGCGCCTCCCATGTCTGCAACTCCCACAGCGGCGTCGATGCCGCCTCCAGCCGCGTCGTCGGCGATGGGAAGCGCGTCTGCGTCTTCCCACGCCGAGGCGGCGCCATCCCGGGCGTCGTCGTCGACCACTCCCCCACACGGCGACGCGGCTGCATCATCAAAACGGGGCAAAGCGACGATCGGGGCCGGCACCTCCTCCTCCTCCTCCCCTCCTCCTCCGCCGACGGGCCGCCATGCCTCCTCCCCGACGACCTCTTCGAAACACGCGGCGGCAGCGACGGCAGCGACGGCAGCGACGGCAGCGACGGCAGCGACGACTCCGGCCGGACGCGACCCCGACACGTTCAACCAGGTGCTCGTAGAGCGGTTTGTGACGCGCGACCACCTGCACTCGGCGGCCCTGCAGGCGGCGCAGGTGCAGATGCAAAAGGACTTCCGGACGCTCAACATGTACGCAGACGACTACCGGCGGGTGCGGACAGAGTACCGGCAGTGGTTCCCGCCACGCCAATTGTACGGCGAGGGCTTTGTGGGCCTGGGCAACGGCTACACCGAAGTCAACGGCCCACCGCGGATCCTGTATCCGATGCAAAAGATGCGGCCCGGCAAGCGGCAGACGCCGGCGCTCAAGGTCTCGCGCAAGGACATGGCGCAGCAGGCGGAGCAGCACGAGGAGCTGGTGCCGATCCGGCTGGACGTGGAATGGGACAAGATCAAGCTGCGCGACACGTTTACGTGGAACCTGCACGACCGGCTGGTCGGGCCGGAGCTGTTCACGACGCAGCTGGTGGAGGACCTGGGGCTGCGGCCGCCGATGGCCAACCAGGTGTACGAGCAGATCTGCCAGCAGATCCACGAGCAGCTGACCGACTTTTACCCGCTGGTGTACTCGGACGAGGACGCGCTGGACCCGGAGCTGCCGTACTCGGCGTACAAGAACGACGAGATGCGGATTCTGGTCAAGCTCAACATCACCATCGACCAGCACACGCTGGTGGACCAGTTCGAGTGGGAGATCAACAACCCGATGAACTCGCCCGAGGAGTTTGCCGCCAGCATGGCGCGCGACCTGTCGCTGTCGGGCGAGTTCACCACGGCCATTGCGCACTGCATCCGCGAGCAGACGCAGCTGTTTACGCGCGGGCTCTACAGCGTCGGCCACGCCTTTGACGGCCGGCCCATTGAGGACCCGGACCTGGTGGCCGCCTTCTTGCCCTCGCCGCTGCCGGCCGTCTTCCGCCCGCAGCAGCAGGCCAAGGACTACGCCCCGTACCTGTACGAGCTGAGCGAGGCCGAGCTCGAGCGCAACGAGCTGACCTTTTCGCGCGAGCAGCGCCGCCAGAAGCGCTCCGTCAACCGCCGCGGCGGGCCCATCCTGCCGGACCTCAAGGAGCGCCAGCGCACCATCCGCACTCTCATCGTGTCGTCTGTGCTGCCGGGCGCCGCCACCGACGTCGAGGAGAGCCGCCTGTACAAGCGCGCCGCCGGCCTGTCGGGTCGCCGGCGGGGCGGCCGCGACGGCGACCTGTCCGACTCGGACGAGAGCGACGACTCGTCGCCGGACTCGCCGTCGCTGTCGCAGGTGGCGGCCGCGAGCGGCACCGCACGCACGCGCGGCATCCGCGGCGCGGCCACGGCGGCCCAGCAGCGCATGGCCGTGCTGGGCCGGTCAGAGACGCCCGAGGTCGGGCTCGGCAGCAGCCACGGCAGCGGTGGCGGCGGTGGTGGTGGCGGCGGCGGCGGCGGCGGCGGTGGTGGTCTGGGCAGCATCCTCGGCGGCGGCCTCGGCGGCGGCAGCGGCGGTGGCGGCAGCAATGCCGGCGGCAGCAACGCCAGCCTGCACCACCACGAGCTGTCGTCATCGCGGCTGGGCCGCCGCATGACGCGCGAGCTGCGCGACGACTCGGTCGACGAACCCGCTCACCTCCTCATCACGCTCCGCGTGTCCAAAGAGCGCCTGCGCAAGCTCATGCTCAACCTCAAGAACCGTCAGCCCTCCTCCGGACCCTCTGCGCCGGCCACGCCCATGTCCGGCCACCACCTCCACCTGCAGCAGCAGCAGCAGCAGCACGTCCGCTCCGGCAGCAGCGCCTCCATGGCGCCGCCGCGGTCGGCCATTCCGCACGGCCATCTGGGGCGGCAGCCGGCGCCGCCGCCGCCGTCCTCGGAGGTGAACGCACCGCCAGCGGTAAGACTTTCTCACGCATTCACACACGTTTGTTTCTCGCTGACATGTTTCTCCAGCCCCCTCCCCCCCAGTGGCTCCTCGACGCCCTGCAGCGGCTGCGCGACCGCGCCTACCCCAACGACTCGTTTGAGGGCGTCATGCGCTACAGCGTCTTCAACAAGGACGAGCAGCTGGTGAGCGCGCCCAACCCCGGCGAGCCTCTCGACAGCTACAAGTTCTGGTACCTGCCGCGCATCCGCTGCCACGACTGTCCCGGCAAGCTGTACACGCCCGGGCCCGAGATGACTGTCGGCAACTTTGAGGTGCACCTTAAGAACCGCTTCCACCGAGAAAAGGTCGAGCAGCGGCTGGCCCGGGAGGCGGCTGCCGCCGCAGCAGCAGCCGGCGTCGCGCCGCCGCCGCCGCCGTCGTCATCGCTATCTGCGGCAGCAGCCATGCCAGGAGCTTCCGCGACATCACAGCCACGCCCGCCCGCCCCATCCGCATTATCATCAGAACCAAGCGCCGCCGTGGCGACGGCGACACCAGCAGCGGCACCGCCCATGTCGCAGCCCGCATCCGCCTCGGCGACGCCAGAGGCAGGGTAAAACAAAGAGAAGGATGAAAAAAAAAGAGAACAAACGTAATGGATGACTACTTTGAACTTTTCCCGTTTTTTTTTTTTTTTTTTATTTTCGGTTTCTTTTGTCAGTGTGTGAGTGTGTGTTGTTTGTGTCATTGTATCTTTTTGTCTCCTATCTGTAACCATGAGAATTTCCGGGAGGAGAAAGGCGGCGGAGGGAAAGGGGTGTTTTTTTTTTTTCCTCTTTTTTTTTTATTCGATATCTCTTCTTTCCAAATTTCCTTTGACTCGTCGGCTCCTTGCTCTCTGTACGTGAAACTACTGGCGTGCAGCAGATTTGCTTTTCTTTTTTTTTTTTTTTTTTTTTTTTGCTTTGCGCCTGCCTATTTTGCCCTGCTCAGTGTTTCTGTCACTTTCCTTTCCTTTTTTTTTTCCTTCTCTTTTGGCATACAAAAAGTTTAAGGGAGAAATGAGACAAAGCACCAAAGTCCCGGAGAATAAAATATAAATAGCCTCCCACGAGACAAGGAGACGCCTCTTCTTCACTCTGCTTACTGGCACACTGTACAATAAAGACAGATCCTGAATAGACTCAAGACTCCGTCCCGCACTTTGCAAACCATGCTGCGTTCACGTTCACAGTCGTCGCATTTTTGTGCCCTCTATTTCCCAGATTCTGACGGGGATGAGGGCGAGAAGGCATTACAGACATGGCAAGGAAACATTACATACAGATTGAAACACACAACAAATGATCGCTACCCCGGATTCGCTCTCCTCGGCTGCCCTCGGCTGCCCTCGGCTGTGTCTGTCGACCTCTACACAAGACACGAGATACATGTCCCAGGTCACACACATATCACACGTCGCACACGTCCCTCACAGCGTCCACACAGGTGCCTTGGCAAGGACCTGGCGGCCGCGCACTTCGACGGCCATGAAGCCGGCAAAGCGCACCTTGGGAATGTCGTTTGACGGGTGGGCTGGGAATGCACGTCAGCATGTCTGCCTGCATGGCCGGGCTGGGTAGGCAATGCCGATGCAAACTTACCACTTCGGGTTCTGTTGCCCTTGTCGTCTTCGCCTCCGTCCTCGTCGCCTTCGTCGTCGTCCAGCTGGCCGCCGTCGTCCGCTGGTCTTGTGTCCAGTGGTGGCAGACCCGTCTTCTCGACATCCATCAGGTGGGGCGAAATGTTGTCCAGCGGCATGGGGTAGGCTATGACGACGTCGCGGCTCTCCATGGGCAGGTTGAAGGCGATGCTGACGGCCAGCTCGACGATCATGCTGGCGCTGCCGTCGACCCCCGCCGGAGACGGATCCGTGAGGTGCTGGCAGAGATAGCGCGTCATGTTGGCCGAAGCCCGCTGCGTAAAGTCTGTGCGGTTGTCGTTGCTCTCGGGGCTGGACAGCACGGTCTGCAGGCCCTCGAGCGTGGCCATGCGCCAGCTGACAATCTTGTAGGTCAGGGCGTCGAATTCCTCCTGGCTGTTCATCTTGTACGAGGAGCTGCGGATGTTCAGCTCTACTTCCTTGAGGTGACGGCTCAGGTCGGCGTCGAGGCCAGGGTGGAAACACCGGTTGAAGATGGCTCCCACGAGCCATCGCGTGATGATGGCCCGACCTACTGCCGTCATCTCCTGCTTGCCCGTCTTGAGGGCGTCGGCGCTGGCGTAGGGCTCAATCCAGCTCGGCAGCGAGACCCAGTCCTTGCGGATGTTGAAGGAGAGGTTGTTGATGGCGCCGTTGAGGCGGTTGAATCGCGTAATGTACTCGTTGTCGTCGAGCGCGGTGCGCGACTGCGACATGCGCTGGTTGGCAATGGCATTCTGCAGGTGCTCGACCTGGCCCGACAGCTGGTCGATCTCCTTCTTGCCTTCGAAATAGAGCCGCTTGACATTCTTGTATTTGAGGGCTTTGGCGGAGAGGCAGCGTTAGAAGGGACACACACACACACACACACACACACACGCAAAAAATAGGGCTAACAGGGAACCTACCCAGATCCTTCAATGCCTTCTCCGGGTCGGGTGCCGAAGCATCGCGGTCGGCCGCCGGCGGTTGTGGGCTGCTCCGGCCCTCACCGGCGGCGGACGCACCTTGTGCGCTCTGTGGCGGTAGGGGGCTCAGGCTGGAAGCGGCAGCAGCCGCCGCTTGGCTGTGGCGATAGGACGGCGGTGGGCCGGACTGTGGGCCCCCCTCAGACGAGGATGCGCCACGCAAGCTGCCGGACCGGTCGCCCACGTCTTGCGATCGCCGGCTGGACGTCGAGCCTCCGGGTGGCGGCGCCATGTTCTGCTGTTGCTGTGTCTGCGGTTGCTGCGAACCAGGCGTCGAGGATGCGGCCGGGTTTTGGTGGGTTTGCTGGCCGCGCTGGGATGTTTGTTGTCCGTGGCCCGACTGCGGCTGAGGTGGCTGTGGCTGCTGTAGTGGCGGGGGCGGGGTAGGCGCTAGGGCCTGTGGATTCTGCTGCTGCGCTGAGTAGTTTGCCCCCGAAGACGACGCCTGGGCTGACTGTGTAGTGTGGGCTGATAGCGTGTCGACGTCGGCTACAGGCGACTCACGCGATACCTGCGACAGCGTCTCGGGATTCTGCTGCTGCTGGAGCTGACTGTACTGGGCAACGCTCAGATGGCCGGCGTACGTGAGCTGGGGTCCTTTGCCCTGTTGGGTGGTATATTGCTGCTGCTGCTGCTGCTGCTGCTGCAATTGTTGCAACTGCTGCAACTGCTGCAATTGGTGCTGGGACCGATCAAATGGGTCCTGGCTATACGCGATGCTGATGCCCTGTTCCTGGGGCGAATGCTGCTGCGAGAGCTGCTCGAGCGACGGCTCCGTCTGCAGATCCTGGCTGTAACCGCCGTTGTCGTGCTTCCCAATGTCGTCGGGGCCGTATGGTCTCGTTTCCAGAGACTCAAGATCTCCCGTAGCCACGCGGCGGATGGGGCGCAGAACCGGCTGGTCCTGGTGCAGCAGCTCGTCGTGGGACTCGGCGATTGTGTAGGGCCCCGCTACGAACTCTCCAGTTCCTTGCTGCGGCGACTGGTTTCCTCCAGAACCGAACTGAATGGGCCACTCACTTTGGGCCTGGTCCAAGACCGAGACCTGGGACGTGCCAGTCCGGAGGGAAGGCACTGGCTGCTGCTGGCTGAGCCTCTTGGACGGGCGACGGGCCAGTCCACCGATGTTGTTGTGTGCGTTCTGAGAAGCAGACGGCGGCCCAGTCGGCGAGTGTTGTTGTTGCTGCTGCTGCTGCTGCTGCTGGGCACGGGATTCCGACGAGCGGCTCGAGCTGGAGCCTCCAAGCAGGGTCTTAAACAGCTTGCGAGGATTCCGACGAGACTCGTGGGCCGACGCTGGCTGCCGTGACGGTGCCGGCTGCGGCTGCGGCTGCTGCTGCTGCTGCTGCTGCTGCTGCTGCAGATACGAGTCCTGCTGCGGCAGTGGGGGGACCTGGCCGGCGCCGGGAAGCGTGCCGGTGAGGTCGTCCAAGGAAGTGGCCCCCACAGACGAGGTCGAATAGTGCTGTGTCTGGTGTGCTTGGCTGGGGAAGCGCTGTGACTGCGAGCGCGATACCTGCTCGAGGAATTCGAGGTTGGACGTCTTCGAGCCGGGAGCAGAAGCGGAGGCGGAAGCGGCTGTGCCACCGAGCGTCTTGGTGCTGTTGTTTTTGCTCAGGCCGCTGTTGCTGGAGGCAAACGACGGAGGCCGGCCTTGCTGCTGCTGGAGCTGCTGCTGCAGACGCGCCTGCTGTGAAAACTGCAGTGACTGCTGTTGCTGCTGTACGGAAGCCTGCTGCGATGACTGCGTGGACGGCAGGGGTTTGTGGAGGGGGTCGTATGCGGAGGAGTCGGAATCGGAGAAGGTGGAGGCTGGACGGGACAGGTTTAGTTAGCATGACATTCACAACGGATACAAGGGGAGCCGCCGCAACAGCTGCGGACGAAAAAATGAGGCTCCGGACCTTGGCCAGCGCCGGCGCCGGTAGACGGCTCGACAAAGCTGTGCTGCTGTTGTAGTGATGGGAGTTGAGGCGGCGGCGGCGGCGGCTGCTGCTGCTGCTGCTGTTGCTGCTGCTGGTTATGTTGAGACCGACTGCTTTGTCTGCCCGAGAGAAAGGAAGGCATTATTATGTAGAGCAGCCAGATCGTCCCCGGTCTGGGAGCGGGAGAACGGGGGGGGGAGGGAGGGGGGAGGGGGTGTGGTTGGACAGAAAGGAGGGGGTGGGAGATAAAGATAGAAGGGCGAACAGGAAAGGGGACCAGTCGGCGCTTGGGGAAACGTTGGCGTGCCAAAGGAGTAAAGAAGCAGAGTGAAAGAGGGGCAGCAGCAGGGACGAAACAAAAAAAAAGAGACACCAAGGCGCGAGCGGGTCGCGACAGGCGGTCGGGGAAGTCGCAAAAGGGGAGCAGCACGGGTGGAGGGGGCCGGCGAATGGAGGACCGCAAATGACAGAGACGGCGAGACGGGCGAGGATGAGACGATGGGACGATAGGACGATGGGACGATGGGACGATGGGACAGATCTCTCCCCTATGCAGCGCGCGAAATAAGGTGGCGCAGAACAAGAATAACAAGAATGCACGAAGAAGGGGTGCGTCGGAGCTGAGGCTGCGGGAGAGAGGTCGCAGGCAGGCAAGCAGGCCAGACACGGGCGACGAGGGCAAGCCAAGGAGGAGGAGGAGGGGCTGCAGGCGAGGTGGGCGGGCCGAGGAGGCGAGGGAGGGCTCGGACTCGTCAAGCAGCAGAGAGCGAAACAACAGCCGCAAAGACAGCCGTGATAGGGCGGCGTGGGCGGTGGGAAGGGACAAGGGGCGGGGGGCAGACAAAGCGGCCTGTCAACGAGGCCGCAAGGCAGGGCAGGGCTGTGATTCTCGTGATTCTGGTGGTGGTGATTCTCTGCCAGCGGCTCTGGCTCTCTCGGTGTTTCGTGGTTCCCAATGTCTCGCGCGGTGAGATGCGTCCTGCCGGATCCAACAGCCGAGCGTGAGAACTCTCCAGGGCAATTCGACCATCGAGGGAAAAGCGTCAGGAAAGTCGGGGACGTATTATTTTCGTTCGCTTTCCTGTTGGGTTCTCCTTAGTCCCGCTGGCGGGGCTGTGCTGCTGCGAAGTGGCCGTGGGCTGGATTGGATACCTGCCAATAGTGGAGGCTCTTTCTCGCAGCAGGGGGGCTGTCAGGACTAGGGTCATCAGGCCCATATTACTCGTACTCGTCCACGTATGTGCCCAGGAGCATGGCCCGGGGCATTGGTCGATGGTGGTTCGCGTGGTTCGCTTCAGCTGGCAGCAGAAGGCGCAGACGGTGCAGACGGTGCAGACGGTGCAGACGGCGCAAGCGAGGGCTGGCTTGCGGAGGCAGGAGCGATGGCGGAACGGATGGCAGGCATGGATGGATGGGGAGGCAGGCGGGAGGCACGGGAGGCACGAACTGGATAGGGAAGGAGCGACGAAGCACGGCAAATGAAGCAGGTTCTTGCGGAGAGGCAATTTGCGTTGGCTATTTCGTGTGCGAGCCGACACGCACAGCCAGCCAAAAATACGCCCTACAAAAGCCGTTGGACACCCGTCGTCGACCACGTCGTCCTATTTCACGCAAACTCAGCCCAGCGGGAAAGGTGGGTTTGGGCGGAAATGGGATGGGATCGGCGCGTTCCCACGTTCGAGACACTACAAATATCTGGTATGTACACTACGAGTATGTACGAGTGCGGTCGACGCGGCGAATCGCTCCTGTCGCAGAGCCTCCATGACAGCAGCGAACTCAAAGGACACATTGGCTGTTCGCTGCAATACGAGAGCCAAGCAAGCTATCTTGCATACGAGTACATGAAAGTACTCGCAGTCTAGGCACTCGCACAGCGCCGTGGTTCAAGCTGCAGAAGGCTTTACCGTTCCGCCCCGCTGGCCGTCCGTGAAAGGGGCCATTCCAGAAAACCTGCAGAGGAAGAGAAAAAAAAAGGAAAAAATAAAGAAGAAAAGAGAAAAAAAAACCACCAGAAAAAAAAAGGAAAAAACCGTCTACGAGATGCTCTCAGCCCACATGCCTCTCGTCTACGTAAGATGCCAACAGCCTCTTTCCGCGTTCTGCCCCGGCCGTCGCTAATTATAGCAGCAAGCTAGCTGCAGGCGGTGGGTGGTGGTGGCAACCCCTCCCCCTTTTCTCTGCCTGGCTTCCTGCTAACCTGTGGCCATCCTGCTCGCCCAAACAGGCAAGGCGCCGGCCAGCGGCCAATGGCGATTCGCTGCAGCGGTCGCAGGACGGGCTGTTCACAGCTGACGGCAGGATACATATGTACAGCAAGCAAAACCACACCCTGCAATGCAAAATGGTATGGCGGGGCTCGTGTTGATCGCACAGCTTGTCGGCCTGGAGGTCTGGCTTCTGCTGACTGGCTCGCGGTCTTGGCTCGCTGCCGGGGTAGTCAGGCTGATGGCCTGGCAAGTTGTCTGGTTCTGTGGCAACATCAGTTGATGGATGCGTCTCGCCAGCAGCGCGGCATCGGGGGGGAGGGGTGAGGGGTCTAGAGGCCGCAGGTCCGGCTCCAGTGTGCCCGCCCCAACAATACGAGTAGTTTGATCCTTCTCGCAGCGAGAAGGTCCTTTTCGCAGCCAAAACGGGCCAAGCATGAAGGCTAACACGTCGGTTGTATGTCATGGCGAGCCGAACGAGACCCTGAGAGCCCAGGCGACCCAGACCACCAAGACAAGAGACCCTGTCTGTCCGGTCTGCCATGCTCGGTTCCGACCTGCAAGTTAGATTGGATTTCTTTGTTCTGTTTTTAGGACGCTGGCAGGAAGAACACGATGCCTTGCGCGTCCTCCAAAACCATCCCCTGGCGATGTGGCCCATTCTTTTGTATTCATTTTGGATTTGTTTTCTGGTCTTGTTTTTTGGGGCCAGTTGGTCGGCGACCAGCGCCATGTCAGCACCATGGATGCGGAATCAGGGAGACCTCGTTGGCCCTCTTGATATATAACGTCGGTTTTCACAGCTTTTGTGGACACCGGGTCTCGGCCAAGTCGCCGCTAAGCGCCGCCCGAGTCGACATTTTGTACTAATATTTGTGTGTATGTACAAATAAGATGTGTACCCTCTTCTCAGCCCCCACGTCTCCGTCATTGCACGTGCACGCTCGGGGTTTTCCATCTTGCCAACGCCCTCCCCTCCCAGCCCGGGCAGCTCTCGCATGCGGGATCTACCGAGCCTCCAAAATATCGTGACAATCAGGGTCGTGCACGCATGGTGCACGCATGCCACAGAGGCCCGCACACGGTCTTTCCACCTCGCACAGCTTCGTGACGCACAATCTGCCCCCCCCCCCCCCGGTGACAAAGAGTCAGGCGTCACCAGCCGCCGCCACCGCCGCCGTTGCTGCACCCATTCCATGCTGTGCCCTGTGTATCTTATCTTGCTCGTAAGATTCGAGACCATGCCCGGAAACACAAAAGTAGGGGGTCCGATCCATGTGCTTCCTTCGCCGACGGGTAATATGCTGCTGTGTCTTGCCGATCGGGTCGGTGGTATTATTTTGTTTCTATTTATGCATCTCACAAGTTTTTTTCCCTCTGCTTCCAGGACTCTTTTGTTCTGTCCCACTTGACTTTACACGTGGCCTGCTCTCATCCTCTGCCTCTTCGGCGTAGATGCAGCCAAGCGTCCCTTTGCATCTCTTCTCTGCCACCTGGTTGCTGCATCCCGTCACGCGATCCCCCCCGGAAATGCACGGTCCGGCTCCCCCATGTGCTGGCACATCTGGCCGTTCTCGTTTCCAAGACGGACACTGTCAGCAGTGATAGTGGCTTCCCCCCCCCCTCTCCGTCCCACCGCGGCAAGCAAATAGATAGACCTTTTATATATACCTTATCATGCGCCGAGCATTGACATGTCTTGATAGATGGATGATCCGCCCACACAAACTTATACGAGATACGCCACAGATGAAGTGGCCCTCCTCCCCCCCCTCCTCCCCCACCCCAGCAGCATGCAGCTGCATCAAAAGCTGCAGCTCGTATAGAGCTCATCAATCTGCCGTTCCAGAATCCTGTTTTGGGCCGGAATTTGGGAGATGGTGGCTAGACGTTGTGTCCCGGCACGGCGTGTGACGAGGCTGCTGGCCCTTGCTTTCCTAGCCTTGTCTGCACCCATCTCACCAACAACCTTTTATATTATTATTCGTTTTTTTGCCATTGGGATGTGACAGGTCATTCCTACTATATACTCCGCAGACAAAACGGGGGTTTTGCCTATTTTAGTACCTCCAAATGGGGCCCAGAGAACGGCCTCGATATTCTCGACGCAGAATTTGTGTGTGTGTGTGCACGCTCTCGGGGACAAATGCAGAATGCACAAGATATCCCGTGGAGGAGAGATCAATCCGACATGACAGTCGGCTTGCGAGAACGGTCTCTGGAAAATGCAGCGTGCCGAATGTCTGATCGTTATGGAAGGGGAGAAACGAACATGTCTCAGAAATGGCTGTGGCACACGCACACGGACCCAAGTCTATCGTGCGAGAGACGGACGAAAAAAAACGCTAGTCCGAGTCGCGCTGCCTCCATCGCCGAGAGAGACAGCGACGTCATCGTACGGGCGAGCACTGCCCGTGACCGTGATCTCATAGCGGAGGAAGCCGACGGCTGTCCATCTCCGTGCGCCTCCGTGTGCCTCCGTGTACCTCCTGTGCGACACACATGACTATGCCGCAGCTGGCACGTCTGATAAGCAATGCCTGCATGACTATTCGTCGCGTCGACTGGACAGGGCAGGGGGGGGGGAGGTGGCAAGGGCTGATTGATGGTCAGGCGGTGGGAGCTCTCCGGGAGTCGAGACTTTGGGCAGCCACAAGACCGGAATGCCGGCAGAATGCGAACACGTAATATGTGATAAGCACCTGGCACAGGCCTGGAGAGCGGCGGCGGCGGCGGCGGCAGGAGAGTTTTTTCAGGCTCGGTACGACGACACCCTGGTGAATCAAGGAAGCGGTGGCCGGAACAAAGTCGCCTGCTCTGGAACCCGTGTCTTGGGGGGGGGGGGTTCCGTCCCGACGAGCTTTCTCTGGTCTCCTGCATCCTGTGCCGCTGAGCTGGCTTCCCGGTGGGACGGTTATGCCCTCTCCCTCTTCCCGCCCTGCAGCCTTAAGCCGTCGACCGTCTGCCGTCTGGCCTGCCGTGTCAAGACAGCAAGAAGCAGCGCAGGCGAGCTGGTATAGGGAACGAGCAAGGATCGAACACGGGATCGAGCAGGGACTTAGCAGGGACTTGGCAGGGATCGAGCAGTGAAAAAAGAAGGGAAGACGTGGCATGCATCGTGCAACATTGGGGATCCTCCAGGTCACGGAAACGGGCATAATCATGCCATCTATGCAGTTCTGAGCCCTTCCTTCTTCTTTGTGTCGCATGCGATCATCCTCAGACGATCATCTGCACTCCAGGTAGTATGCCATAGAAGAGAGAGAGGGAAAAAAAGTGGCGGCTTCTAGGTGTCCCCTTTCGAGATGGCATAGTACGTCTCCAGTTGCACAGCAATGAGGCCTCGCACTGCTGCACCGTAGTATATCGGCCGTCTGCGTCGTGGGGGCCAAGAAGCGCTGCAGGGACAGCGGGCAGATGACCCAGCGGAGCCGTGCTGCAGAGGCTACCGCAGAGGCCACCGCAGAGGCCACTGCAGAAGTGACGAGGCATCGGGCAATATGGAGGCTCTGGGGCGATCTGGCACTCTCGTAGATTTTGGTCTGCAGCTCTGCAGCTCTGCAGCTCTGCGTCCATGCTGACACGTGCACACTGCATTTTCCCGCTCGTATCCCAGGCCACGCGAAAAGACGCCGAGACAGACAATCACAGACAATCTAGCCCAGAAGGGTCCTTCGGCACAGCAAAAGACGGGATGCAAACCATTATTGAAACATGTTTCCTAGCACATGTAAAGCAGTATATTACTTGGTTGAGGTTTGCGCGTCACACCAGCCTTGACTGTGTGCACGCCCAATGTACGAGTATTATAGAACAGAAAAACGGGAAACCCGGGTTGGGATGCATCTTCGGCTGTTGCTGTCCCCGGCAACAGGCCCATAGAGTCAGGCAGGATGCACACATCCTTGGCTCGACAGTTCTGCGCAGGCCGGGAGGGCATGCTGCCGTGGTGGCATCTCGTACATAGTCGAATTAGCTGAAAGTGTCCAGACAAGAAAGGAAGATACAGGCGCTATGCCGAGGACTCATTTTGCAGGCCGTCCACGTGCCCCGAACGGCAACAAAACATGCCACCAGACAATCCTGCGGGAACTCTCCTAATCAAGATCATTCGAGCTGCCCGTCCTTGCTGCTACCCACGTGCATGCAATGGCCCGGAAAAGTCGTGCCACATTCGCAGACTCACAGCCAGATGCGGCCGTCTCGCTGTGACGGGCAGGACACGAGGTGCCATTGTGCTTGCACTCGTGGCGATGTCCTGCCACTCTTGCTCATACCCCCGCACTCTTCTCGACTCAGACTGGTCCTGCATGGCAGCTCGCATGCGCTGTATTGGCATGGACAAGCCGTTCTTTCTTCACACCCCCAGAGTAAGATACGTCAAAGTAACGACTTGCGGGAAGCTAAGGAGGCATGGAGTCTTGATGGGGTGGTCGCATGGCGGCCAAGCCTCCGCATATTACCACAGACCTGGGAATTTCAGAGCGTACTCGTAGCGGGGTCCTCAGAGCAAGGTCGCCCCGGTCCGCTGGTCCGCGTGCCCCTCTGGCAAGGCTGGGTTTCGGCAAAAGAGAGAGAGAGAGAGAGAGAGAGAGATGGAAACTTCTCGAAGCATGCAGCAAACGTGCGGCATTGGACGATTTCCTCCAGGAAGAACTGCCGAGACTGCTTCGAGCTGCTTGCATAGGCTGCCACTGATCCGTCGACATAATCGACGGAAAGACCTGGAAAGATGGAGGAAAAAAATGTACAGAGGCAGGACCCAGAAGAGCCAAAGCGCTCACCCGGGTCCATGCTGATAAGCCATCGCGGCAGGAGGCAGCCAGCTGCATGCTTTGCGGATGACACCGGGATGTGCTGGCAGCGTCTGACCACGGAAATGGCGGAGAGGAAGCCGCTCAGCCCAGGACGGTTCCTGTCCCGCACGCCCACGTCCACACCAGCAGCGCCCGAGATGGGACAATGATAATGGCCCGGGGAGGACGCAGCACAGGATGGGCATGCCTACGGGGTCGACGAGGGAATAAAAAGAACAAAACAAAAAAAAAACAAAGAGCAAAAACAAAAACAAAAACAGCGCAACATGCCAGCTTGTGACTATTTCCAATTTCTGCCGTATCACCACAACAGCACGAAGCTGCGATCCGCGAGACGAGCAGCAGTGCCTAAACCCCTCGAGGGATCCCGTGGTTGCGGCAGCAGAATGGCACGTTCCGGGCGACAAATCCTAGCTGGCCACGGCGTGGTTGTGGCACGAATGCGCGTACGGCGCACTTATCCGCCTGTCGTGTCTCATTTGTGATAGATGGTTTTTCTGTCTGCCTTGGGCAGAGTAACACGGGCCTGGGTCAAAAGAAACGATCGGCAGGCAATTCCCGCACCTCTGGTGGAAGACCACACGATCCACTTGGGTGTACACCGGTTCCGTTCTCAGCCGCTGTTATGCATGGTCTGGCTCCTTTCGGGCTTGCTGGCTGTGCCGAGGAGACCCTTTGTCTGGGTCGTCCTGCACCGTTACGTCGAGTCGGTCAAGACCGTCAGACGAGGTTGGCTCCTGGAGGAGAAGTAAGGGGGGGGGGGCGATGGGGGGCTAAAGCAACCAGCGGAACACGGTGGTCTGGGGTTGGGGGTTAGCTGGCAACGTGACACACACAGCGGCAGCGGGTAAACGGGTAAGGAGGAGGGGGTGGGTGGCGAGCGAGCCTGAGCTGCCCGATGAAGCAACCGCTGCTGGGAACGAGGCATGGCATATCATATGACGGGCATGCGTCTTGACGAGATGCCGGTTGCGTGCGTGCGTTCGAGATGCGCCTGAAGCTGGGATACACGTTGGGTCAAAAACGAGATGCCACGCATAAGACGGGATCAGACGCTCGGGATGGCACTCGGGAAAGACATGTAAGCGGCGAGCAGCTTGGGGGGAGGAATGGGGGGAGAAGGATGGGGGGGGGGGGGGGGGGGGGGGGAGGAGGAGCTAGAGAACTTGGATCCGGCGTGAGGGAGCACAACACAGGCTAGGGCCGAGCTGGAGCTCTCTTCCCTCAGAACCAGCGGACGGGAGGCGGCGGGAGGGAGTTAGTCCGTGAAGTGCCAGTGATAGTACCACGCCTCCCCACCTCGGCTCTCACCTCAGTGGGAAATGTTATAATAAGAGGTGTGATGGTGTATTTCACACCGCCTTGCAACAAGTGACAGGGAGAGCCACGCATGCACTAGCACCCACTTTCACCGGGCAGGATGTTACCCGTATGGCTGGTTTGGACACCGTGGCGGCATATCGAGGGATAAGGGGGGATGGGGCATGATCCTCCCCTCTTCCCAACGCTGCAGCCCGGACGACTGACCGTGTGCCAACGACACTGGAAGCATTCCGCTGCAACCGCATTTGACCGACTGCGAGAGTCTCTCTGTCGCACACGCCGGACGAGTGGAGCAGCAGGAAGCCGACAGGTGACGAGACACGCAAGTACCCCAGCCGGGCGCAGGACGAAGTGGCAGTCGGGCAGGCCAGGGTTGGCCCTGGTCGTACAAATATGCAGAGCTGGGTCGACGGCGTCTCCCTGTCGATGCCTGGAACAATACCCGATCGGGAGCGATTTCGCGACAGGCTGCCGAGTGCGGCGGTGGCGCTGCGAGGGCAGCGTGCCCGTGCATGCTGCATATCGCGGGCGAGGGCGCCGAGGGGGGCGACACCGAATGTCGAGACTGCCGGTGTCTTGAGAGCCGCAAAGTGAGGCAGGCAAATGCGCCGAGGCAATTGGGCAGTGCGCCGTGAGCTCGTATCTTACCATGTGCACCAATACGACGTCCACCGTGTGATTTTCCCAGCAGCTGGCGCTGGAAGCGGAGCACGCGTTGTCGGGGAACAACAGGATCACAGCCGGCAGCATGTCTTGGTGAGAAATGGCGGGATGGGAAGACAAGCCAGGAGCCAAGATCAGAGCCGAAACGGACCAAAAACCAGGAAAAAGAAAACAACGAGAAAAAGGAGCTGCCTCGGAGCGTGAAATAGGGTCCCTCCCCCCCCCCCTGGCTCCTTTAGCTGCCCACCACCCCTGGTCGCCTGTCTCTCGGATCGTTCCTGCTGTCTTCCACCGCTCCTTCGACGTAATTGCCCGTTTAGCGGGCGGCTTTGAGCAAATCGCTCCTTCCTTGGCACGGTACTGCTCCGCCTTTACCAGTCTCCACGGGCTCGTCACGAAGGTCCATGAAGGCCCATGAAGGCCCATGGAGGTCCATAAAGACCCATGGAGGCCCATATAGTATTATGGAATGACGCCCCATGGGTGGGTCGCAGTTGCTCGGTACCTCCTGCTCGCAGTTCTCCCCCCCCCCCTCGCGTCTGCGCAGCCCGCTAGTCTTCGCGCGCACGGCAAGCAAGCAAGCTCCTGGTCTCGCCTCAGCCAATCCCCAGTTATCGGCAAGGCCATCCAGCTCTCCCACCCCATTGGCTCACGCGCACTGGAACCGCACCCCTGCGCCGTCACTCTGCTCTTCTTCCCAGACCAGCGGCATCCATTCGCAGACCGCGGGAGACACATCGACCCTTCTCTGCATGTGTATGCCATGCTAGCTGCGGAAAGACATGCCCTGCAGCCGCGTCTATATGATTCGTGTGTGCTTGCTTTTCACACATTGCGTTTTTTTTTTATTCGTCGCAAGACAATTTTTATTTATCTGTCCAATTTATCGCCTCTCTCGTATTTCGTCGTTAGCTCTAGGGGAATTATTCTCTGTATTTGTGTCTGATGTGTCGCACTCGTACCGGCTCACTCCTGCTCACGTAGGCCTTCAGGCTCTTGTGACGTCTTTCCTTCCCGCTTTTGGTATTTCGCCAGGTTCTCTTGTCTTCCTTGCCTGCATCTCTCGACCTCCCACTTCTTTTCCCTCTTCCCTTTCTCTCTCCTACCCATTCTTTCTCCTTCTCTCCTTCTCTCCCGCCACCTCTTCTCCCCCCCTCCGTTTACCCCCTCATCCGCCCCCCTCGCACCTTCACCTCTCACCTCTCTCTCTTCCACCTCTGCAACATCAGACCTCACCACAGCATTCGTTCTTCTGCTCTCTCGCTCCACTGACTCCATCTACCCACCCTCACCAATCTCGTAAGATATCTTACATCTCGACTTTCCCCTCACGACCCACTGCCTCGTGTTCTGCCCTGGTCTGCCCTGGTCTGCCCTGGTCTGTCCTGTTCTGTCCTGGTCTGCTCTGGTCTGCTCTGGTCTGCCCTGGTCTGCCCTGCGCCCGGTGCCAGGTGCCCTGTCTGCTCGGCTGCCGTCGTCATCTGACGCTGCTTCAGCCACGAGCTAATTCAGCCAGTCTTGAGCCACGTCTCGAGTCCTGCCCCGACCCCAGCTCTCAACCCTCAGCGGCGTTCTGGATAGTAGAACGCTCAACGCTCCTTCCTTCTGCAATTGATCGGTCTGGCCCTTTATTAGCCATCACAGCCGCCGGCCCTCTCCCCCTAGCCATACGCTAGACGCCATCGCTGTGCCCTAAAACCGAGCGTCCAGCATCAGAATAGGCCTGGTGTCCGTCCGTTCGCCATCCTGCTTTCCTGCTCTGGGCTTGTTTACTTCGGTGAAAGTGGGTTTTTGCCACTTGGTGCGTGTCTGTCACCTGCCCCACCCATCTTGCCATCGGTCATTTTCTAGACGACCCGGGCGAGAACTCGATGCATGGTTTTTTATTGTATTTAATTTTTCTGGGACGGTCTTTGTCTCTGCTAACCTCGCGTGTTCTGACCAGGCGTCGTCCCACCATTGCCACTCCTGGGACGCAGAGAGACACCCAGGACATGATCTACTCGTAAAGGTGCCTGCCGCCGTGCTGCTTGCTTTTCTTCACCTTCCATTTCTCGTCGGCTTTACCCTCTCCTCACCTGCATTATCGTGTGCTCCTCCTTTCCGCTTCTCTCCCCTGCTGCTCCTCGCTTCGTCTCCACCCTGCTTCCTCGCTTCCTCGCTTCCCCTTTCCCAGCCGCCCTCTCCTTCCCTTCGCTTCTGACCTCTCCCGCCCTCTCCCATCGTCTTCCCGCACACCTGCTCCTTCTTCCCTACAATGCCCTTGCAAGCCACGTCTCGGGCGGTTTCGTGACATTCAACACCCCTTGTCCGGCCTACGGAGCCACACCTGGGGGGAGGTTAGACAGCACACCCAAACCCCCAATTTCTATCCAGATGGCCTGCCATTGGCATTTTGTTCAATATTAAGCTAACATATTCTTTCGTCACCTTCTCTCCCCCCCTCTCTCCCCCCCTCTCTAGGTCCTTTTTACCAACTCCTCCCCCCAAGAGAGACCTCGGCCCAATTCCCCCTCACCATGGTCCCAGCCGCGACCAGGTCCTGGGCAGAGGCCATCCTCGACCCGTTGGAGCTGTGGTATGGACTCGTGCTGCTGTCCGTGTTCGTCGCGTCTATTGCCGTCAACAGCGCCCTGGACTTGCGGCGTGTGGCCAAGCTCGCACGGCCAAACACGAGCGGTCCTGGTGGTCGCCCGCTGCCCGCCACCCGCCGGAAGTCTCATGACTCGGCCAGCGTCTTCTCCCTCGACCAGGCAGTCAGCCGGCCCATCAAACGGAGCTACTGCTACGCCACCTTGGGCGTCGTCTTGACCTTCCTCGCCGACTTCGCCAATGTCATCGCCCACATCTTCTCCGAGACTAGGAATCCCGACAACAAGTACGCCTGGTGGTGTGGCGAGGAAGCTTCTGTACGTCGACTCCCCCGGCCGTTCTCGCTTAGCATCCACTTTGCATGGAATTGGCTGTTCAGCCGCCATGACTGCTGCTTGCAGCTCCCCCCCCTCCCCAAACTCAAACTGACACTCTGTAGGTTTATCTTGTTTCAGGCATCTTCATCCACCTCTATGTCCTTGTCTACCTCTTGGAAGCGGATCAAACCCCCAACAAACCCGTGGTTACGTTCTGGACTCTGGCCCTCGTCGACGAAATTGCCATATTTACCACCAACATTTTCCGTGTCTGTGGCCCCCACCAGGTTCTGCGGAGCGTCGTTCGCGACATATGGACAACTGCCTATGGTCCAGACAAATGGGACTTTATCGACATTGCCATCGGCTCTGTCCGCATTGTACTTATTTGCCTCCCTCTGGCCATCTATACCTCGATCTCCCTTTCACGAAACATCAAACTCCGAGAGAAGCTGGAGCGGGATGGCCGGCTGGCCGAGAGCAATGAAAATACAGAGACCAGCGAGATCAGCGAAACCAGCGAAACCAGTGAGGGCAGCGACGGCAGCGAGCCAGACGAGCACACCCCTCTTATCAATGGCAACGAGATCGCTGCATACAGCACCACACGCAACGGGTCTGCCAATGGTCATGCCAACGGTCACGCCAATGGTCATGCCAATGGCCATGCCAACGGCCATGCCAATGGACACGCCAACGGTCACGCAAATGGCCACGCCAACGGCCACACAAATGGCACAGTCAGGACGTCGGCTGGCCGAGCTGCCAACGGCTCCTCCAATGGCTGTGCCAATGGCACGTCCGGTGTAGGGCCCACAAACCCGAATTGCCAGGGGCATGACAGCGACAGCGATCATGAAGAGACTGCCTTTTACCGACCTCAAAAGCTCCCGCACAAGACCTGGCTGGAATATCTTACAAGCTACTCGCTCTTCTTCCCATACCTCTGGCCTGGCGACTCGACCCGGCTCAAGCTGATAGTCATTGTGTGCTTCCAAATTTTGGTGGTCCAGCGGGTCGTCAACTTTCTTGTGCCAAACCAGATCGGAAACATCACGGATGCTTTCGAAGCCCAGAATGGAATGCCGTGGATGGAAATCCTCATTCTGATCTTCTACAAAATTTTGCAGGGGCAGTCCGGCCTCCTGGGCTCTGTTCGCTCGCTTCTCTGGATCCCCGTCTCGCAGTATTCGTACCGCTCTCTGACCACGGCCGCCTTTGAGCATGTGCACTCTCTCTCGCTTGACTTTCACCTAGGCAAGCGTACGGGTGAAGTTCTGTCGGCTCTCAACAAGGGCGCCGCCATCAATTCGTTCCTGGAACAGGTGACCTTCCAGGTCTTTCCTATGCTGGTCGACCTCCTGGTGGCCATTGTCTATTTCCTCATTCGCTTTGGCGCCATCTACTCCACAATCGCTGCGATTATAACCGTCTTCTATCTGCACATGACCGTCAAGATGGCTTCAACTCGGGCAGACCTCCGACGAGATATGGTGAATGCTGATCGAGAAGAGGAAGCCGTGAAGAACGACTCCATTACGAGCTACGAGACGGTCAAATATTTCAACGCAGAGGCGTTCGAGTTCGACCGCTACCGCAAGGCCATCATGAGTTTCCAGACTGCCGAGGCCAAGGTCACGTGGGGCATGAACAATATGAACATCTGCCAGGCGCTCGTCTTCATGTGTGGCATTCTTGTCATGCTGATGGTATCAGCCGTCGAGGTCACCCAGGGCATGCGCTCCATTGGTGATTTCGTCGTCATGATCACTTACCTGGGCCAGCTGCAAGGTCCGCTGAATTTCTTCGGCTCCTTCTACCGCACCGTCCAGCAGGCCATGATATCGGGTGAGCGTCTGCTCGAGCTGTTCAAGATTCGACCCACTGTCGTCGACCTTCCCGGTGTGAAGCCGCTCTCTGTCTGCCACGGCCATATCCGCTGGACCAATGTCAAGTTCTGGTACGATAGGAAGCGCACCGCTCTGCGCGATCTTTCGTTTGATTGTTCGCCTGGGACTACGACGGCCTTTGTTGGCGAATCTGGTGGTGGCAAGTCCACCATCTTTCGGCTCATGTTTCGGTACTATAACTGCCAGGGCGGTATGATCGAGATCGACGACCAAAATGTCGAGGACCTGACTATCGACTCGGTGCGACGACATATCGGCGTGGTCCCGCAGGATACAATATTGTTCAACGAAACGATCATGTACAATCTCAAATATGCGAACCCGAACGCGTCAAATGAAGAGGTGTTTGAGGCTTGTCGGGCGGCAAGCATTCACGACCGCATTCTGTCCTTCCCGGACGGCTATGATACAAAGGTCGGCGACCGCGGGACTCGGCTGAGTGGTGGTGAGAAGCAGCGCGTTGCCATTGCACGCACTATTCTCAAGAATCCCAAGATCATCATGCTGGACGAGGCTACGTCTGCGCTCGACAGCGAGACTGAACAGCAGATTCAGGCCAAGCTTATTCGGGGCGGCAGTCTCGGCCAAGATCGCACGCTTCTGATCATTGCGTATGTTCATTCTTTTCCGCATCCGTTTGCTTTTTTTTTTTTGGTTCGCTAACAAGTCTAGTCACCGCTTGTCTACGATCACGCATGCGGACCAGATCATTGTGCTCCACGCCGGAGGCATTGTTGAGCGGGGCACACATAACGAGCTGCTGGCATTAAAGGGCCGGTATGCTTCAATGTGGGAGAAGCAGTCTCAGGCTGAGCAGGCTGCAGTTGCGGCACGGGACGTCATGGCTCGAGCGCAGCATCTAATACAGCAGGCCCATTTCAGTAACAGCCCAACACCAACCTGCGCCAGCGACGACCACTCGGAAGGCTGCATCAGCTTGTCGTCTTCGACTGTTTTGGCAACGGGGGTCGCGGTCCCGAGGCAGAGCAGCGTCCCACATTCTGACGATTCCTCGGACGACGATCGGCATCCACCAGCAAAGAAATGACGAACGACCATCTCATATTTTTTCTCATTTTTTTCTCTCCTTTTCAATCTCTGATCTCCCTCTCATTTCAGTGTCTGAGCATTTTCGACAATCTATTTTCGGTTCTTACGTTACGGAGCGGTGACCTTTTGTGCTCACACGCACCCACATATACCCAAGCATAGCAGAGCATTTTCCTGCATGTGCAAATTTCTTGCCAACTCCTAATTTGTTGAAGCTAACAGCAGGGCTGTACCCTTCACAACCTGCTCAAGCTTCGAGCCATGGCATTGCTTTTTGTGCCCGTTTCGGCTCTCAATTTGTCCTCTCCACACTACACTGTTTTCATATTACTTTTATTTTCTCATAATTTCGGCGCGTCTCACATCAGACGGGCAAAAACGAAAGAAACCATGATGGCCATGTCGCATAGGGTCGGCGTTTGGACGGTTTTGCGGAATGGATCTCGGCAGAGATGGTCTTGGGTCTTTTCGGCATGTTTTAGAACGGAAGGTGGGTGGTGGAGAATGGCGGACGGCGTGAGACGATTCCGGTCAAAAGGCGGTGTCGAAGGAAAGACAAAGCCGAGGAAAAGGATAGGCGGAAGGTGCTTAATGGAATCCAAAATGGAAATTCGGGGTGGAGGAGGTCCGCTGGCAAAGTCCTTGTTCGCATTCTCGTGGTCTTCTGTTTTACGTTTTCCGTATGCGCCTTGCTTCTTGTTTTCATGTCCATGTCGTTTCCATTCATGTCTTCATTTGCAGGAAGCAGGGCGCGTCCTTCATCGTCTTGTCTTTTATTTTTTTTTCCCTTCTTTTTTCATCTTTTTTCCGTCTCTTTTTTCTCTCTTTTTACTAGGTTGTCTCTTTTTTCTTCCGGGTTTTAACGAGGTTACGGGTTCTGCTGCTGCTTTTCGTTGCTCCCTTTTGGTATAGCGAGGCAACACGAAGATCAGAAAAAAAAAAAGGCCCCTCCCATCTCACACGACGGTGAGAGGGGTGTAACATTTCATCTTTTTTGGGTTGCCTGCTTGCTCATCTCGTCTGTTATTTTCATGGTGACGAGGATGGGATGGCTCTACTCTGGTGGTACTTGAACAGTGAGAGTTCAATTGGGCTGGTGGCTGAAAAAGGACGGAGACGCGTAATGGGGATTTCTTCTATAAGAGGCTGGTACCCCACCCCATGAATGCTTTGGCGTCTCTGGAGACGTCGCAACTTTCCGCAGTCTTTGCATTAAATATTATTGTGGTAACTATGCTATAAGCAAGAATGGAGCGAGTGTGAAGCAAGTGTGAACAAACACACAGAATCGAAGATAGAAGCGGGCAGAGAGGGAAAGGGGGAGGATGGAGGATGAAGAGACAAAAATGTAGAAGCTGGACGAGCCAGAAGAGAAGAGAAAACAACAAAAAGACGTAAGTTACATGCTTCACCCCGCGTTCCGTTGCCGGCTATCTTGGCCATCTTCCTCTTTCCTTGTCAACGCCTGGGTGAGGAACAACTCTCCACATCTAGCGTACCGGTCATTCCCATGCAAAAAAAAAAAAAAGGAAACAGGATAAAGCAAAGAAAAAAAAAAGGTATGTACAAAGCGAGTGTGAGGCCATGCTGTATGAATGATGAGCAGAAGAGAAAAAAAAAAGAGACATTATATGCCAACATCACGTGTGGCAACGACATTATAGCACCAAAAAATATGCCCACGACCCAAGGCTCAACCAAAGTGCAACAAACAGAGACTCCGGGAGCGCAAGGGCAGGCCCAGGAAGTGAAGACCATGTAGGCCTTCTCAGACAGTACAGCCGACCTAAAAGAACCCTCCCATAAACGCCAACATGCAAGGCTCTCCCATACTAATGGGATAGCACTAATGATCAAGGGTGGTCCAGATACCAGTGAGGCATCGACGCTTATCGTCGCTTAGCCGCATCGTTTGTCTTGACATCAGTGGCAGTGGTAGTGCCGTTGGCGTGGCCGTCGGCGAATCCGTTGACAGACCCACTGGCATGGTGCGTGTGAGTCAAATGATGCTTCTCTGCGCCGCCGGGCAGATCCTGGTCCTTGACCGTGTCTTCGAACTCGGTGTCCTCCTCTCCATCGCTGCGGTCGTCCTTCGCAATGTTATGGACGACGAAGCGATACGCAATACGTATGATGAAGAACAGCCAGAAAAGATTGAGTGCCTGAAGAGCTGAGAGCAGCCCAGCGGTGATAACCTGGGAGATCCAGCACTTGTACTGCTGGGTTTCCCAGTTGAGCTCAAAAGGTCCCACGGTCCGGAATTCGGTGAAGAGGCTGTAGATGATGCGCAGGTTGAGAAAGTGACGTAGATACACCCATGCGCACATAAACACGAAGAAGTACGGTCCCATCAGCGGGCCATCCACGTAGTTGAGAGATTTTGAGGTCTAACGAGTCAGCACGGCCAATAAGACAACGGAGGGGGTGGGACAGAGGGGGGAGTGTGTACGTACAGCCAGGAAAAAGTCGCTAATGTCGTGGGTGATGTAGACGGCGAGGCCGATGTAGGTGAAATGGAAGCGGTAGCTCAGGCCGATGAGGGACAGGGAGACAATGTGGTGGCCGACAAGCTCCTTAAAGTCCTTGCGCGGCTTCTCCATGCCCAGCAGCAGAACAATGGCCTGCTGAGCCCAGTAGGCGGCTTGAAAGAGGTAGTAGAACTTGAAACAAGCCTCGTGCGTCTTGTGTGGGAAGTTCTCGTAAAAGGCGCGCGTGTTGAAGAACCAGATAGGCGTGCGCGACATGACATAGAGACCAGAAGGGCCCAGAACGCCAAAGTACAGCGCCGTGTACATCTGTTCCATGTAGCGCATCTGCTTGGATCGGGAGCGCAGGCCGGAGTAGCGGGCAAGCGGGCGGAAGACTTCCTGCATGAAGAACTCGCGGGTGAAGGTGAGGACGACCGTGTAAAACAGCACAAAGGCGATATCCCACAGACCCTTGCCGTACTGTGTCGGAGCATCCGGAGCGGCACCAGCAGCGGGCGGCATAGGGTAGGAGAGGAAGATGAAGTGGTGAATTGGGTTGGACTCGTAGGGGAAGATGGCGTAGGCGGACAGGGTGATGAGAGTGAGGACCAGCGGCGCTACCCAGGTGTGGCGAACGGCAAACTGCTTGATACGGCGCAGCACCGTCCGGGCCTTGCGCCGGCGAGACAGCCGCTTGTCTCTCTCCCGGGAGACCTCGAGCTTCTGGACGGACGGATCAGCCGGATGCCCCCCCCCCCACATTTCCCACACATTTCCCATCGATGCCTCTCGGCAGCACTATACTTGCACACGCACCTTTATGCTATTAACAGCGGAAGTGTCGACGCCGCTAAGGTGGGCCAGGCTGGTAGCCAAATGGCCGTTTCCTTCGCTCACCCGGCGCAGGCGATAGGCCGTGGACCCGTTCGCCATGGTTGGTGGTTGTTGGTTGTGTCTTACCCGCAGGCTAAGAGTCTTGCAATTGGGACGGGACAGTGTCTCCGTGTCTCTGCGCTGACCTTTCTGGTGCCGCAGCCTGAGCGGGTAATCGTTACTCGATAACGCTGTTTTGTAGGATAGGAGGGGGAGAAGATGGCCTCTCAGAGCTGACTTGGTCGCAGGACGTGAAGGAGAGGTGGGTGCGCCAAGGCGAGAAGAAAAGAAGCCCCTTGGGTAAGGATGATGGGCGGGTTGGGCTTCGTTTTGTATGAAGAAAGAGGAAGAGAGGGTGGCAGACACGCGCAAGATCGTTTGACTTGACAGAGCGGCGTGCAGGTCAGCGAAAAAAAAAAGAAAAAAAAAAGAAACAAAAATGTGCAACAAGGAGAAACAAGAGACGAGTAGGGAAACGGCAGGTGTATTAAGGAGTTGAAAAACCGCACGCGCCCGAGCAAAACAGGGGCGGGATCCAGTCGCGATCGGCGCGGTAGTGGAAGGCGCAACCGGGAGCGTGCAGCGATAAGCAAGGAAGGAGGAATTGAAGGCTGAGACAGCAGTTGTACAACCGGAAGGATGGAGTGAGTCGGGAGAAAAGAGAAAAGAAGAATGACATGCGCAGAGAGATGTTCGCTCTTCTTCGGCTGTGAGCAGGCTCCACGCTTGCTTGTTTAGGGAATTTTTTTTTTTTTTTTTTTGCCTTCCCATTGACTGCCCCTTTATTTCCCAATCATTCTCCATCCCGTCATTGTTGGGCAATTTCTTGAACCGCTGACTGATAGCGTCTTACCCCCTCCCCCTGTACAAAATGTGTACAAAGACAAATACGACGCCTGTGCCAAGCTCACACTGTGGGCCGGTCCCCGTTGGCCGTCGTCCACCAGGTTAATTTCCGTCGCCGGTACACGTTTTTCACCGTGTCCCCGACGCGCATTGTTGACAACACTAGCGGTTTTCTGACAGCGCAATTTGCCTGTCATCAATTGTCAGCCGCAGAGGGGGACACAAACCCGAGAAACCACCAAACGCATGGCAAGCACAACTCAGCCGGCTTTCTTGGAATGCGGGCTGCCGTGCTGATGCCGAACAAATATAATAATACTACCTATGCATAACCAATTTGCACCGTGCGTATTGATGACGACACTGGGGGCATGTGGCCTATTATCTAGCCGCAGCGAGAGGGAGAGGCTGGACGAAACGGGAGCGCGCGGGAGGAACTGATAAGCCAGGCGTTCGACCCCGTTCGTCGGTTTTGCAGTTGCAAGTCTGTTGCGGCTGCTTCGGGCTTCCGATCGCCTGCATGCCAGGGCCTTTTTCGGTTTTTTTTTGGTCTCTTTTTTTTTCTGTCCTTTTTTGTCTTTTTTGTCTTTTTTTTTCTTTTTCTCGCCTCTGAGAGGGGTCAGCTGCCTCGTCTGCTGCAACGGCATCGTTGCTTCCCTGCCGAGGTGGTCCAGGCGACCCGTTGGCTCCTTCCGTGAGTTCCGGTGCCAACAGGCAACTTTGCCCTGTTTTTACCTCTTCTGGCTTGCCGCATCATGTGCTTCCTTCCGATCTTGCATATTTCTGACAACGTCACAGGTCGCGATTTATCGCAACTCGTGGCGATTCGTCGCCCACGCAAGCGTTCCTTCCTAATGACCATGCAGGATGCTGCATGGTCGTCCGGTGTCCTGCAAAAATAGCCGCATTCGTCCTCCGACGCACGCGCACATGCACGCGCTCGCACTCGCTCTCGCACACATGCTACCCCATCTGCAGCGGCCCAATACTGGGGATGACGTAGGTGATGCTCCGCGAACGGCAGCCGCCAAGAAGAGTTTCTGGCCACTTTGAGGCCCGATGGAACATATGCAGGTAAAAGAATATACATTGGAGGATCGTAGTAAGATATCTTACCGAGACAGGCATTGTGCGTCCCTCATGCACTACAAGTACTATATATGCCAAAAAAAACGTCCCTCAAAAAATCATGAATGTCGTGTCCCATCGCGCCAAAATCTATGCTCGCACTCCATGCACCATGGTATTTTCAAAAAAGAAGGAAAAAAAAACGAAAAAAAGCCCTGCCCAATATGTCGCAATGCGTGCTCGTTTTCCCTCTCTGTACTCCTTCGAAAGCAGACGAATCCCAAGAGGTAAAAAGGCCCAGTCACCCAAAACACCGAAAGCCGCGAGGGGGGGAGGGGAGAGAGAAAGACCATTATCGCCGGAACGATGCCGATTCTCGGCTGGAGCTCGCTCTGGACAAGGCAGCCAGTACAACGGCGGGCGGCGAATCGGCCGAGGAGGCCGAGTCCGAGGCATCGCTGCGTGTGCCCGGAGCGGGCGAGCCGGCTGGATTCGACAGGCTGCCCAGCATCATGCCGCGAGCGGTGCCGGCCGTCCGAGACGTGCCGGTGCTGGTCCGCTGTGGCGGCCATGGTTGTGGACCGCCGCCGCCGCCGCCGCCTCCCCCTTCCTCCTCTTCGAGAACTTGGGCCAGCGCTGAGCCGTGCCGCTGCGGGGCCGGGATGACCATGACAGGCAGGCCTGTGGTGTCAATGGTGGGGCTGATGCGCTCCCGCAGCTTCTCGGCCTGCGTGACGGCAAAGTCTTCCAGCCGCGCGCGAATGTCCCACCGGCTGGTCTCCTCGGGCTGCATCGCGTCGTCGGCACGCTGCCGCGCGCTGCTCCGGCCGAGCGAGGACATGGAGTGCTCGCTGCCCTCGGCTTGGGACGTCGCCCGTTTGTGGAAGGGCAGAGCGTGCGCCAGCGTGCGCCATCGGCTGGCCGAGCGGGCCGCCGCCGCCGTTTCTGCTGCTGCTGCTGCCGCTGCTGCTGCATCGGCATCTGTAAGCGCCGGTGACGCCGCAGCAGTCCGCCCGCTGGCGACCCCTGGACTCTGCGAGCTCGAAAACGAAATAGTCGTTCTTGGGCTCCGCCCGCGGCTTGACGAGCTGACTGAACTGGAGCTGTCGTGGCGGGATAGAGTCACAGCCGGCTGGCTGCTGGCGGCATGCTGTGCTGGTCCCGCCGACCCGTAGGCCGGGTGCACCTCTGACGCTGTGTGTGATGCATTGCTGTCGGTGACCGGGTGGTATCGCATGACATATACGGTGCTGTCGGCGCTGGCCGTGTCTGTGCGACTGATGGGTGTAACGGCGGGTGCGGGCCGCGCCGGCCACAGCGGTGGCTGCAGGCGCTGAGCACCCGTCGACGGCGAGGGGCCTGCTGCAGTAGAAGCGACGGCAGCGGTAGCGGCAGCGGCAGCGGCAGCGGCAGCGGTAGCATCGTCGCTGTGGCCGGCACTGACGGCTTGTTCTGGATCGGCCGGCAGCCTTCTGTCGTCCCGCTTCCACGACGGTGGCAGGTATCTGCTGGGAAGATACCGGGCGGCCCAGACATGCGCTGTCGGCCATGCGCGGCTACGGCCTGTAGCGCGAGCCGATGCTTCCTCCTCCTCCTCATGCTGCTGCTGCTGCTGCTGCTGCCGTTGCCGCTGCTGCAGCTGGATGGAACTCCTTCTGTCGCTGCTGGCGTCATCCTTGGGGTCGTCGTCTTTCCGGTCTTTCCGCCGGCGGCGCGGCCACTGGAAGTCGGAGGGCATAATGTCGAGCATCTCGTCGCCGTCAAAGACCTCGCGGCCTAGTATGCCGTCCTTTTTCTCCTCGCGCTCGAGCGCTTCGATGCGCTCGACCCACTCCCACACAATGACGCTGGCGGCGGCGGCGCCGACCCAGAGCACATAGTCGCCCCAGCCGGTGAAATCCGGCTTGGAGATGTCGAGGATGAAAAAGACGACGGGCACAAAGACGGCCAGCACGGATAGCATGGCGACGAGACAGATGTTGCGCATCTTGGGGTGGTAAAAGGCGTAGCGCTTCTTCATGATGGAGTAGTAGATGACCCAGGCGGCGTAGAGGACGCCGAGGGCGAGCTCGAAGAGGTAGCTGAGGGCGGGGATGGCGTCGGTAAAGGTGCGGCCTTCGGAGGTGTAGAGGAAGCTGTTGAGGGAGTCGAAGACGACGTCGAGGACGATGAGGGAGAAGGCGGTCCACTTGATGATGACCTTTTCGCGCTGGCGGGGGAAGAGGCGGATCAGAGTCTGGGCCTGGGCGAGCCACAGAAAGGTGCTGGAGATGATGCGGATGACCTTGAGCTCGGTGCCGTCAAGGACTTCGGTCTGCATCTGCTTGGCATTCTGGATGCCCCACGAGTACTGGTTCTCGGCGACGCGGAAGGTGTCGGCGGTGGCAATGGTGAGGGAGATGGCGACGGCGAGGGCGGCGACCTTTTGCAGCCAGGGGCGGCCGCCAATGTTCTTGCCGCCGGAGCCGCCGTTGGTGAAGCCGCGGCGGCCGAGGACGACGACGCCGCCGTCGAGGAAGGAGCGGGGCGTGATGAGGAGCATGATGACGAGCGTGTAGGCGATGACGGTGGTGGCAGCCAGGGCGTAGCACTGGGGAAAGGTGGAGGCGTAAAAGGGGTCGCGGAAGTCGGATATCTGCGGGCTGGTGGCGTCCGAGTCGGTCGCGTCAATGGTCACGCCGGTCAGGTCGGTGGCCGAGGTGGCGGCCGAGGTGGCGGCGTCGTCGACGCCGGCCAGCGACCCGGCCGCGCTGCCGACAATGGCGGGCGCGTTGGTCGGCACGCATCGTGGCCGGTAGGCAGCGGCCGAGGAGATGGTGATGGGGTCGCTGCCGGAGATGTAGAGCACGCCGCCGACGGGCAGGTTGACGGCCTGGCACGCCGTGGTTTTGGACGTGGTGGTCGCAGCGATGGCCGTGGCGGTAGAATCGACCGTGACGGTGGCCGACACCACTATGCTGCGGGCTTCCATCTCGGCGCTGTGGCCAGGGGGGGACCCGCGGCCATCCACGGACCAACCAGGCGGCTGCGTCTCTCCGTCACGGCGAAGAATGAGGCGGCGGCAGTGCGTCTATGTTTGTATCGCCATGGGCACACACACACAGAGTGAGAGAGATATCGATCAGTGCAACAACACCGAGAAGGGGGGGGGGGGGGTTGCTGAGATGGTCGGCTGGTCGAGTCTCCGGGTCACGAGCCACCACGTTTTGTCGTAGACGTTCGATTGCAGCCGGTGCCAGCCGAGCAGTCGTGGAGCGGCCGGGGGGGGCGGCGGAGAGGGGGTAGGGAGAACAACCGGGGGCGAGGTCGGGGGCGAGGTCGTCCGGTTCCCTAGCCGGGTGGAATGGCAAAACGAGCGATCGCGAGTGCCGAGTGTTCGTCTGTTCGTCGATCGGAGGATGCGACGGGCGGCTGTGGTCGAAGACGGGATTGCGCGTCTTGGAAGGGCGTTCGACCGGTGGCAGAGGCAAGGCGACACCAAGCACCGGGGTGTGGAAAGGACAGAATGGTTGGCAGAGTCTGGGCGCCGAGAGATTTGGGCGTCTTGGTATCGGTATAAGACAGGAAGGGGGGGATCGCAGGAGAGAAGAGCAGCGACAAGAAAAAAAAAAAAGTGGCAATGGCGAGAGAAAGAGGAGGAGAGAGAGGAAAGGATGGCAGCAGGTCCGGCAGATCGAGGCGTGTGGGTCTGAAAAGAGTCGTCCGTCTCGAAAGTGTTTGACCGTCGAGTCAAAGTTGAGGGGACGCCTCCATGCTATCTGTCTGCTGCGCACGTCTCGCAAAAGCAGAGACGGACAGAAACGCTCAGCGGGAAAATGGGGAGGGGGGGACCAGCCAGTGGCTGCGCTGCGTGTGCCAGAAGCGAAAAGAGGAGACCGTGCGCCCCCCCGCAGACTTCATACTGGCTGGTGAGGTCGCCAGGAGGAAGTGGACACCTCCTACGGGGCAGCCACCGCGGAGGAGACGTCCGGTCCTGGCCTAGCGATGGCGGGTGTGGCACACAACAGAGGGCATTATTCTGCAGGGACGGTATTTCGGACACGCCTTTGGGTCCCTTCCTCGGACCCTGCTATGCATTATTGGCTGCTGCAATTTCCAGGCCAGAGCAAGACGTGGAGGCGCCGTTCGCTCTCCCCCCTATGGGCAACCCTGGCCCCAGCGACGCTGTGGTAGTACTTTTCCGCACAGTTAGCGTCGCCGGTGGCGCACGGCGTCCGCGGCATAATGGGAGGGGGGTGGGCGCAGTGATGGATGGACCCTTTAGCACGCTTTTGCTCGTTTTTGCTCGCTTTCCCACGCTTTCCCACGCTTTTTGCACCCTTTTTCTACAGGACCAGAGAGGGGGGGGGGGCAGTGAAGCACGGCGCCGTCAGCATCTGCTTTCCGGTTTTTTGGCATTTTTGTTGTGCTCTTTTTTCCTCTTGGAATCGATCTGTGCAAGATTCGCTGGGTTTTTCGATTCTTGTGTTTCTTTTCGCTTTTTTTCGCTTTTGTGCTCTGCTGAGCCGCTCAGCGCCAGACCTTCTTTGTCTGGCCCCCGGACACACCGCCTGGCAACAGACCAACAGACAGCGCCTAGACCCTGACAGGCAGTTGGGCCTTCTCTTACGGTTTAGGTTATCGCACCTTCCGCAGGGTTGGCCACTGAATGTGGGCTGAGGGGGGGGAGAAGAGGAGGGGGGTGTTGGGGGTGGTCTGGAGTACTCGTATATTGTGAGATTCGAGTATTTGTAAGATACATTACTACGAGTAGTCGCTCTGTCTACGTATGCAGCCGGCCGGGGTACGAGATGTACATGGTAGCGATTTGTTTTCGCGTCTTTCCCCCTGGTCTTTTTCGTGTCGTATGTATCTTACTTTCCTTGTCATAGGCTCTGCATCTGTGACGTCTGCTGGGGTCTCGCCATCCATGCCTGCAGATGACCAGCTGTTGGTCGACCCCAGCAGGCGGTTCCGCTGGCCCAGTCGAGTGACTCGGGCGACAAGAATACGAGGCAGAAGGGATGCGATCGACAAAAGAGGCAGAAAAAGCGTGGCTTTGGAGGGGGGTCTTTTCCAAGTCTCTTCCTCCGTCTTTCCGTTCCATCGCACCCGCAGAAAAGCTGCACCCCCCCTCAGGCCTCAGGTTCCCAGCTGGCCGGCTCGCGATGCAGAAACAAGAGTTTGTCTTCTTTTTTGGTGGTGCCTCGTGTCAACACGCGGTCTTGGCAGAGGCTTCTTGGCAAAAGCTTGTCTCGCCCGCCCAAAATAAGTTTTTCTGCAGCATCGCTGCAGCGTCCTCCGGTTCTGCACATCATTTCCTTGGCTGGAGTCTGGGGGGGGGAGATTCCGTTGGGGCTGCATTCTTCTGGTGACACGACAAAAAGGGCCGCTGCCAGGAACGCGGCTTGGCGATGCCTGTCTTGTTTTGTCTTTTTTTCTTTTTTCCTTCTTTTCCCCCTCTCTGGATGCAGGCTTCCGTTGGTTGCTGACACATGGACAATGGACACACATGGGCTATGGTCCGATGCGCTCTCTGGCAGGGTCGCCCCGTCTCCATGGCTGCCCCTGCCGGAACAGCGATCGCACACCGATAATGGCCAAGCCGACGATGCGGTGAGGGCGAGGGGTCAGATCATGAATGGTGAGGTCATTGGCTTTCGACGTCACTGCCTGGGGTGCTCTCGTAGGGCCTGCATTTTATTTATTCGTTATTTATTTTATTTATTATATTTTTTGCCATCTTTTTCACACATTGACTCCGCCGGCTAGCATTGGCCAGCTGCCGTTCTGTGCATCCCTGGCCGAGTGGACTCGAGATGCCGTGAGTTCAGGCCCCCTCCCGGCCTGGCTTGCCCTCTCGGATCTTCCTTCCTTCTGTCTGTCAAACCCCACCCACGTGACTTGTCAGATGAATGCGCGCAACGCCCGCGGGCGCGAGGAAGGCGCAAAGGGCCGAATCCGCCATGTGAAATGGCGATGTGGCCTCGCGGCCTTGGCCAAGACGCCCTGTCCGAGCTGCGACGCGACGCGACACAGAACAAGAAACAATGAGCCTGCCGAGAAAAAAGTCCTGCCGCGCCTGCGTGCGGGCCAAGCGGCGCTGCAGCCTGGGTCTGCCAGCCTGCGAGCGGTGTCTCGCCAGAGGCGTCGCGTGCGTGTATCCCTGGGCTGAGGTGAGCCTGGATCACGTCTTGCCTGTCGTGAACACGCTGCCATTGGCGCTGCCCAGCCCGTCTTCTCTGGCGATGCCGCTCGGCTGGGACGGCGTCTCGGGACACGCGCTGCCGCCGGCCATGCTGGCCCTGCTCGACGGTATCGTGACGCCCCGACGGGACGTCGGTATGCCGTTCTCTACGTCGTCTGGCCGGCCAGCTGGCGACACCGACAGTAGCAGCATCACGGGCAGCATCACTGGCAGTATCACTGGCAGTATCACTGGCAGTATCACTGGCAGTATCACCAGCAGCATCACCAGCAGCATCACCAGCACCGACACCACGGCAGGTTCGGTCTTCCGCCCTCGGACCGAGTACGCGGCCCGCCGGCTCGCTCGCCAGGCGATCGCCCTCGCCGAGGACGGCTACAACGCCTTTGTTCACCGCTCGCAGACGGCTGCTGCCCCCGTGCTGCAGGAGGCCCTCGCCGCCAGCGCGCTGCACGCCGTGCGCACCCGCGGCAGTGCCGCCCTGGCCGCACGCGAGACGGCTCGGCGGGCCTCCCAGCTGATAGGTGCTGTGGGTGCGGCGCTGGACGCCCCGGACGTGGCCGTGGATCTGCTGCCGCCGGTGCAGGCGCTGCTGGTGTACGAGTGCATCCGGCTGTTTTCCGGGGAGGAGGAGAACAACACAGCCCAGGCAGAAGCCGACCTGGATACGCTGCTGGCCTGGTCGGATCGGCTGCGGGCTGAGATGCGACCCGTGTGGTCGGACGGCGGCGGCACCACCAGCAGCCAGGACTGGCATGCGTGGGTGCGCCATGAGAGCGTCCGCCGGGCCGTGACGTGCGCCGAGCTCGTGGCCGGGGTGCACTCGTTTCTACGGCGCGGCTGGGACCGCTCGGACGTGCGCATGGCCCAGCTGGGTTTCACGGCACAGGCGGCACTGTGGACAGCGGCGACAGCGGCGGAGTGGCAGGGGCTGGTCGCGCAGACGGCCAGGGACCCGAATCCAGATCCGCTGCCCCGGTTGCCCCGGCTCGAGGTAACCATTGCCACCTTCAACCACGACATTGCGCCCGCCCGCCTGCACGACCTCGACGAGCTGGGCGTCATTGTGCGCGCCACATACAACGGGCTCGCTGCACTGGAGGACTGGGTCGGCCGCGGCAACACAGAGGTGCTCCGGCAATGGGGCTTGCGTTAGGTGGCTGCTCTGATTACTATATGTGGCTTCCCGGAGTTTTTTATCCATCCATCCGCAGCCCAGTCTTGGGGCCTCACAGCCCGCACACGCCCACGCGCAGAAACGACGCGTCGCTCTCGAGACGGCGGCGCAGCTCGCCGCTGGCCAGCTCGTCGACGTCCCAGGGCGCCCAGAAGAAGCGGCCGTGCAGGAAGGCGGCCTCGTCGGACGCGGCCCAGGCGGCGGTGGCGGCGGGCAGCTGCTCTGTTGCCGTCAGCATCAGCATCAGCACGATAGGTATTATCACCTCGGTGCTGCAGAGCAGCCTTACCGTCGTCCCACGGCAGCGACGTCTCACCGAGGCCGGCTGCCCGCGCCCCGGGCGTGAAGACGGCGCCCGGGTGGAAGCTGACGATCTGCAGCTCGGCCGGAGACACCTCGCTGGCGAGCAGCTGCAGCAGCAGCGCCGCCGCGTTCTTGGTGAGCCCGTAGCTGGGCGCATTCTTGGTGGCCGGCCAGTCGTGGATGGCCGACGTGGACACGTTGACGACGAAGCGGCCGCCCTGCCCGCGGAAGCGGAGGCAGGCCTGATGGCAGGACCGCACGTTGGACGCGAACTGCGCCCACACCGCCGCCGAGTCCAGCTGCCACAGCGGGCCCATCAGTCCCGTGTGCGCTGCGTTGAGCACGAGCACGTCCACCCGCACGCCGTCGCCGGCCAGCCCGTCCCACAGCCGCTCGACGCTGTCGGCCTCACCGATCTCGCAGACGCGGCCAGAGAAGATGGTTTGGCTGCCAGTGCCGGTGCCGGTGCCGGTGCTGCTGCACTCTTTGCCCAGCCTCACCGCCGCCGCTTGCGCCTTGTTCGCGCTCCGCCCCACCACGATGACCTCCTTGGCCCCCGCTACTGCAAAGGCCCGCGCCACGGCGTAGCCGATGCCACCCGTGGCCCCGGTGATGAGAACGGTGCGGCCTGCCTGGGACAGCTGCGGACGCCGTGGGTCGACCGCCGTATAGGCCGTCTTGTGGATGGTCGACGTCAGCGGAGTGACGCGGTAGGCGAAGATGGGGTCCTCTTGTTGGCCAGCCATGATAAGACGAGAGAGAAGTGCCAGAGAAAGGGAGAGAGAGAGAGACAGAGAGACAGAGAGAGAAATCCAGATTCGTTGCCCATCTGCGAGAGGGCCGCTGGACCAGGCAGACTCCCCGGCCCTTTATACTCAGACGTAGGTGGCCATACGAATGGGGAAGAAGCCAGCACTCGACGTCGGTCGACTCGTGGACGTGAATGCATAGTCAGCATTAGCGTGCGGAATTCCGCACTGCTGACAGAGCATCATGACCGACAGACACACAACACGCACAACACACACGACCGAGCCAGTAAGAGCGCAAACCGGGCGCTCGATTTATCCGTTTCTTACTCTCTCGTTTCCCTCGTTTGCGAGCATCCAGGAGACGGAATGGCCGTTCTCCGAGCACGTGCTGTTCTACGTGCCGCGCTGCTATTATTATCCCATGCCAACTCTGCCATGCAACAACAACAATACCTGGTCTCTTCTCTCGCAGGCTCACCCTGTCTTGCTCTCGGACATCTGTCACAGATTGGCCTTGGCATGGTACGAGCTTTTATTTCTTTTATGGTTAACAGGCTCCTTCCCCCAAGTCATCGCCCTTCAGACGCCCCAACACCCTGCACAGTTCGACCCTGCCCGCAAGGGCCGGCCATCGCTTTTCCACAAATGCCTGCCCTCAGACAGCCCATTAAAAAAAAACTCTATGATACCCGGGGGACCATTCATAACCCTAGCCTCCCTATCCTACACGGAAAAAAAGACGGGAGTGGAAAAAAAACAAGGACCCTCCCGAATGTGAACTGCACGCGTTCCGTTCCCAGGCCTCGTGGAAGGCCCATTCGCTCTTCCTTGGCTCTCAAAGCAAAGCAGCGCAAAACGAAAAAAAGACAGCCCAGATGGCAAATATGAACATGAAAGCAGCAAAGACCATAGATCGCACACGACAATGACAGGTGGCAGTGACAAATGGACGAATGGACGAATGGACAAACAGACAAAAAAAAAGCAAGACAGTTTTTTTTCATAAAAGTGTCGTGAGATTAGGCCGACCAGAGATCGGAGATCGTAGTCGTAGTCGTAGTCGTATAGCCATAGCTATAGCCACAGCCAAAGCCGCAAGGAGCCTTACAGAACCTGCTGGGCCTGCAGCAGCTTCTGCAGGGCGTCGCTGGTAAAGTCGTCGTCGTTGGCCGGCATCATCTCGATGAGCCCAGTGAGGTTGGCAAACAGGTCGCCCTGGTTGCGGTAGGCCAGGATGCTCGGCACCGCCGCGTTGTCAAACTCAATGTCGTCATAGTGCACCTTGACAAAGTGCACTGTGGGGTTCTCGCTGACCAGTGGCTTCAGCGCTGCCTCGACGGCGGCCGATACCACGCACTGGATGCTGTCAGCATTTGGCGACGTATGATATGTAGGGACACAGAAAAAACCATTGCTCACCTCTTCGTCGTACACAAACACCACCACGACCGTCTCGCGGCCCACCTTTTCGATGGCGTCCAGGTAGCCCAGCGCGTCGACCACGTCCAGCCGCCCGTACATGCGCACGCTCGGCGACGTTCGCCGCGTCCGCACCACACTGCCGGACCGCACCTCGTCCTCGAGCTCGCGGCGCCGCGACTCGCGCCACTGCGACAGGAACGACTCCTCGTCGTCGCCATCGTCGTCGTTGTTCTGCGAGTGCTCGCCGTCGTCCGAGCCGGGCCGTCGCTTGTGGATTGTGTTGCCTTTGTTGCTGCCGTTTCCGGCCATGATGTTGCTCTCGCTGTTGCTGCTCGCATGCGAGCGCATCAGGTCGCCGCCAAACACGCTGCGGCGTGCTTGCCGCATCCGGTTCTTCCACGTCATCTTGCGCGCCGCCTCGTAGTGCCGCGCATCCGCAATCACTCCCTTGACACCCGTCGCCGCCCCCGAGTCAAACGACGCGGGCGGCAGCTTCATGTCGAAGCCGCTGGCACCGGGAATGCGCATGGCTGCGTCGATCTGGCGGGCACGGTGTTGGTCTTCTTCGTCGACGTCGTCGGCTCTGGCACTGGCAGCCTCGCGTTGGTAGGCAGCACGGTCGTCTGGGTGGATGTTGCGTTCTTCAGCGGAAGACGAGTTGTTGTTCTTCTCCACAAAGCGCTGGAACTCTTCCTGAGCTTCTGTCTGTGACATGATGAAGAGAAGAAGGGGGGGAAGGAAGATAACCGACTTGGGGCTAGGGGGATCTGGCTTAAGTACGAGTAGGGATGGGGAAAAGGCTGGATGGTGGACGCTGGCTGGTGGATCGCAAGAAGGCGTGCGTCAGGGGGAGGGGGGGGGGCGTAGAGGGGGAAGAGAATGAGGTGTATAGTGGATATGCTGTATGAGTTTGCCCGTGGAGGATGCGTCTGACAGGATCTCGGCAGTCCTGCGTGCAGACGAGCGACAGGGGGTGCAAGAAGGAGTCACCCGGACTTAGTGAGAGAGAGAGACAGGCAGGAAGGAAGGGGGAGAGGGGGGGTGTCGAATCGGAGGAGGCACAGTTGTGGCCAGACGTCCAAGGCGGCGGCTGCAATCTGGTAGACAGGATGCGTTTCCCTGGTTCCCTGGAACGACGGACAGAAACAATGTATCCGCCAGGAACAATAGAAGAGGAATCAGGCAAAATCAAGCGAGAGGGGGGGTGTTTTTCTCCACAGCCACGCGAGCGGTCAAGCGAGCGGTCAAGTGAGGAGGGGAGAAAGAGGCTGTGTGAACCACACAGGAAGCGCCGATGCGGTGGATCAGGCGGAAATGCGAACAGAAGAGAAACAAGGGCGACACGCGGTGCACACGAGGAACACACGAGGAACACACGAGGAGCACACGAGTCCCAGAATCTGCAGCTTGCTGGTTCTGTGGCAGGGAGGGCGGGCTATGGCTGGGAGTGGGCGACGAGGAGGAGGAAGAGGAGGAGGAGGGGGAGGGGAGGGGCCAGTTTGAGAGGGTTGCGAGGACCCAGACGATTGACAAGATGGTGCCCGATCCGGTGACTGCAGCCGCAGTGTTTGGAGCCGGGGGGGATGGTGTGCGGCTGCCTGGCTTCTGGGCGTGCTCTTCTTCCTTCTTTCCCTCTTCACCAGTAGCGGATCGGCAAAGGCGAACTTCTGAGACGGACTGGGCTGAGCCCCTGCGATGCGTCAGGCTGTTTCAGAGTCGACGAGGACGACACACACTCTCGTACTTGTTATGCGGCAGCACGACGACGTGGAGACCGTCCTATGCGCTGGACAACAGAGGCAAATAAAAAAGGAAGCACGAACAGAGGCAGAACCCTGGTGACGATGTGGTAATACCGTGGTCGACGCAAAGCAGCAGAGGGGTTGAAAACGAGGTTGACCAGGCCGCTTTAAATTGGATCCACGTGAGATTATTGCATCTTGCAGATTCCGAATTACCGGACTGGGGGGAGTGCTGGGGGGGGAGTGCTGGGGAGCGCTGGCCAGGCATAAACCAGCGTGAAATTGGGCCGCGCCGCCCAATTTGACAGCTGCTATGGCGGTGCACCCGCAGCCAACCTGCACGCGCCACCAGCCTAGCAGGGTCCTGCGTGTTTCATGTGGTCGTAGCACTAGCGGCTTCCAGAAGCCAGAGAAAAAAGGGCTGCGACACCCCAAAAGGGGGACCCGAAAAAGGGGAGCATTACGAGTGTTTCCCGCCTCAGGGAAAGAGCGATCGACACGCCTTGCGCCAAGCCGAGGTGACTTTTTTCTTCTATTTCGTGCTTTTTTTTACACTATTACTCGAACACGTAGATAAGGAAGCCAGTACCCGCGTGCTCTTAACTAATACGAAGACATGCGTCATGTGCGTGTCCTTGTATTTCGTGCTCGTATTATTACGGCACGTCTACCGTTCACCTGGGCTGCCCTGTCAGCATACAAACACCAGATATTTGTTGTGCACGCCCGCGTGAGAGAGGTATGAGCGGTGCGACGCTCGTGGAAGACGAGAGAAGACTGCGCGGCGTTGCCGCCCGAGTACAAATAGACACGGACCAGCCTGGGCAAGGCAGAATGCCGTGAAACAAAACATGGCTGAGATCTTGCAACAATTCGTCGTCCTTGTTTATGCCATTTTCTTTCTCGGGACCGACATGGGGCGCGCAAGCATAGCAGCGTGCGCGACACGAGTCGTCCCATGGACAAAAGTATCTTACCCAACTCCCGAGCACATAGCCAAGCATATGCAAGATATCTCGGCTCATCTCCTTTATACTTACCTGGAGCATCGTCTGGTTGGCCGATTCGCCCGGTTTCATCGACATTTTGTAATGCGGGCGGGTGAAAATCACGCGAACAACCGTGTTTGAGCCAGACATGCTCTCGGCCGTCGGCGGTTGCCACAAACAGCCCGCCGTCTGTTTACTATACCCAAACGTTTATACCGCATGCATCCCGTTCCTGGGAGATGTTCCTTCAGCGGGCCGGGCCTGGCTGCTTCATGACCCCCCCATTCATATCTGACGTAACTGCTGTGTGATGGCACCGCGGCACCATTCCTGCATGTCAAGTTCAAACATTTTTATTTCTGCTGTCCATCTTTTGGTCTGTTCTGGTCTTTTCCGGCTATCTCCCTTTCCATGCAGGTGCAGAAAACAGTAAGAAAACGGGATCAAACGCGGGCATCGTACAGAAGTTCGCGAGTTTTCCCAAGCGACATCCGACAGAGACAAAAAGGAATAGGGCAGGGAGCGGAAGGGGGAAGAGACAGAGAAAAAGGAGACAATGACACAAGGAGAGAAAGACGTTAGACAATAACACACTGTCTGAAGAGAAGAACGATTAGGAAACTAAAGCATGCACGCAGTCGTAGACCCAGCAACTAATCTGGGCAACAGAAATAAACGGTAGGAGCAGCACCAGAAAGCAAGACAAAACACAGCCAAAAAAGAGAAAAAAAAAATGAGGCTCCGTAGAGACCAATGTAACGGTTTAACAAGAAGAAAGGATATCGTTATATAGGTGGCTAATTGTCGCTTGGTAGAGGGCGGTCGGTATGTTGTGTATGAGGAAGAGATGGAGAAAGGGAAGGTGGTAGAAAATGACGAGGAAAAAAAAAGGAAAGGCCAGCACAGAATCTGGTTGAGTACACCCGCCTGCCTATACAAACAAGAAAGAGCCATAAAAAACAAACCAGAAGAAATAGGAATAGAAGAAAAGAGAGAGAAAAAGCAATGAAGGAAACCGAGATTAGGAAAAAAAAAAGATGGGATCCTTTTGTGGACAAAATCATAGCAGCCTGCCTCTCCGTCACCGGCTGCCTGCTGACCACCTCTCCAGGCGCACCCCCTTCTTCGTCTCTCTATGTCACGAGACTTTGTGATTGGCCTCCGGTTGCAGACCAGTGACGAAAGTCTGGCAGCTAGCTTTCTCAAAGTTGCGCAAAGGAAGTTAGTTCGGGGCTGGTGATGCTTCCAAGGCCATGCTGCTGCTCGATGTTGCAGTAGCGTCGGTCTTCAAGCTTCCAGACCGGTCCATGACCTCCACACGCAAAGGCACATCCTCCAACCGTGCTGTTTTTTTTCTCTCTCCTGTTTGTTTTTCTGTTGTTGTGCTTGTTCGTTTTCGCAAGGGGTAGGCGCTCATTCGTTCCGTGCTTCAGCGTGCCGTTGGCAAAAGTGCATTCAAGAATCACTCAAAGTGGCGTCGTCGTCACGTCGTGGATGCGTCATGCTTGCAGAAGCAAGTTTAGTACGCCCAGATCTTAAGCTGTGCGGTTGTTAGCATGAGACTATAGCAGACAAGGTAAATCAGATCGAGAGCTGGAGACCAAACTGACCAGCGAATCCCAAGAGCCTGTGCACAGGCTGATGCCATCGTTGCTGACGCCGAGGCAGCTGACGCGGTTCTCGTGGCCGACAAGCGCGCCGACCTTCTCGCCTCGTGTGACGTCCCAGACCTGTATTGTCGTCAGTGGCTGTTTTTTGCGGCATGTCTAACCAGAGCTGGCCAGAATCTGCTCACCTTGCACTCAAAGTCGTCGTAGCCGGCAAACAACAACCGTCCGGACACGGACGTTGCCACGGACGTGATGCCGCAGAGAATGGATTCGGACTATGTGGTCAGCGTTTTTGACTCTTTTGCGTCTTTCTGTACACACCGAATTCTCAACTCACTCCATAAACATTGAGCTCGCGGTCTGCCCGGATGTCAAAGAGCCGGCAGGTGGCATCGTCCGAGCCGGTGACAAATGAGTGGCCGTCAGGGAAGAACTGGATGGCGTTGATGTCGGACTCGTGACCGGCAAAAGTCTGAACAGCCTTGCCGGCGCGGATGTCCCACAGCTTGGCAAAGGCGTCGCAGGCACCCGAGATAAAGGTGTTCTGGTTCGTGGGGTTGAGGCTGATGCTCATGACGTCGCCCAGGTGGTCGGCGAATTCGACGACGCGCGTGCCCGTCTCAATGTCCCACTTCATGCAGGTCATATCGCCCGAGGAGGTCAGAATGCTGCGGTCGTTGATGAAACGGCAGCAGGAGAGGTAGCCGGCGTGGCCCGACAGCTCGCGGGCGACACGCGTGGGCCCGTCGCGGTTCTGGTTAAGGTTGTAGATGGAGCAGATGTTGTCGAGACCGCCGCAAGCGACGTAGTTGCCGCTGGGGGCGTAGGCGCAGGTCATGACCCACGATGATCGCAGGGGGATGGCGTGAACTTTGTTGGTCGTGTAGGCGTCCCAGATGATGAGCTTGCCATCCTGCGAGGCGGACACCAGATGTCTCCGGTCGGTGGACCAGTGCATGGCGTAGATCTTGGCCAGATGGCCCTTGAGCGTGCGCTTAGCCTTCATCATCTGGTTGCGGGCGATGGGCTCGTGTGCTTGCTGCGCGACAGCGCGGACTAGACCAGTCAGTAGAGAGAAAGGAGAAGGGGAAAAGACAGCTAGCCGAGCAGGGCTCGTCTGAGCAGAAGCACTAACGTGTGGTATCGGCGAGCTCGTCCTTCTTTCTCTTGATGCGGTCCTTGAGCGATTCAGCTTCGCGACGCGCCTGCTGAATGCGGGCCTGCATCGCCTCGGGCGACACATCGTTTGGCCGTTGTGCGTCCATTCTGGGCTGCGGTCGACGTGTGTCGGTGCCGGTGATCGGGGGGTACGAGTAGCGAGACGTGGAAGACGATAGGGAGCGAGGACAAACGAATCAGAGTCCGTTTGTCCAGAGCAGTTTTCAATTGGCGGGCGGGCGTTTTTTGGGTAGAGAAAAACAGACGGTGAGAAGGGCGACAACGGCGACAACGGTGAACAACGACAGGAGGCACCGTTGACTTTGCGAAGTTCGTCTCTCGGCTCGGGATTTTTTTTCCTGTCAAGGGAGGTTTCAGGCCGCCAAAAGGTGATTCGTTGGTTTTTTTTTGGCGTCGGTGAAGGTCTGGTGGACGACGAATGGACTCCGATGAGAAGGACCCAGAAAAAAAGGATAGCTTCGCAGGCGAGAGGCGGATTGGCAAGAGGAGACGGCGACACCAGGACGAAGGGGAAGGGAAGGGAAAAAAGATGGAGGAGGAAGGGAAAACGCAGCAGGAAGCAGCAGGGAAGCAGCAAGCAAGCAGCAGCCTACGTCTTGACGAGAAAAGATGAGGCAGAAAGAGGTGAAAAGAAAATGAGGAAGGGGCGAGCGGACAGGGGCAGGGCAGAGGAGGTATTGCGGCCAGGCGAGAGAAGGAAGGGGAGAAAGGAAGAGAGCGAGAAGGGAAGGCACCAGCAAGGCCGTACGCTGATTTGCTGAGCGGACGGGGTAGGGGTAGTTTGGGGTTGCTTTGGTGCGGGTATGTGGTTCGGTAGGAAAGGGGGGGTAAAATGCAATGGGGAGACAGTATGAAAGGAGTAGCGGCAGCAGCCATCGAAGCTCCAGTTGACTGGTATCTTGCACTAGGGAGCTTTTGCAGTGGGCGCCGTGGTCTGGACATTTTTGTCAGATACGTCCCCCCCCCTAGCGGACGGGCTAAGGAAAAAGAGGGTACGAGTACATAGCAAGGTAGCGTTTCTGCCCACTATACGAGAGTACTCGTACATTTTGTTCTGCATTGGGACAGGACCAGCGACCAGGAACCCATTCGAGGCGCAAGCATGGATGGTTGTGCGCGCTGCTTTGCCTATGCATATCGCTGCACGCCTCTGCACATGTTCGCAGAAGCCCCTTCTTATGTCTAGCATTACTCGTTCCTTTGCGCATAAAACGCTATCCCACCGCCAAACCAGACGCGTCGCTCCTGTCCCTGAGCATGCTGGATTTGAAGATACTTGTATTTGTACGAGTATTTGTAGTATTGCCATTACCACTGTCCCAGATGAGCGTCCGCTTATTTGATTGCGACCGCCCCTGGCGAGCTTCTGCAGAGCCTTGCTAGCCGTCTGCCATCGCCCGGCACCATGCTCGTAGGCTAACGGCTTGGACGGGCGCTCGGGTGAGCTTCTTAATGCAAGGGGTGCGAGGCGACTCTTGCCGACGAGATCGTGCATGCAATTACTCCGTGCATCGTGCTGGCGCAGTGGCCATGGAGGATGAGGCAAAAAGGGAGCTGGTGTTCTGACGCCTCCGCTGCCCGTCTTCCATCTTGTTCAGGTACGCGATCCGCGCAATAGGGTGCCTGCTCGTGAGGAAATCCCTTGGCTCCTGCGCTATTGAAGGGTCAACGAAGGGTCTGTGCGCGGACGATGGCACTTTCTTCTTTCTGCTAGAAAACGGCGTACGAGTATTTGTACTAGGTACCTGGTCTGTATTTATTATTTATCCACCGCTTGGGTTGCATCTTGAGGCTTCTCTTGAGGCTTCTTTGCGAGTACATAGTAAGAGTATCCCTCGAGTTGCATTCACAGCATTGTCGGTCGTGTTGGTCGTGTTGGTCGGTCACGTCTCGCGGTCGGTCCCCAGCCGCCTCTCTGGACTGTCTGCAGCTCGTACAAATGCGGATGTGTGCTATCGTGTTCATTGGCTCTCCCCTCCGCGGCCGTTTGCTGGTTCGCATAGTCGTACGCGGACACATATTACGCCCGCCAGCAATTCCACTCGGTTGCAGCTTCTAGTGGGCACCCCCAATTACTGGGGGTCCTGTTTGGATCTAGCGGCCCCACTTTAAAGGTTCGTCTGAACTGTATCTGAGCTTGCAGCCCAGCATAAGAAGCAGAGAAGCGAGCAGTAAACAACATAACAGCTGAAATATAGGCATTCCGTTCCTGTTTTCAATAAATTTGCACGCAGGGGAGCTTGGCTGCGCGCTGCGCGTGGCGTCACTGCTTTGGGCGGTGGGCACCAAACATCCTCCGTCCTCCGAGCTCGTGATTGTGCCCGTGCATTGTTACCGTCCGACGCCAGTCGTATCGGGCGTGGATGGGCAGCGGCGGCCCCATCGCCCCTTGTCCATCGTTCTTTTCCGTTATTCCTTCCTCTGTCGATCAAGCAGTGAACTTGTTCGCGTTCTGGCGATCCGGATGAGCGTGGGAACACGTGATTTTTTTTTTTTTTCCCCCTGGCCTGGACAGGTGTCGAGTAATCTATCTTGAGACAAAAAATCGCGCGTTAACGCTTCGGTGTGTATACCTCTGCCCTCGTACGTTCACGCTTCGGTGAGGTCTAGCTGTGTACCTCTGTCCTCGAGGCCTACCTGTGTGCCTCTGCCCATGCTCGGAACCAGTCGAGCGCCTCCGGGTTGGCTACGCTTGCGTTCGTCTGGACGTCCTTGCCCGAGATGATCTGCTTGACAGCCACTTCGATCCTGCGCAGGTTAGACCCGAAAATGGCAAGGTTGTGTGGAATGGAGACTAACTTTTTCCCGTTGCCTGTGCGTGGAATGCCGCCTCCGCATTCTTCGACGATACCGGGTACGTGGCGTGGACTCAGCTCTCGCCGAATCACGGATTTGATGCGGTGGCGCACGCTGTCGTCAAAGGTCTGGCCGGGCGCCATCAGCACAAAGAGACAGACGGTCTCGTCCGTGTCCTCCGGCCGGCGCCGCCCCACGCACAGTGCGTCTTGCACGTCTCTGGGGAAGAAGCGCGTCAGAATGTTGTATATCTCGGCGCTGCCGAATCGCACGCCCGACGGCTTCAGCACGCCGTCCGACCGCCCCAGCATCACCAGCGACAGACCGTCCAGCCGCACAAAGTCGCCATGGTGCCACCAGCCCGCAAACCGTTCAAAATACGCCGCGCGGTACTTGTCGTCCCCGTCGTAGAAGGTGAGCGGCTGGCAGGGGAACGGCTGTGTACAGACAAGATCGCCTTCTTCGCCGGCCGGCATCAGTTGTGGCTTGTCTGCCGGTGATGCCGAGTCGGCGACGGCGACGGCCATGCCCAGGCCGGCACGCTGCACCGCGCCCGCATGGACAGGCAGCAGCGGAGACGGCGCCCCGAACAGTGAGATGATGTCGGTGCCACCCGTGATGGACGCGAGCTGCACGCGCTTGGGGAACGTGTCGTACACGTAGACAAAGGTCGACGGCGGGAGCGGCGATGCTGTGGAGTAGATGGCCTCGAGGGCCGAGAGGTCAATGTCGTCGGGTATCTTGACGTGGTTGGTTTCCAGCGCCACCAAGTACGCAGCTGACGTGCCGAAATGGGTGACGTGCAGCTTGGCCAAGAGCCGGGGGAGCGAGAGATGGCCTCGGGGTCGGAAGGGCGAGCCGGTGTACAGCACCAGCGAGGCACCCACGGCCAGGGCGGACACGCTCCAATGCCACATCATCCATGACGTGGTCGTGTAGTAGAGCATGCGCGAAGACGGGCCCAGCGAGCACTGCAGCTCGAGCTCCTTCTTGTGCTGGATGAGCGTGCCCAGTGCCGTGTGCACAATGGCTTTGGGCAGGCCGGTGGTGCCGCTGGAGTAGAGGATGTAGAGGGGATGTGACGGTGGCAGCTGCTCGAAGCGCAGCGGCTGATCCGATGCGCTTTGTACGTGGCATGGCACGTCAGTGTCAGCACACACAACTGTCCCAGCTGGGCAGAGGAATGGGAGAGAAGAGACGCTCACCCCGTCAAGAACGCCTCATACGTCTCCACCACGGCCGCCTTGGCTTTCAGGGCTTCCAAGCCGAGGCCGGCTTCTCTGGCGTCGTGGTCGTGGGCGGAGACGACGATGACTGCCTTCAGGCTGCCACGCAGGGCGTCGGCAATCTGTAGCGTCTTGTCGGTGCTTGCCCACACCTTGCCATTGTACATGGTGGCGTTGTCGGCAAAGAGCACCTTGGGCTTCACGCGGGCCAGCCGGTCGAGCACAGCGCTGACGCCATTGTCGGGGCTCATCGACGTCCACACGGCACCGATGGAGGCTGCCGCTAGCATGGCTACGATGGCCTCGGCATGGTTTGCCACGTAGCCTGCCACGACGTCGCCCGGCTGCAGGTCGATGTCCGGACTGCGCAGCCCGACAGCAAGGCGGCGCACGGCTTCACGAAGCTCGGCCCAGGACAGGGCGGCCATGGGAGACGCCTGGTCGCCCTCGCCCTCCTCGCCCTCCCATGCCTCGGTGACCGTGATCAGAGCGGTTGCAGCTGGATCCACGTTGACGCCGGCCGGGTACAGCAGGTTCTCGGCAAAGTTCAACCGGGCGCCAGAGAAGAAGTCCGGCCGCGGGAACATGGCCGTGGTGGGCAGGACGGACTCATACGACTTGGACGCCGTGATGCCCACAAAATGCCAGACATCCTCCCAGAAGTCGGCAATGTTATCCACCGACCAGCAGTACAGGCCGGCATAGTCGGTGAGCTTGAGGCCGTGCTTGGCATTGACGGCTTCCAGGAATCGGAACAACGGGGTAGCCTGCGGGTCAGGGTGCCGCCAGAGCTCGTGACCAGTCCGATCCATAATTGTAGTTTTCCCGTAATTGTGTAATTGTATGCTGTCGTATGCGAGGATGAGGAGCCCACAAAACACAGGGATGTTTCTACTACAATAGTACGCCGCTCCAGCAGTAGATTGACGTTGCAGAAGCCGAGCGAGCCGACAGCGGAAGAAAAAGGTATCACCAAAAAGCACCAGGAGTGGAATCCGGACGGAGCGAAGGCGACCGATTCAACGTGCTGCGATTTTTTGCATTTGCAGCCGTTAACCGAGCATGTGGTCGGCGCTCAGCGCCGACGGAGCCCCAGCGCCGGCGTGGGGCGAGAAACGGCATTGTTGGGGTTGGGGGCCATGTGACCAGCGCGAGGGATACTCGCAAGTGCTCGTAGGACGCCGTTTGGCCGCCCGCCTGGAGTGTGAGACACGGGGAACAAGTGGAAGACTCGACGGTTTATGTATCCTTTGTAATACTCGTGTTCCAGAAGGGTCGTGCCTTCCTGCACCCATCTGGCCGGATCGGCTAGTTTCCCATCCGTTCCTTCCAGCACGTCTGGACGAGCGGATGGCCTAAAGCACAGCACGCACGTTGTCTGTAGCAGTCAATCTAATACGCGGAATTGCAATACGCGGAATGCGCTACGCTTTATGCTTCTTTTTTTGCCTTCCCCCTTCGTCGGCGGATGTCAGACGCGATCGACGGCTCCGGGGCGCGTGCCCAACGGTGCTGACAGTCAATACAACCCCGAGACGTCATGCGATGCGTCGACAGCCCCGACGAGGCGACGGAAGGCAGGAGGGTCATCTCGATGTCGACGTCGCCGACGGCCAGATAATGACGCATCGACCCATGCATCGATGCAGGTCGCAGGCGCTTCGGCAGCCTGCATATTACCAGAAATGGCAGAAATCACAGACTCATAACAAATGATCTGATCCTTTTACGCCATCACCGTCGAATGCCCTGCGCCGAGGCTTCCGGGGCGGTTGGCACGAAGCGGTGTGCTATGCCTGCGGGATACTGTGTGCAGCTTGTCCGGATTGGGCCCTTGACGATTTCGCGTTGCATTGTCCAGCGGGAGGCCTTAGACGTCAGCAGCGCCTCCGGGCAAAGGCGGGATCAGTCATCAGCTACTTTTCGCTGGGCCTCAATTTCCGGAAAGTCCGGGAGCGCGAACCAGGGGCCACCGCCAGGCATACAGTGGACCGCTGAAGCAACGCCTCAGGGGCGAAATTGGAAGGTTTCGGATCGACGAGGCTAAGAGCGAACTGTAATACGTCCGCTCCATCCTGTGTAAAGTGGGAGTACTGCGCCGGCGGCTGCCTTGACGTTCCCCAGCCCGCGCGCGCGCCCTTCGCTTTTTTTTTTTTTTTTCGCGTGCTGGCACGCCTCCCCTTTTTTGGGGGCCCTTCTCCCTGCCTCCGAGCTCTCCATGACAGACTTCTACGAGTACTTCATCCATTTCCTCCATTTCCTCCATTTTCCCTCGGGCCATTTCTTCCTCCTTTCCCCCCCTTTGACTCTTTGTCCTTCCTACACCGTTTTATTCTGCCTCTCTTCATCTGGATCCCAACGGCTGCCGCACGACGGACACGCGCAGGCATCCATCCGTTCCTTTAACCCGTTGTTGGCCGACTAACCCGCCGTTGGCTCAGACACACAGTTCAAAGGAAGATTGCAAGGGAGCCTTTTGCTGGGCTCTGCTGCAGGTACGCGAATTTTCATTCGCCCACCACACAACGTCGTGTAAGTTCATGCAGCCCGAAAAAGAAAAGAAAACAACCAGCACCCATCACACTGCCAATTCACCGCCTCCCTGCATCTATGTTGCGGTGAGAGAGACGAGAGAGACAAGAGAGACAAGAGAGCAAAGCGGAAGGAACTTGCGAAAGAGAGCAATTGACGCTGTTGCTAGCTAGTGGCTGCTGCGAGCTATTGCGGACTGTTGCTGGCCGTGACTTCCCTTCCCAACCCTTCATGGACCCTGTCTCAATCTAAACTACCCCTGTTGTGCCTCTGCGCTTTCTATGCCCCCGCTGCGGATCGCCTGACTTCAGAAGGAGGACGGTATTTGCTGCGGTCCGCGCAGAGGAAGCTTGGACCAACATTAAGGGGATAGCAACTCTTTCCCCTTTCAAAATTTCCTGATCCTCTTTTTCAGCCTTCGTTTTTCAACCTTTTCCTACCCCCCCCCCTACCTGCAGTTCTGTTATCAATTCTGCGACCTCGCTCCGCTTCCAGACCCAATCCTTTCCGCATTCCTCCTCTCGCCGCTGCGACTCTTCCCGTCTCTTGCATTCTTTTGCATTCTCCTCCCCGCTTCTCTCCCCTCTCCCTCACACCCTCTGTCCCTTTCTTCCCCCCCCCCCCCTATAGAGGGGACACTACATCAGACGCATAAAAAAGACGCGAAATTCTGACATTGGTTCTCGCGGCCTCTCAGCTGCTTGTCTGTGTCAGAAATGCCACGAAAGCTCGCAAACCCCTTCTCGAGCTACTCCAGCATGTCGCCGTTGGAAAAAACGACTGAGCGAAGACTATCGCAGTCGAAGGGCGGCCGCATCGTCCAATTCTTCTCTACGTCCTCCAAATCCGCCCGCGACCAGCCTCCTGCCTCCGCTCAGCAGTCACTTCGTGCCATGCAGCAGCCGTCGCCGCCTGTCGGCGGCGCGTCGCCGCAGATCACCGCCCCGGGCCTCTCCCTGCCGACCATCTCCCTCTCGACCGCCGCCGCCGGCGAGGCGATCTCTGACGAGCCGGCTACCACGCTCTTTGAGCCGCCATCTGATGCCGAAACGGAGCTTCAACGCCGCAAGGAGGCCCAGTTTGGCCCTCTGCTGAGCCAGAAACACCGCTACGTCAGCCAGCACCATGGCGGCTCCCTCGACCCGCCCATCGTGGACGAACCCCCCTACTACTACTTCCTGGCAACCTACATCAGCTACCTCTTGCTGATCGCCCTGGGCCACACGCGCGACTTCTTCGGTCGCCATTTCAAGACGCGACACGCTGTCAAGGTCAAGCCTGGCTACGCCCCACTGAATGACGACTTTGACAATTTTTATGTCCGTCGTCTCAAGACGCGCCTGGATGACTGCTTCGCCCGCCCCACTGTCGGCGTCCCAGGTCGTTATGTCACCCTGATCGACCGCAAGTCCAACGACTTCAACCTCTCTTACCATTTCACCGGTAGCTACACGGAGACGCTCAACCTGAGCTCGTACAACTATCTCGGCTTTGCGCAGTCCGAGGGCCCCTGCGCCGATGCTGCGGAGGAGAGCGTCCGCAAGTATGGCGTTTCCGTCTGCAGCCCCCGCGCGGACACTGGTACGCTGGACCTGTCGGCCGAGGTCGAGCGCGAGATTGCCGCTTTTGTTGGCAAGCCCGCCGCCATGGTCTTCTCCATGGGCTTCGCCACCAACGCGAGCTCCTTCCCTGCCCTGGTGTCCAAGGGCAGCCTGATTCTGTCTGACGAGCTGAACCACGCGTCGATCCGCGTCGGCGCGCGCATTTCTGGCGCCGTTATCCGCTCATTCAAGCACAACGATATGGTGGACCTGGAACGCCACCTCCGCGAGGCCATCTCGCAGGGGCAGCCGCGCACGCACCGTCCCTGGAAGAAGATTCTCGTCGCTGTGGAGGGACTCTACTCTATGGAGGGCACCATGGTTGATCTCCCCGGCATTCTCGGCCTGAAGCACAAGTACAAGTTCTATCTGTTCGTCGACGAGGCTCACAGCATCGGCGCCGTTGGTCCTCACGGCCGCGGCGTCTGCGACTACTTTGGCGTGGACCCCAGCGAAGTCGATATCCTCATGGGCACCCTCACCAAGTCGTTTGGCGCCAACGGTGGCTATGTCAGCGGCGAGAAGTACATTATCGACAAGCTCAAGGCCACCAATGCTGCCACCCTGTACGCCGAGTCACCGGCCCCCGCGGTGCTGATGCAGATCCTGTCGTCGCTCCGCGTCATCACCGGCGAGCTGGTTCCGGGCCAGGGCGAAGAGCGGCTGCAGCGCATTGCTTTCAACTCTCGCTACCTCCGTCTCGGACTCAAGCGCCTGGGCTTCATCGTCTACGGGCATGACGACTCGCCCATTGTTCCTGTTGTCTTGTACAGCCCAGGAAAGATGTCTGCCTTTAGCCACGAGATGCTCAAGCGCAAAATCTCCGTGGTCATTGTTGGCTATCCCGCCACGCCCTTGATCAGCTCCCGTGTGCGTTTCTGCGTCTCCGCTGCGCACAACAAGGACGACATGGACCGGTTGCTGCGGGCTTGCGACGAGGCGGGTGACCGCTTGCAGCTCAAGTTCTCGACTGGCATTGCTGGTGGTCTGCCTCCTCTTCCTGCTGGTGTCACGCCCGAGATGGAGCACACGGCGCTCAAGGAGCACGGCCTCAACGCCATCTCCCAGGCGCCGAGGTGGAATATTGAAGATGTCATTGCTGCCGGCGAAGAAGATGCCAGGAAGCGGCTACGGTAGGCCCCTCCTTCGCAGCAGCATGACCGGTGGCATACCATTCAACAACAGCAGTCACAAGGAGAGCGGCAGCTTCAGAAACTAGTCAGGTTTATAACGAGGAGTTGATAGAAACGGTAAGAGCTGTGAAAGATCAGCAAGAGAACCTGCTTTCTGGCGTTCTGGGGGTGGGGGCGTCGCGTCTGTTTCCGTGTTACGTGCTTTCTTCTCCTTCATCCACTGCCTCTTCTTCTCCCATTTTTGTTGCCTACGCCTGCTCGGCCTATCTTCTTCGGCAGGCAGGTCTTAATGTTTATGATTATTAATACGGTGTATGCATTTGGAGGAGTTGCAATTAATGGAGGGCTGGCCGGCAGCGCAGGGTTGTCACCCCTGGGCCTCTCAACCTTTTACAAGTACATAGAAATGTCGACAAGACTCGTTCTCATGACAATGACCAATGTGCCGCAGACCAGCGAGAGTGACAGCCGACTGTGGGCTCGTTGGCGGGTCGGGCGTTGCGTGTCATGCATCATTTGTACAAATACATAGACAAATATAAATATTACCCAGGATGCTGCGCGCAGTGTGCACGTGACATCGTGACTGCTCCAGTTTAAAGGGTAACGGCTCGCGTCACCCGAACAAAGATGCCCGGACCGAGGAGGCAGCAACGTCCAACGTTGAAGGAGCACGGCGACGTCGTCTCTTGGCATGTTATATTGCAATTTTTTAATGCAGACATAAATGTCGCGTTGGGGTTTCTCGACCTGATTTTTGGCAGCTGTCTTTACTCGTAAAGGCCCTCGCATCCATCATCATTCACTCAAATCCGTCGCGATTCTTTATCTCACTCTTGGGCTCGGAGGGGAATCCCTGCCAGCTGTCGACGTGGACACCAAGCGGGTCACGCTACAGAGAGGAAAAAACGAAACATCCCATCTGCCAAGATGGCAGGGTCTTCCAACTTTGTGAGGATGGCCAAGAGGAAGCCGAAGCAACAGACGTTGGAACATCTTCTTGGTACGGTATCTGGGTCGGGAGTAGTCCTGCGCGTATTTCTTTTTCTCTCTTACGGAGGGGGCTTTTGGCGTGTGATGCGTACGTTGACCCGGGGGGCTAACGGAACCAGGAAAAGCCACGTCTGCGTCTCGGGCAGGGCCGTCGTCGGATGCCTCGGCGGCTTCCACACTCGACCGCACGCCTGCCGGCCAGGACAGAGAGAGCGGCGAGGACGGCGAGGACGAGCTGCCCGTTCGCGTGCACAGTCGGCGGCGGCAGCCTCCACGAAGCATCCACTGGTCCGACCCGCAGCTGTCGTCAGACGTCGCCTCGCCGTCGCTGCTGTCGCCGCACCCCCTCTCGACCGCGCGTGCTGTGGCGCGGTCCTCGCCTGGCGTCGGCGCGGGATCGGCGCGACGACGCAGGGCGGGGATGGTTCTGGACAGCGACGACGACGACGACGACGACTCGTCGACGAGCGGTACGCTGGAGGAGCCTGTCGTATCCTCGGCCGCGAGAGCCGCGCGTCGCCGGGCTAGCAGCATTATCGTGCTTGACAACGACGACGACGACGACGACGACGATGTCCGCCCTGCCAAGCGGAAACGTCTGAGCAGAAAGGTCGCGCCAGAGCCAGAGCCAGAGCCAGAGCCGGCCCGCCGCACTATCAAGGCCGCGGGCGGCGGGGGCCAGGACGAAGACGACGACGACGACGACGACGACGACGAAGACGACGACCTCGTCGTGCTCACGACGCCGCCGCCTCCAGCTCGGCGGATGTCCTCGCGCCGGCTCTCGACCCCGGGCAGCGGCAGCCGCGCAGCCGCCGGGTCCACGCGCTCATCGGCCCGCAAGAGCCAGCGATCGGCACGGCAGCGGCACATGGAGCTCTTGCGGCGGCGGCGGCAGGGAGAAAAGGTGACGGAGCAAGACCTCGCGTCATCGTCGGACGACGGGGAGGAGCCGCGGGTGGCTCTCTACGACACGGACCCCGAACACGTGGCCTTGTCCGAGTTTGAGGACGAAGAAGAGGGGGAGGAAGAGCAGGAAGAGGGTGAGGAGGAACCCGTGGTGGCGTCGAGCCGAGAGGCCCGGCAGAGGGCAAAGCGGAAAAGGGACAAAGAAAAGGAAAAGGAAAAGGGGAAACAACAGGAGCGGGAGCCAGACTACGACAGCGATGTCGGGCTCGACACCTTTGATGACGGCTTTGGAGACCGAGACGGCGACGGCCTGACGCTACAGGAGCTAGAGGTGGACGAAGAAGAAAACATCGACGACTTTATCGACGACAGCCACGCCGACCTGATCGGCGAGCCCGACGGGGACATGCTGCGCCGCGAGATCCCGCTGCAGTTTACGTCACAGGCGCACAAGCCGCTCAAGAGCCACTTCAAGGACGCGGTCGAGTGGCTCGTGCAGCGCCGGCTTAACCCGGGCGGCGTCGACGCCCACGACGAGCTGTACCGCCTGGCCTGGGACCGCCTCGACCGCGAGCTCGGCGGCCTCGCCCAGTCGCGCTTCATCTCGTCCAGCTGGACGCCCCAGTTCCGCAGCGCTCTGGCGGCACGCCCTTACATGGATAGCTTCAACCTGCGGCCCGGACCCGGCGGCAGTGGCGGCGCTTCCATCGCCCTGGACGACCCTCTGGCCGACATGTGTCACGCGTGCGGCCGCACCAACCACCCGGCGTCGTTCCGGGTGCTCTTCAGCGGCGCGCCCTACAACCACAACACGCTCGACGACCTGGAGGAGAACGAGGAGAGCGAAGACGGCGGCGGCGAGGGCGGCGAGGGCGGCGAGGGCGGCGAGGGCGGCGAGGAGGGCGACGGCAACGAGGAGGGCGACGGCAACGAGGTCGTCGACATGCATGGCAACGCCATCGCGCCGGCGTCGCGCGTCTGGTACGTCGGCGGCGTCTGCCACAGCAACGCGGAGACGGCGCACGACCTGCTGCACTGGAAGCGCGCGCTCAAGGACTGGGTCGAGGAGAAGCTCACGGCCGACCGGCTGCTGGAGCCGGCCCAGCTCAAGGCGCGCGACGACATGAGACCGCGGCAGCGGCGGGCGCTGGTCAACCGCGTTGTCGACGGCTGGGAGGCCGGCGGCACGGTGAGCTCGCTGTTCCGGGAGTTTGTCAAGCTGCTGGAAGGGGCGCGCGTCAAGTCGACCAAGACGACGCGGTTCTACTCGCGGTAGGCTTCGGTGGACGGCTGGCTGGACGGCTGGATGGCTGGATGGCTGGATGGCTGGATGGCTGACTGACGGCTAATTCGATGGCTGAATCGGTGGCTGACTGGACGGACTGGACGGACTGGACGGACTGGACGGCTCATTGGACACTGTTATGGAACACGAGGACACGTTGTAAGCACCTGACGTCGAGGGACGGCCTCTGCTTGTTGGACAAATGCTTGGCGATACGCTTGGCAGGTACGAGGAGACGGGCAGGCGAACAAGCACTCGGACAAACATGCGAGCAGCGTTACGATAGCACTTGATGTACTTGATGCACGCCTAGGAGTCATAATAACCAGCAGACCACACGACATGGTCTCATGTTCTCATGTTCTCATGTTCTGCACGGGGACGCCCCCCCAGACGCTCTGGCCATGCAGCCGACGTAGACCGGGCCAGGAGTCTTGGCTGTCGGACATTTATTCGTGTTCTAGAAGTGAAGGGAAGCAAGAAATGGAGCCGGCAAGACTAACCCGCCGACCGACCCGCAGACTGAGCCTCCAGGACGTCGTCGTTGGGCCGTGGAGGGTGTCGGTGGAGCTGGGCAGAAACCGAGGCCACACCGCAGAGGGTCCTGGGGTTTGAGAATGTCCTTTTTTTAACACCCATCACACTCGATAAGGTGTCCCCCCGAGATCGCCGCCAATCAGGTAAAACGACAGCCGAAGCCGTGCGTGGCCCGCCGGTGTCATATCGAGGGCGAGACGACGAGGGCGAGGGCGAGGCGACCAGAGCCGCCTGCGAGCCGCAAGTCGACACAGCTGAAACTACGGCGGAGCAGCCGTTTCACACTGCAGGGCCCCCCCATTCTGCCCCCATTCTGCCTCCATTCTGCCCCCATTGTCTCCCCGTCTTTCCGAGCTCGTACCTGGCGCTCGTATTTTGGAATTCTGCGGGCGGGAACGAGGGAAAGGGGAGTTCGGGGGAGAAACAGGAGCGTGTTTTGCAGGCGACCGTCAGGAGAAGCCGATGGATTCTCCCTCGTACGAGAATGCCACGGACAATACACAGTCCAGTCGCATGTCCAGGATGCCGCACAAGTCCTGCGGCTGTCCTGCAGCTGTCCTATGGGCCGTCTGCGGAACGCTGGCCGACGCTGTTCGATTCGTCGCTGCCGCAGACAGGACGACTGATGCGACTAATGCGACTGATGCGACTGATGCGAGACAGCAGCCCAAATCTCTGCCATTTCAGACGGACGACATGGGATGGGCCAATTCGGCACTTTGTCGATCGCTGAGCGCCAGCAGCAGCGCCGTCTGTCTGGACCAAGACACGTCCTCGGTTCGGGGCAAGCTGAAAGGGAAAGACAGAAAAAGAGGAGATGCGACGTCCCGCCTGGAGAGACGAGGCTGCCTCCTGGACGGGCTGCCCGGGCGCCGGCGTCTTGGGGGCAGGGTAGCCCCCCTCCCCTCAAGGGCCACGCTAGGCCCTGTTTGGTCGTATTATGTGTGCCCATGCATGTATCTTTGTACTCGTGTCTTGTACGAGAAGATACGTCGCATGCAGACCTGCGGAAAAAAAAAAGGCGTGTGCGTCGCTGTCTCGCTGGCTATGGAGACATGGGGACCGGCCGCAATTACGAAGCCGTCTAGCCTCTCCTGTCGTCGTCCCTTCCCGGACATGCAAATACGAGCCTTCCTTCCATTTATGCTGATCGCCGTGTCGCTCTTTCCCTTCTGGACGTCCCGAGACTTTTGTACCACGGTCTGCCCCATCGCTCATTCCTTTTCGCCCAGCTCCCCAAGCCGCTGGCCCTCTCGCTTCGCTGGGACCTCGTCGGCGCTAAGCTCCAAAAAAACGGCAGCCCCTGGTTCGTCCCTGCACCACTCATCCACTCATCTGCTTTTTCATCCGCTCTCCTGGACGCTTCGCCTCTTCTGGCCCTTCCCCTGTCCGCAGCACCAGCACCAGCACCAGCACCGGCACCAGCAGCACCGGCACCAGCAGCACCGGCACCAGCAGCACCGGCACCAGCAGCACCAGCACCAGCACCAGCAGCAATACCAGCAAACGGCTGTGTCCCCCCACCGCTGTCGCCATTTCCTCTTCTTCCACCTCTTGGGACGGGCTCCAAGCATCGCTTGTATTAACCTTTTTCTACCACTCTTTTTTACTCCTCCTTTTCTTTTCCTTCTCGCCCGGGCCTGCGAGCGTCATCTCTCGCCTGTGAATAACTCCATCGGCACGACCCGAAAAAGCCACCAGCACAGCCCATCGCGAACCCTGTATTCCTCTTCTCTCCTCTCCTTCCCCCCTTCCTCCCCCCCTTCTCCTCTTCTCCTCTCCTCTTCTCCCCTTCTCTCTCCTCCCCTCCCCCCCTCTTCTTTCTCTTCTGTCTTTTTCGCGTCCTCTGTCTCCCCTCCTCCTCCTCCTTTCTGCCTCCCCTTCTCCCCACAAAATTGCCGCTCCAGCTCTCAAAGTCTCCTTTCTTTGACGCCTTCGCCCGCCGTGGCCGGCGCTTGGCGCTCTTTCTGCTCGACGCTCCCTTGGGCTCTTTGTCCTCGTGTCCTGCCGCCTGCCGCCTGCCGCCCGCCTCTCCCTTCCTCACCTCCTCCCCTCCTCCCCGGCCTCGATGAACGGCTCGATCGGATGAACACCGATCCTGGATCCTCCTGATCAGCCGCGACCAGCCCGCGGAACTGACCACATCGCCCCGTTCAAGAGACACAGCCGCCTCTGAAAGGAGAAAGAGGGTCCGCCTATCCTGCTGTCGTCGCCTTGTCGACACAAGACGACGCGCTCCGCTCTCTTTCCCCCTTCAGACGGCTGCGCCACCACGCCCCCCTCTCCCTCCACCTCCCTCCCCCCCCCCTGACCGCCAACATGAGCTTCCAAAAGGGCACGGCTTACGCCGAGTCCGATGCCGATGACGAGTACGAGCGGGACGTTCCCGACAGCTCTCCCACCGATGCCACGACCGAATCCGAAATCTCACCCACCGAAACCGACCCCCTCTCCGCCGAACACACCCCTACCACCTACGGCTATCGTAGCAGCGCCGATCGCCTGCCCGAGACCATCATATCCGACTGGACGGCCGAGGAGTGTGCAGACTTTGTTGCCACCATCGGGCTGCAGCAGTATGCTGACCGCTTCATCGGTGAGTGCCACCCTCTGGTAGCAATCGCTAGCAATCGCTAGCAGTCGCCCGCAGCTGCCCGCAGCTGCCCGCATTCGCCAAGAATCGTCTAGAACCGACGGAAATCCGCTCTGGCTGCCTGTATGCCCCTGTTGCTAACCAAGGACAGAGAACGAAATCGTCGGCGAGGCTCTCGTGGCCCTGCAACACGATGACCTGAAGCAGATGGGCATTGCCAGCGTGGGCCATCGCCTGACCATCCTCAAGAGCGTCTACGAGGTCAAAAAGGCCCAAGACGTCCCCATCGACAGCGACCACTATGTCCCATTAAGTACGGCGACGACGATTACCCCATCTTCCCTACCTACTTGCTGACTGAGCTCACCCAGCTGCCGAGACCGAGGCGCAGTCGTCCATGGCCACGCTCAAGGACATCCGACACCTCGTCGAGCAGCTGCGCCTGCGGGACGAGCGCATGGTCCTGTTTGAGCAGGACTTGCGCCGCCTGACAGACGACTTCCGCCGCCTGCGCGAAGACGTGCTCCCCGCATTACGCCTCGTCAAGGACGCCCAGCAGCCTCTGCCACACGTCAGCAGCGACCAATCCTACAGCTTCGAACCCACCATCTCCCCGCCCGTCCCAACGCCGCAGTCGGGCGGCCAGTCCATCAACATCAAGCGGCAATACTCGAACCGCAAGATGGTGCCAGGGACGACGCCCAAGACGACGTCTCCGACACACCAGCAGACCACGCACGACCGGCCCATGCTGGTCGAGCAGACGCTCGACCCGGCCAACGCCGCCGAACGCGCCGTCCTCTCATCCCAACATCTCGCCGCCACAAACGGCGGCGGTGGGGGTGGGCAGACGCTGTCGGCCGTCTCTCCGTCCTATCCATCTCCCAACATGCCCTCGCCCACATCACCACCCACCGCTGGCACCACCCTCGCCTCCCGCTCGTACCGCTCTGATCAGCCGACGCCTTCGGGCCGCATCACATTCTCCGAAAGCGAGCACAACTACGCGCCGTCCACACGGGAGAAGCCTGTTGCACCGCGGCGCATGCAGACGCCGGCTCCCGACACGCCGGGCGGCAACTCGTCTGTCGAGATCTACAAGTCCTTCCGAGTCAGCATGGACGATCCCTGCTACAAGGTCCTGCCAGCGGCGCTGCGGCGCTACCAGATCAACGCCCCGCCAGATCAGTACGCGCTATACATTGTATACGGCGACCAGGAGCGCTGCTTGGCCCTGAACGAGAAGCCCCTCATCCTGTTCAAGCAGCTGGACAAGGAGGGCAAGAAGCCCATGTTTATGCTGAGGAAGACGACAAATGCACAAGTCGACCTGCCAACCGACATACCCGGGAGCGCCGGTTTGAACGCGGCGGCTCGCGGCGCTTCAACAGGCTACGACCCGCCAGGCGGCATCATATGAAAGGAGAGAGAGAGAGGGAGAGATGCAGGTGGGATTGGAGGGATGACGGGTGCAAAGAACTGCTGTGGCTTGTCGGGCTTGGCCGTCTGATGCAGGACGTGGACGTTCGCTCTTTTCGGCGGATGCCTTTCAGTGCCACCAGTGGACGGCAGCATGACGCGTGGAACGCATGGAAAAGCGAGCGGACAGCGAGCAAAACAAGCAGCAAGCAGCAAGCAGAGGGACCAGACGACAAACCAGACGGCAAACCAGGCCAACGCCAACCTGACAACCCCTGCACAGGAGTTTCAAGCCAGCTCATGCCGAGCTTATTCCGGGTGCATATGCGTTGTAAGAACGGCAAGGCTTACCGTGCGTCTGTCTGGGGTGGGGGGGGCGGGAGGGCGGCGGAGCGGCAATGGTGTGGCCATGACCCAGTCGGCGACACGCAAAACATCTTGGCCGTTCCAAGACTTGTTGCCAGGCCTCTGCAGACTGGATCCGAGACGATCCGTGGACCGGCCATTGGAGACGACGGGTCTCTCCGCTGGATGTAAACCGCCTGGAGGGATCTCTTCTTGCTGAATTGTTGTATCTTACATTTTTGGTGTCTTTTTTTTTCCACTTGCCTTATTCTATGTTTTGTGATTTATCCTGTTCCTCCCACCAAACTCGTTTTGTTTTCCATGTGTTTTATTTTTTTTTTGCTCTTGCCACAGCCATACTGCCCGTATATTATTGACCACATACGATTCCACGCCAATCCGGTTTCTCTGAGTATCTCGCGTATTTGAAGTCTCATTCACTAAATTAGATGCAGGCTGAGGGTATATAAAATGAATAGTTATGAAGGTCAAAAAAAGAAAAGCAAAGCATTGCAGATGCGTCCAAACGCCGAAATCTCCATCTCCAGACACAGGATTCTTGGGTCCTCCTTTTAGAAATACACACTCCGCTTCTTCTGCACACGGTTGCGGTCACTGTCGACGGCGAGCTCGCGCTGGCCCGAGGACCGGTAGCGGCCACCACCGCCGCCACCGCCAGAGGCGTGGTTCGAGGAGGAGCTGCTGTTGTTGCGCTCGTGCCACCAGGCCTGCAGCCCGCTCAGCGCGCTCTCGGGCCGCGGGCCGGCGCTCACGGGCCGCGGCGGCAGGGCAGGCGACGGGTAGTACGGGGCACCAGCCTGGGGGTAGGCCTGGGGTGGCCGCGGCGGCGGCGGGGGGGTCTGGTAGCTGACGTGTTGTTGTTGTTGTTGCTGCTGCTGCGGCAGGGCGGCTGCCGAGGTCGGGGCGGCCGCCGACGGCAGCTCCTGCCCCTGGGTGCCGTACTTTTTGCGCAGCCGCTCCGTCTCCTTGGCCACCTCGGCGTCGCGGCGCCGCTGTTCCTTCTCCTCGGCCTCGAGCATCTTTTTGATGCGCCTCTCCTCCTCCTGGACGCGCTTGGCCCGCTCGCGCTCCTCGCGCGCCAGCATGGCCTGCAGGCGCTTGGTCTCGGCGTCGATGGCGGCGGCCGAGGGTGTGGAGGTGGAGGCGGAGGAGGCGGCGGCGGCGGAGGACGATGCGTTGTGTAGTGTAGTTGTTGTCTGCTGCTGTGCAGGCGGGGGTGCAGGCCGCGAGTTTTTCCGCTGCCGGCCGCTCAGCCCGGCAGCTGCCGTCGCCGTCGCCGTCGCCGCCGCCGCCGCCGCGGCTGCGCCCTCGACGTTGAAGGGGTCGGCCCGCGGTGTCAGGTACAGGTCGCGCACGACACTCGAGGTCAGCAGCAGCACGAGCTCGAGGCCCTTGCGGTCCTGCACGTCGACGCGGTGCAGGTTGGGCTCGTAGATGGTCACCGAGGGGTCGCGGCCGTGCTTGAAGAGGGCCACGGTGATGTCGGGCTCCTTTCGTCGGCCGCCGCCGCCGCCACCGCCGCTGCTGTTGCCGCCCGCCGACACTGCCCGGCCCACCATGTAGCACGTCATGTCCTTGTTGCCGAGGCGGCCGTCGCGCTTCCAGCGAAAGGTGGTCTTGGGCACGAGGGCGTCGGCCACGGCGGCGGCCGCCTGTGCCGCCGCAGCCGCCTCTTGCCGGTCGAGCCGGCTGGCGCTGGGCATGCGGAAGCTCTGCGTGGGCATGTCAAACTCCCACGACTCGGTCTTGTTCCAGCTGCCGGGCGTCCAGCGCACGGCGACGGCCTGGTCCGGGTTGTAGAGCTGGAGGGCAAAGGACTCGGGGACCTTGGGGATGGGAGCGGCGGCGGCGGCATCTCCTCCACCGGCAGCACCTCCGTTGGCGTCGCGCCGCTCGCGCTGCTCGCGCAGCTCGGCGGCCGACAGGCTGGGCTGCTGCCAGTCCGGGCGGACGGCGACCTCGCCGTAGACGACGTCGCTGCAGTTGTAGGGGTCGGTGAGAGCGGCGGCGTAGACGCCGCGGCACTCGGGCTTGGAGACCGGGTCGGCGAGCCGGAGGACGTACTCGGGCGCCGGGTCGGAGCCGCTGCGCGTAAAGTAGACGACGGCACTGTTGGGGTGGTCGGGCATGGGCCGGAAGAGGAAGGTGGGGAGGTTTTCGTCGAGCATGGCGGGCAGCAGGGGGGGGGAAGGGAGTTGAATTAAGGTTGGGTTTGGGAGGCGAAGATGGAAGGGAATGGGAAATACGGGAGAAGCCAAGAGAGAGTCTCGTATATAAGGGACCGAACAGAGAGAAAAGAGGCCGCTGACGTAAAAAATAAAAAAGGTGCCAAGGCGATGCCAAAAATAAAACACAAGCAAACCGAGCGAGCGAGAGAAGAAGAAGAAGGAACCAGGCGAAGAGCGAAGCGAAGCGGGCGCGAAAAAAAACGAGCCGTCAGAAACGGGCAGCGAGGCTGAGCACGAGACCGGACCCTGACTAGGCCACCGACGGTGTGGAATGTGCGAGCAGGCAGAAGCCAAAAGACCCAAAGAACGGCAAGAGCCCGAAAGCACAAGTGCACAAGAGCAGAGAAATGCGGCAGCCTGGCTGCGGCAGCTCCCAATGGCGCTGAGGCTGCCCAGCAGGAAGCCATACCCTGCAGAGCGGCCTCGCAAGGGCATGCTGCGGCGGCGGCGTATCAGCGTGCCGGCAGACTGATTACAGGGGGCTGCACCGCTGCAGCAGGGCGGGTGCAAAGCCGCGGCCGCCCATGACGTGTCGCACCATTGGCTCCGCCCCGTTCGCTCTTGACCTTGGTCAAGTCACGTGTTGTCGCCTACTTATGCCCGGCGACCATATGGTCACCATGACCTGTAGTCACCCCAACGACTCAATTCCTGCGGGGCAGTCGTAATAGAAAAACAAGACAAGTAAGATACATCCCGCTCCGCACAAAACTTGTACTGGTCTCACATGCAAGAGACGCGTATCCCCCCCCCCCCCTCCTCCTCCCTCTTCTCTCGCTGTTGCCTGCGGGTGTTGGCATCGTCGGTGTGACGGTAAAGAAGCAGCTGCTGCAGGACAACTTCGCCGATATCGCCATGTCGGGGCATACGCGTCTTCTTGGCCCCGTCTGCCAACTCCTTTACCGCTACAGATTGGCAGACACGCCCGGCACAATCGACTCCAGCACGCTCAGAAGCTCTGCAAAGAATGCCGTTTGGATCCGAGCACCCGTCTTGCTTGTGACGTGAGACGCAGGCCTGCCCAAAAGGGAGGGGGGAATGGTTAGCTGGAACTGAGACGGGACGACTGGGGTCCACTCACGTCTGCACATGGCAGTTTGTCAGATAATGCCCGCTCGTCTCCGGCCCGGCCAGCACGGCGTGCACCAGCGCGCGGCTGCCCATCTCGGTGCTGCGGGCAAAAAAGTCGGGCGGGGCGAACGACGGCATCTCGCGCACCAGCTCCGACTTGCAGTAGCTCGGGTTGGGCGCGTTGACGACGACGGCCGGCTGCTTTGTGGCCGCGCGGGCCACCAGCTCGCGCGTGGCGTAGAGGATGAACAGCTTGGAGAGGGCGTAGCGGTTGGGCATGTCGGCCATGCGGGGGTCGTTGAGGCGGTCAAAGATGGGCGTCGACGAGGCCGTTCCAGCGCGCTTGTTCAGAGCCCCGACGAGCTCCTTGACCGGGGCCATGTAGTGCAGGCCCGAGTTGGGGACGACAAACCTGGCCGGGCCGGGCGCCTCGCGCAGCTTGGGCAGCAGCAGCAGATACAGCAAGACGACAGACACGACGTTGACCGTGAGGGTGCGCTCGAGGCCGCCCTCGGCCAGGCCAAAGTTGTGAGTGAAGATGCCGGCGTTGGCCAGCACGGCGTCGAGGCGCGGCAGATCGGTGCTGGCGCGTGCGGCAAAGGCCTGGACAGAGGCATAGCTGGCCATGTCGAGCTGCCACACCTCGACCGCCGTCTCCGGACGCCCCGTCGACTGCAGCAGGTCGGCACGCGCCTTTTCGCCCTTGTCGACGCTGCGCACCGCCATGATGAGCTTGCCGACGCCGAGACGCAGCAGGTTGCGGCTGGCCTCGAGGCCGAGGCCGGTGTTGGAGCCCGTCACCACAATGGTCTGCTGCTGCAGGCCTGGCACACTTTCGGGATAGGGAAGCGTGACGAACAGGTTGGAGAGGACGGTGGATCCGAGGCCGTGGATGGTAGAGAGGACAGACATGGTGGCGATTGGCAGATGCGGCTACATCCTGGCACATCCTGGGCCTTGGTATGGCATGGCAGCTGGCGAGGCTTTCTTATAGAGGCTATGCCTGGCCGTGGATTTATTGTCTCCGCGTGCCAGCCATGGATTATTCCTCGAGATGGTGTCCTCGGCCGCTGGTGTTGGCTTATTCGTGGAGCGGAGTTATTAACTCCGCTCCGCTATGCCTGGTCCCCTCCCCCTTTCGTCGGGAACATTTCGTCTGGAACATTCAGAGGCTTCGAGTTGATAAGCAATGTAAGATGGAGAAGCGGAACCGGCCACCAAAGTCGTGCACGCCTTGTCGTCTTCGCAAGTGGGTCTGCCTGGCCTTGACCCGATGATATGACGAGTTTGGTGTCTTACCGACAGCAGACTGAAGTGCGGCCGTGGGTTGCCGTGCGACACCTGCATCAGGCGAGGCAAGCAGGCATCGTGCCAATATGCCCCCAATGCCGATCGAAGCAGTCGACGAGGCGGCGGCATAAGCGAACGCCTCAGGATCCTGGAGGACCGCATCTCGTCTCTGGCTGCACAACGGGGTGCTTCCGAGTCTGCGACGGCGGTTCCCCTCCCACTCCCACTCCCACTCCCACCGGCCGCCCCTGCCTCTGATGTCCTGGCTCTGCCCAAGGAAGGCGTCGAGTCTCGTGTGGGAAACAGCAGCATGCAGGCGAGCTTCGTAGATGTCAACCATTGGTCGTCTCTCCTAGAGGACATCAAGGAGATCCGCGAGCAGCTGACGCCTTCGGCCGTGGCCGAGGACGAGGACGAGTCCAGCACAGCCGGAACGCCAGACGAAGAGCCGCAGACGGTCCACACAGACATTGTGTTTGGACCCGCCGAGGCACTGGGCCTGCAGCAGATCCTCGAGTCTTCGCTGCCGTCACGTCCGGTCTGCGACAGTCTGGTGTCTCGCTACTTCCAGCTGCGACATCCCATTCTGCGTGGGTGATTAGATGCGCTCCTGTTCTTTGATCCCTTTGATTCGTCACTCACACTCTCTTACACCACAGCCATTGTGCACCCTGTCCAGTTTCAGCAAGAGGTAAGATGCGCTGCTGCGCAGCCCGTCCTCTGCCACGGTAGCTGACAGACCAACCATGTTAGTATGAGTCGTTTTGGGAATCACCAGCCGACACGTCGACGCTGTGGATTGCTCTTCTGTTTGCCATGCTCAGCCTGTCGGCTGCCCTGTACAACATGACGAATGCTCACGGCAGCTCAGCCATGCCATCGGCCAAAGTCTTGGCAAAGCGGACAGAGCAGTGTCTCGTGCTCGGCAAGTACGCCTCGGCAGAAGACACCCATGTCTTGACAGCGCTGCTGGTGCACCTGCAGAGCTGCTTCGTGCGTCTGAACGACCCAGACGTCAATCTGTGGCTGCTCATGGGCGTCGTCATCCGGCTGGCCATCCGCATGGGCTTCCACCGCGATCCGGCCAAGCTGCCCCGGAGGAAGCGGCTGTCGGCATGCGAGGGCGAGATGCGGCGCCGCATGTGGACCAGCATCGTGCAGGTGGACGCGCTCATGTCCTTCCAGGTGGGCCTGCCGAGCATGATCCCAGCCGAGGCCTGCGACACGGAGCTGCCGCGGAACCTCGAGTACGCCGACTTTGGCCCGGACACGGAGACGCTGCCGCCGTCACGTCCGGCCTCCGAGGGCACGCAGGTGCTCTACGCCATCGGCAAGGCCAACGTGATCGAGGAGTTCAAGCGGACCTTGAGCCACACCCGGTCGCTCGTGCCGCCGTCGTTTGACAGCACAATGGCCCTCGACGGCGAGATCCGGCAGGCCTACCGCGACGTGCCCGACGTCCTCAAGTACCGCCCCCTCAGCCGCTCCATCATGGACGTCGCCAGCGTCATCATGAACCGTGCCACCATCGAGATCCTCCACCTCAAGAGCCTTGTCGTCCTCCACCGCCAGTACATCACCGCCCGCTATCGCCGCTGTGCCCGCTACCGCCCTGCCCGTCGCGCCTGTCTCGCCGCCGCCGCCACCCTTCTCGAGCGTCAGGCTGAGCTGCACCAGGCCACGATGCCCGGCGGTCAGCTCTACGACGAGCGCTGGATGTTGTCCGTGCTCACCGCCAGCGACTTCATCCACGCCGCCATGCTCCTCTGCCTCGAGCTGACCATCCGCTGTATGCCCAATAATAGCAGAGATAACAACAGCAGTGACGACGACAACAATGACAACAACGACGACGACAACAACGGAGATTTTGACAAGCACCTCGCGGCCGTTGAGGCGGCCCACGGCATATGGATGGCGGCCAGCGCCGGCTCGATAGAGGCTCGGATCACAGCGAATGCCCTGAAAGCCACGATCGAGAGGGCGACGGCTCATCGAGACGCCATGCAGCTAGAGGTCACCCTTTGCAGGAGCCAGGCCAAGCCAGCTTCCCTGGAGCCGGCACCCATAGACGCGGACGACATGGAATATGTGACTGACTGGGTAGGCAGGAACCATCTTGAGAGACGCTTCTGTGCATGTTGGCTGACCACACACATCCAGGGTCTTCTAGACAGCCAGTTCCAGGAATATGCCGGCAAGGATCTGGACCTGGACCTGGACCTGGACTCTTGGATCCTAGACGCCGCTGGCTCAGGGTCTGCTGGGTGGTCATGACGTCATGATGTTTTTTGTCTTTGTTTTGTCTTGTTTTGCTTTCTTGTATTTTCTTAATCTGAACGACTTTATACCTCTACTGCGTCCAGCTCTTTCCGGATGGCCTGCTTGATATCGTCAGAGGCCCAGCACATGTCGACGCTGTTGCGGGCCAGCTGAAGCATGTCCTGGCGCGAGAGGCCGGCGTACGTGTAGGCCTTTTGCATGGCGCCGTCGATCCAGACGCCGTGCATGTAGGTGGGGTCGTCGCTGTTGATGCAGAACTGCACGCCGTCGTCATAGAGCTGGCGGATCTTGGGGAAGAGCACGTCGGTGGGCTGGCGGCGGTGGTAGGCGTGGGGGCAGAGGGTGAGGCCGATGTGGCGGTCCTTGAGGCCGGCGACGAGGTCGGGCCGCGAGTAGGCGTCGAGGCCGTGGTCGATGCGGTCAGCGCCGTGGCCGCCGCAGACCTCGTAGATCATCTCGTGGATGTGGGCGTGGTGGTCCTTTTGGTCGACGTCGCAGTGGCCGGTGACGCGGAGGCCGTCTCGCTTGGCCCGCTGGAAGGCCTCCTCGAACAGCAGCGGCGGGCGGTCGTACTCGTTGCTGGCGAGTCCGACGGCATGGAAGAGACCACTGCCCTCCGCCGTCGCCGCCCACGGCCGAGCCGCCTCGTAGGCGGCCAACGCCTCCTCCACGGGATCGTCGCGCACAAACGTCAGGATCCAGTTGCTGTGCACGCCGTACTGCGCCGCGCCGTCGTGCTGGGCGCGCAGGAAACCCGCGAGCACGGTCTGGGCGGTCACACCGCGCCGCGTGTGCGCCTGCAGGTCGAAAAAGGGCTCGACGTAGCGCACGTTGTGCTGCTGCGCCCGCGCCAGCATCTCCATGCCCAGCTCGTAAAAGTCGTCTTCGTGCACCAGCACCTGGCAGCCGCCAAAGTAGGCCTCGAAGAACGTCGGCCGCCCGTCCGGCACGAGCTCCGGCCGGTGGTTGTACGTCACGGCATACGAGTCCAGCAGCTCTTCAAACGTGCTGTACTTGAGCTTCACATTGTTGCGCTGGGCCAGCTTCCATCGCAGCTGCGGCGAGAGCGTGCCCTCAATGTGGATGTGCAGCTCCACCTTGGGCAGCGCGGCGATCCACGGGTCAACCTGCAGGCCGTTCATCGTGTCGAGGTCTATGTGCAGATGTGAAAAAAAAAGAGAAAGGAGAGGAAGAGAGGGGAAAAAAAGCAGAGAGCAGAGAGCTAATCGAAGAAATGTCCAAATCCAGAACAAGAAGGAGCAAGGCTGCTGCGGCGGCAAGAGCGCAGATTAGGTAAGCAATCTACTGCTGCAAGATGTCGTCACGCACAGCAACAGCTGATGCCACCCATGCAACCATCCGACGCACCGGAGACAGCCTCGTCGTCATCGTCTCCGGTGGACGCCCCCCCCGCCGTTATCTGCGTCGGTGATCCCCGACATCGCCTGTCGGCCACAGGTCCGATGGCAGTCACCCGGATAAGGGCTGGCACCTCGATTCGTGGAATGGCTTTTGCGGATGAACGTCTCTCGAGACTGCAGGGTTCGAGAGAGTAGTATTGTCGCAAGGCGAAAGTAGAAAAAAAAGGAAGAAAACAGCCCTTGTACACCATCACCTCGCAGAATAGGACTGTTCCTGGAGCAGCGGAGCTGGACGCGCCCATAAGACCATGGGCTGGATCCGGTCGCTGTCCAGAATGCTGGTGCTGGGCATCGTTTTTCTCGAGCCTTCTGGACAACATGGCTGACCCGGCTTCTGTCATTGACATCTCCTCGGCGACCCTGGGCCGCCGGATCTGCAGAAAGGTGGACATTCGCCTCATCCCGGTGCTCTTTGGAACATGTCTGTTCTTTTACATGGACAAGGGCATCCTGTCCAGCGCAGCCGTCTTCAACCTCGAAGATGATCTTGTACGTGCTGCTCCAGGATAGACGGGGTGGGGGGTGGGGAGTAGAAGGGGGGAAGCATGCGCTGACGGCTGCAGCACTTGGTCGGTCAGCAGTACAGCTGGTCGTCCAGCATCTACTACTTTGGCTACCTGTTCTGGATGGGGCCCTCGTCCTGGCTGTGTCTGCGGCTGCCCATCGCCAAGTACCTGACGCTGAACACGCTGGTCTGGGGCCTCATCGTCGGCCTCACGGCGGCCTGCACCAACTTTGGCGGGCTCGCCACCGACCGCTTCTTCCTGGGCGTGGCCGAGTCGATTGTCAACCCGGCCTTTATGTAGTGCGTCTGACCTTTGTTCTGTGCTTGTTTTCTGTGTTCTGTGTTTGTGTTTGTGTTTGTGCTCGTGTTCTGTGTTCGTTTTCTGTGTTCGTGCTGCAGCGTGCCTGTGCTAACTGCCCAGCATCACCACCAGCTGGTACTCGCGCGACCAGGCGCCCAAGCGGACGAGCCTGTGGTTCACGGGCAACTCGATCGGCGCCCTCGTGGCCGCGCTCTTTGCGTACGGCGTCGGCCACATCGACCACCCGCTGCACCCGTGGCGGTGGATGTACATTATCCTGGGCCTGCTGACCGTGCTCTGGGCGCTGTGCATCTGGATGCTGCTCCCCGACAGCATCTCCAAGGCCACCTTTCTGACCGAGGACGAGCGCCGCTGGGCCACCGACCGCGTCGTCCTCACCGGCACCGGCCAGATGGAGAACGCCCCCTGGAAGTGGGACCAGGTGCGCGAGTGCCTCGCCGACCCCAAGACCTGGTTCATCGTCGCCATCCTGCTGTGCGTGCAGCTTCCGTCGGGCGGGCTCCAGAGTTTTGCCAACCTCGTCATCAAGGGCTTCGGCTTTTCCTCGCTCGACTCCACCCTGCTGACCATCCCGTCGGAGCTCATTGCTGCCATCTCCATCGCCACCACCGGCTGGGTCGCCGGCCGTTACCGCAACCTGCACCTGCTCATGGTTGCCCTCTCCGTCGTGCCCGTGCTCGTCGGCGGCGCCATGATCTACCAGCGTGCCCACCTGGCCAAGGGCGTCCAGCTCTTTGCCTACTTTCTCATCCAGACCACCTACGCCCCGGTGCCGCTCATGATGTCCTTTATCCAGATCAACTACAAGGGCGCCACCAAGAAGATGACCATGACCGCCATATTCTACATTATCTACTGCGTCGGCAACATCGGCGGGCCCCAGCTCTTCAAGACGTCCGAGAAGCCCGTCTACGGCACCGCCTTCAAGGCCGTCATGACCTGTCCCGCCCTCGTCATCGCCCTCAGCCTCGCCTTCCGCTGTTACCTCCAGTGGGTCAATGCCAAACGCATCCGTGACGAGGGCATGACCGGCAGCGCGGCCACGTCGGGGGCCGTGGCCGGCGGCAAGGTCGTCGACGTCGGCCACAACACGGGCGAGACGGACCAGGCTCTCCGCCAAGTGGAGCTCCGGTCGGAGGACTACGAGGATGTGACGGACTGGAAGACGCTCGGCTTCCGGTACCGCTATTAGGCGGGATCTTGTATATCGTTGTGCTCGCGTCCATGCTAGAAAAGAATAGGCAATAGACAATAATATAAGCAATGAGAACACTCTCACGGCATGCATGCAGCCTTATATGATTAGTCATCCTGCATATGCGGCTGGGAGATCTAACCGCCCAGCCTGTCTCAGCCTTTCTTTTTTTTTTTCCTTGTGCGATCCAGCCAACTGCAAGCATGGAGGAGGACGCCATCCGCTATCCTCGTGGCTTTGGTCCGGGCGATGTTGTGGGCTGGGGGACCACCAGCTTCGTGGTCCACGACCCGTCCTCGGACACGGTGATCAAAGCGGCCATTGACGACGTGGCCGAGCCTCTGCTGGTGCGCGAGAGGCAGGTCTACGAGCGCTTTGCCGAGCGCGGCGGCCACCGGGGCATCCTGGCCTACCACGGCACCTTTGACGGCGGCATCCGCCTGCAGTTTGCGGCCCACGGCCACCTGCGAGCGTACAGCCAGAAGCAGCAGCAGCAGCAGAAGAAACAAAAGAACCAAAAGAACCACCGGCGCTGGATCGTCGAGATTGCCGAGGCCGTCTGCTTTGCGCACCGCGCGGGCGTCATCCACGGCGACCTGACGCTGGCCAACGTCTTTGTGGACGCGCACGAGCACGTCCGCCTGGGCGACTTTGGCGGGTCGTCGCTGGACGGCCAGCCCCTCCTCGTGGCCGCCGCCTCCCGGGGCTATGCCTGGCCTGGTGGTGACGATGGCAGCAGCGGTGACGGCGACTATGCCAGCTCCGGCGGCGACAGCAGCGACGGCAGCATCAACCACCCGACCGCACAGGCCGACCTCTTCGCCCTGGGCTCGCTCATGTACGAGCTCGTGGCCGAGCACGCCCCCTACCACGACAAGCCCGCCGACGAGATCGAGCAGCTCTACCGGGCGGGCCAGTTCCCCGACACGCAGTCGCTGGGGGCCCTCGGCGTCGTGATGCAAAAGTGCTGGCAGGGCCAGTATGCCGACGGCGAGGCTGTGCTGTGGGACCTGTCTGGTAAGTTACCCTCCCTCGGAAGACAAGAAGACAAGAAGACAAGCACACAGAAATGCGCCGCTGACCGCAACCAGAGCCGACGCCCTTTGTTCTTCCCGTACTTTTCATAGTCGCCGCCTCTGTTGTCGCTCTTTCGTGTGTTCTGCTTTGAGAGAGGGACACTCTTTTAGACACCTTTCTTGTGTGAATACTCGTTTCATGACAGACTCTATAAATTGCATATCTATATACAAAGATAAAAAAAGGACAGACAAAAGTGTGTGTCCATGCGAAACGACAAAACGCCGCGAGCCAAGAAGGGTATATATAAAAAAAAAGACGCCCTTCTTGGCCATGACATGATGCTCATGCAGGGGAGAGGAAAAAAAGAAAGAGATGACGACGACGGCAAACAAACTGGCAGACGACGCTCGCCCATGTCACCATCCTCCCCCTCCCCCCTGAAAAAAAATTGAAATTTTTGAAAAAAAAAAACGAAGAAAAAATGAAAATCTACCCTGCTCATGCCGGCCCTCCGCTGTTGCCCCGCCCGTTGCCGCCGTCCAGCAGCAGTTTCGGCTTGATGTAGTCCTCGTCGAGCTGCCGCAGCAGCGCCGTCGGGTCCTCTGTGTTCCAGAGTTGGCGGATGGCTGCCGTCGCCGACATGCCGGCCACGCTGTTGGCGCCGTTGGCGCCGGCGCCGCTCGCCGATACGGGCGTCGAGGTCCCGGCCTCCACGTCGTAGTTCTCGGCCCGTTGCGGCACCGGCTGTGACGGCTGCGGATTCTGATTCTGCTGCGTCGGCGGCAGCGGGCTCGACCGCCTCCACTGTGCCGGCGGCGGCAGATCCGACGTGTCAATGTCGCTCTCCACCTCCGAGTCCGTGGCGCTGGCCACCTGGCCCAGCAGCTCCGCGTGCTCCACCGTATCCATCGACCGCACCGAGTTCTTGCGGCTCAGGCTCGACGGCCGCCCCACCGCGCTGCTGCCCACTGGGCGGGGGTGCGGCGAGTGCACGCCCGACGTCCAGCTGCGCCGGTCGCCGTCCCGCTCCAGGCTGGCGCTCGAATGGTAGCCGTTGCGCTTGCTGTGGCCGTTGGACTCGCTGTGGCTGCTCCCCAGACGGCCCAGCTGCACAGACGAGCCGGACGCGCTGCCGCCCTGGCGCGGCGGGTTGTAGCCGAAGCCGCTGCCGGACCGCTTCGCATAAGAGCCGCCGCCGATGGCTTCAATGTCAAACTCGTCGTCCGAGTCGATCTCGTCCACCACGCCCGTGCGGATGCCGAGAATCTCCAGCATGCGCGCCGTCGTGCCGCCAAAGATGATCACCGTCAGCACCACCACCACCAGCACCGTCGCCTTGAGCGCGTAAGTGTCCTTGCCCTTTAGCAGCGCCGCCAGGGCCACGCCCACCGCACCGCGCAGCCCCGCCCAGAAGAGCATGGCCTGGTAGTTATACGGCAGCTCGTCGGCCGAGTTCTGCACGCCGCGGCGGCGCTCGCGGTAGTGGATGAACCAGTTGATGGCCTTGGACAGCGGGAACACGGCCACCCAACGCGCTGCGCACACGGCCATGACGGTGACGATGATCAGCAGCGGCTGGTACTGCAGGTCCTTCTCGGTGAACAGCGAGAGGCCGAGGTAGATGAAGATGAAATTCTCCGACAGCTGCGCGAGCACCTGGAAGATGTACTTGGTCGAGAGCTGCGTGCGGCGGGACATGTTGAAGTAGGCGTAGTGCTTGAGCGTGATGCCGCAGAACAGAAGAGACACGATGCCTGAGAAGTTAGACAAGGTGAGCAGACGGGAGAGGGAGAGAGGGGGGGGGGACACTGACCAGACATCTCCACGGCCTGCGAGAAGAAGTAGGTGGCATAGGCAATGAGCACGATCAGACAGCTCTCGATCTTGGAGTACCGCCGCACATAGGTGTACTTGAGGCAGAGCGCCGCCACGATGCCGACCAGGGCACCGATCAACAGGCTGCCGAAAAAGTCCTTGAGGAAGATGGCGATGCCCTTGAACAGGCTGACCGCGCCCGACGACGTGGCCGCACCGCTCTTGGACTTTTGCGCCGACTCAAAGATGACAATGGCAATGGCGTCGTTGAGGATCGACTCGCCAAAGATGATCGTGTACAGCTTCGGGTCGACCTTGTACGAGTTGAAGATGGCCAGAATGGTCACCGGGTCGGTGGCCGACAGCGTGGCGCCGACCGAGATGGCGTCGATCCAGTTCATGCTCAGCCCTTCGAGCGGAATCCGCGTGTACAGCCAGAGGATGACGCCAATGACAATGGCCGACAGGAACGTGCCGGCAAAGGCAAACGTCAGGATCGTGCCGATGTTGCGGAAGAAGTTGCCTTGGTGCAGCTCGTAGCCCGACGACAGGATGATGGGAGGGAGGAGCAGGTTGAAGAAGATCTGGTAGTCGAAGCTGACGAGGTCGCGGATGCTGTCGCCGGCCGTCACCCGGAGGACCAGCCCGACCGTCATCCCGGCGAAGATAGAGATGACCGTCTCGTGCACCGCCGTGATCTTCTTCTGCTGCAGCGTGTAGCTGGTGAAAAAGGCCACAATAAGCAGCATGATCAGAATGAAGATGGCCCATGATGCGTAGATTTCCTTCTTCGAAGAGTCGCCACCTGTCCACGTCGCTAGTTAGTTTATCTGTGGCCAGCCCACCTCCCCTGTCCTGTCTATGCGCACCTTCACTGTCGGTCTCATCGTCGGCCACTCGTCCTGGCAAAAAGGTCAGCATGGATCGCGGGCGGCAGCTAGCCGGGGGACCACAGCCCAGAACGGCATTACGTACTAACGAGCTCCACGACGGAGCTGGTCACTTCTGACAACATGGCGTCGGCTGTGCTGCGGGTAATCGTGTTCTTCGTTTGTCAATTCCGGTTCCGTCCAGGAAGCGCCAGGCAGCTCCAGACAGGTTGAGGGCACCGCTCTGCTGCGAGAGGGGGAGATAGAGGGGGGAAGAGCGGTTGTCGGCTATGTCGAAGAGAGGCCGCGACGCAATCAGCGACTGTTGCAGCGGCTCAAGGAGCAGCGACAGCGCGTGTGACGAGACACCATGAACCAGCAGCGACCGAAGGGGGACACCGCGTATGTGATTTGGCTGGTGAGGAAGATGGCTCGTGGGAAGAGACGACGCGGTTCGAGGTCGAGTTTCGCGGTGGATTAAGCCAGGTGGAAATTCGGGGTGGATGCCGTTGATCAATCAGGCTCGGCCATTAAAAGGAATGTGCCTGCGGAAAACATGACGCATTCAGTGGTCTATAGCGCCAGATGGGGTTAGACAGCTTACGAGGTGGGTGGCCGCAATAGGAAGTCGTGCTGAGATAAGTCAGCTTCGACAGGCTGTTCAGTTTCAAGGGCGGTTGAAACAACACACTGTGTACAGCAGAGCGGAGCTGAAACGTTTCTCATATAAAGCACAGTGCGGGGGTGTTTGTGCACGGACACGCGACCTCCCTTGACAGAAATATACTACAAATACGGATGCATCGCTCAGAAGCTCACGCTCGCCTCAAATTTTCCCTCGCGCAAACTCGGCCACGCAACGCTCAAGGGACGTCCAACGCGACAAGGCGACACGCACGGCACGCACACCATCCCCCCTTGCTTTGCCAGACGACCATGAGAGAAAAGATCGACCACATCGACGCGCCGGGCGTCCGCGCCGAGGGCGCGGTGCTGCACACGATGCGCCGCGAGGTCGCAAACCTGCTGCGGCGGCAGCAAATGAACTTCCCAGGGGCGCAGCCGGTGAGCTTCACACGCAAACACATTGAGGAGCTGCGGAAGCAGGAGTGAGTTTTTTTTCTTTTTTTCCCCTCTTTTTTTCCTCTCCTTGTTCTTTGCTGCTTCGAACGACACTGACCAGCGGAAGCTACTACGTCTGCGAAAAAACCGACGGCATCCGCTACCTCCTCTACCTGACCGAAGACGAAGAGGGCAACGAGGTTCAGTACCTGATCGACCGCAAGAACGACTTTTGGTTCCTGCCGCCCGGCTTGCTGCACCTGCCGCGCCCCGAAGATGAGACCGGGTTCCACCTCAAGACGCTCGTCGACGGCGAGCTGGTCATGGAGGAGCTGTCCAGCGGCGGGTCGGAGCCCGTCTACCTCGTCTTCGACTGCCTCTTTCTCGACGGCAAGGACATGACGGAGCGCACGCTCGACAAGCGCCTGGGCTACTTCAAGGAGGCCGTCTACAAGCCGTACGACGCCCTCTTTAAAAAATACCCCGAAGAAAAGGCCTTCCAGGCCTTCACCGTCGAGATGAAGAACATGCAGTACAGCTACGGCATCGAGATGATGTTCCGCACTGTCATCCCCAGCCTGCGCCACGGCAACGACGGCCTCATCTTTACGCGCTGCAACACCCACTACCAGTCCGGCACCGACCCGCACATCCTCAAGTGGAAGCCCGTCGAGGAGAACACCATCGACTTTCGCGTCCAGCTGCGCTTCCCGCCGCTCGATGATGCCGACGACGTCAGCGACAGTGACAGTGAAATCGGCGGCGGCGACGTGCCTGCCCTCGACTTTGACGCCGTGCCCGCCGCCGACCTCTTTGCCTACTACGGCGACAGCAGCGGCGAGCCCTACCGCTTCTTTGCGCCTCTCTTCTTGACAGAAAGCGAGTGGGACGCCCTCCGGGCCACCGGCGACCCCATCGCCAACCGCGTCGTCGAGTGTGCCCTCGACGACGAGCAGCGCTGGCGCCTCCACCGCTTCCGCGACGACAAGCCCGAGGCTAACCACATCAGTGTCGTCAACAGCGTCCTCGAGAGCATCCGCGATAGTGTCTCCGACCAGGAGCTCAAGGACGCCGCCAAGGGCTTCAAGGAGGGCTGGCGCGCCCGCCGGGCCGCGAACGACCAGCGGCGGTGAACGGCACGAGGGAGGCCGTTCACAGAGTGACAAGATGCGGAGTATTACGAAGGCGTTTTGTGTGTTGGCATGCACATGGGTATGGGTCGTGTCTGCTGGCGGCAGCGGCGTTGGCATATGGCTTTGGAAAAATCGGCACACGCAGGGATCTGGGGGTTTGCCTTTCGATGACGGAGTTTTATGGATATTGTATGCGTCTACGGGAATCAAGGATGGGATCGTTAACGGCCGTGTTCAAATATGTTTGAAATTGCCTAACCGACAGATTTCTTTGCTTCCAAATCACCCTTCCTAGACTACTACCTGACAATGGGGTAATATTATAGTTTTCTCCTGAACGTCCTTCCTTTCCATTTCCCACGGTCTTGCCCGAGCGAGGGGTAGTTCTTCATTCTGCAGATATGCGTCTAAAAGTTGGCCATAACAGCGATGACTGCCGCAATCAGCATGACGATGCTGTAGCCAGCAGTTTTGCGGGCCTCGGAAACCGTAACCGAGGTGCCAATCGGGTCGCTGCGGCTGGTCGTAGTGCCATGGGCCGTGATCAGAGCACCGGTGCTGCCAACGGTGGCCGAAGCCGCAGTGCCAGGCGGTACAGTCACGGTCAAATTGATAGTGGAGATGGGAATGCTGCTGTAGCTGCCCAAGTCGTACGAAGACGTGCTGTTAGGGTAGTGTGTAGCCACAGAGGTGTGCTCGGCACCAGACATGGCGTCGGCCGTGGCGGTCGACATGCCACTGTCACTGAATGCACTCACAGTCTCCGTGGCAGTATGCAAGATGACGGATGTGGCCGTCAGTGTCTCAGTCAGGGGCGTCACTAGACCGCCAGAGGTGACATAGATGGTGGACGTGGTGAGGCGCGTCGTGCGGCCAGTCGACCGAGAGCTCGAAGATATGCAGGAACCATCATGAACGGTCACCGTAACGGTTTGCACCGCCGGCGTGGCGCATTCAGAGGTAGTGGTTGATGTGGTCGCAGTAACGGTTGGCGTGGTCTTGATGGTGATTGTGGTACCCTTAGTGAGAGTGGTTGTGGTGTAAGTGTACGACAGATTACCCGTCTCCACAGCGCGGTGAACAAGCGGGATGGCAGGCATAGCAGTCGCGGCATTGCTCTCGTCGACGAGGCTGTTGTACTTGGACAGAAGATTGTCGTACTCCTGGTAATCTGGCTGCTGTTAGCTGAGCATTGCGCGTATTGGACTGGAATTTGCATACTGCAAAAGACCTGGAAGAGGAGAATAATGCAAGCGGCTGACAGCATCATAAATGTGACGCTGTTCCCAATGAATGGGGTGAAGCGACGAGCAGTGCAGCGACGACTCTCGCCATGATCATTGCCGACGGAGACAGGGAAGCCCGCCATCTCATTCTTGGCCTTGGCTTGGTCCATTGTGCCAATAAAAGAGGAGATTTTCTGTTCCCGAGATATGCGTCAGTTTTAGTGAGAGTGTGTGCGGTGTAAGGGGGGCAGGGCAAACGACAAGACAGCGTAGATTAACGAGGGCAAAAGTAAAAAAGAACGTGTATAAAGAGCGACGTGGCAAGGGAACGAAGATTGGGGATGTGAAGAAAAGAGAGCAAATGTGAAAAGAAATCGGTGGGAATTTATAGGGTCTTGAGCAAACAAGGCAGGAGGCAGATGGATGTGGATAGAAGGTTACACACGGATGAATATGGCCGAGGGAACATCTGAGAAAAAAAAAACTCTGAAATATCAAAATTGGAAGGAACTGAAATCACGCCTTCCGAAGCGAGTTCCACCAAGTTTCAACAGGAGAGTAATACCGGAAAACGATACTGTGAAGGGGCAGGGGAAGATTTCAGGATGGAGCTTGGTGACGCAGTACGCGGGACACGGCAGCGGTGCTCCGTGTATGGTACGCAGTGCATTGAGCCGTGGAACGAGGGATGGCATGGATATGATTGACGAGGATTTGATGAGGATTTGACGAAGATGAAGGGCAGAAATAGCACAAGAACTTCCTACCTGGACGAAAGGTGATTAAGATTAGAAGGGAGGAAGGGTAAATGAGGGTATTGCAAACAAGAAGTCAGAAAATGGGCGTGGTGCAATGGTGATCTTGCAAGTGAAGCTTCAGAAAACGAATGTGGTGAACGAGAGGAGTGGAAATAAGAAGAGGAGGGAGAAAAGGGCAAGACGAGAGAAATAAATACCCAAAGGCGGAAAGGCAGACAAGCAAACGCGCCGAGGAGCCATTCTCGGTGAAATTCAAGCACAGAGAAGAGCCGAGCCGGCAGTTTCAACGCGTCGATGCCGCGGAGAGACAAACAAGAGCTCTGCGTGTGTATGCCAGTTGTGGGCAGAAGCATGGCCAGATCGACTTGGACGAAAAAAAAATGAAACCATGCAACTGTAGAAGAAAAGACTAAAACTAACCTGTAGTATGTTCTGCAGCTCCTGTAGTATGTTCTGCAGCTCTTGCACTAGGAGGCACAGCAATATTATATTGCAGAGTACCATTGCCTCGTAATTTATCGCCGTAAAAATCCACCCGGAGACAGTCCAACACCACCACTGCCAGGAGAATTGGCCCGGGAAGCCCAGATCAGGGGACTGGAGGCTTTTTGCTTCCAGGTGGTCGCTGACATCAAAGGCGAACTGGGCGGCGACAGAGGAAGCGACAGCCCCAACGAGGGCGGTGAGGGCGGTGAGGGCTCCCACAAGCAGATGCATTGGAGCGGGAATGATCGTGATGATGGTCGTGGTTGGGAGAAAGATGGAGTAGAGGCACAGAAAAGACAGAAGAAAGAAGAAAATGGCATGAAACAGTTATTTCCTAAAGGAGTAATTCTATCCTGGATCGTTCCTTCCTTTATAATGAATTTTGTCTCTAGTGAAGAAAAAAGCGACTGAAAGTTGGACATCATGCGGGTGGCAATGGAAACAACCTCGGACGAGGACTGAAGTTGTCTTCTATGCACGAATTGTTGCCCATAATGATGTGACCTAGGGAAAGGTTCTGGCTATTACATCTCTGATCTTCCCGAGACAATCTGTATGATTTATGCTGCACTGTAGCGTGACGTTCTCCTGTGTGAAGCCGATCGTGTCTTTGGCCATTCACAGATGAGTGGCCAGAACGGAAGGACGTCTTGCAAAAACAGTCATGTCCTGACTACGCATAGAACGTGACATGCACAGGCCAGACAAGGGAGACGTTCACTAATAAAGAGAGGGAGACGCAGGAATTCGGTCAGTTGGGGCATCGTTTTGATTTTTTTTTTCTGTACTTCTGTAGACCTGCCACTGTCGTTTCACGTGACTGGAGGTTGATCTGTGATGTTCGCTCTACCGTTTTCTCTTTCTGGCAAGAAGCTCCTGGGTACGATGCGGTGTGCGACGGGTAGGGAAAAGTAGCGATACATGGAAATCGCGTCATATTGCTTGTTTGACGCGGTAATTTGGGAGGATTTGTGTACTAGTACATGCACTTAACGCGATTCCGGCAGGACGTCACGCGCTCGGTGGGCGGAAAAGGTGGTGAGGGCGAACTCGCACCGTTTTGCGACGGATAAGAGCAAAGTGAGCTGTGGTGGTGTTGCGCTATCGTGTGGCGGCCAGCCAGCCAAACAACGCGTTGTGGGGAAATTGGCTGGGCTGGGCGGTGCCGACCCTGCGACCCTGTTGCTCCTACCTCTTAATAGCAGCCGTCCTGTCGCGCGAAAAATAGGGACACAATTCTTCCGTCGCGTAACCATTTTCCCCTCTTCCCTTGTACACAACTGTCTTGTTTGCGAACGCTCGGCCGTGTTTTCGCTGGTGATTGGCTTTTGCCTCGAGCTTCTCTTGCCCTTTTATTTTTTCGCCAGCGCACACTGCATCCCATTTTCTCATTTCTCCATTCATTCCGCCAGCGCGTCGTCGATTTTGCGCCGCTCAAGAAGCCACAGGAAAGCTACGAGAAATTGCACGAAACGACAGAGTCGAAAAAAAAGTATTCGCGATCGCCAGTCTGCGACACGAGCGTCTTTGGGGTTCGCCTCTGGTCCACGACATCATCGCATCCGCACGCATCCGAAGCATCGCCAGACGATAACAAAACAATTACCACGACGAGCAAGCTGCCATGGCGCCCGCTCGCCGTGCGTCGGCCAAGAAGAACGGGGCGTCGGCCAAGGCGGCTGCGGCGGCAGCAGCAGCGACAGCTGCCGAAGCTGAGGAGCCACGGAAGGGGGGTTCTTCAGGCCGGAGCCAAAGACAACGACAAGCAAAAGGCCGCAGCCGCGGTCGCGCTGCCGAGCCAGAGCCAGAAGAAACGGACGACGGCCAGGAGGAGGTGGACGAGCCAGAGGAGGCAGAAGCAGATGAAGCAGAAGATGCAGCAGAAGAAGGAGCAGCATCAGCACCACAACACGAGGCCCCCCTCAAACGGTTGCGCTTCAACGAGACACTGTCGTGGCGTCCCGGGCGGCCGATCTCGACGGAGGAGCTCATCCGACGGCTGGACAAGCTGAGCCGCGAGCTGTCGGACCTCGACCAGGAAACGTTTGACAGCGATTCGCTGACCAAGGTGGCCAAGGAGCTGGCCAACCACAACCTGCTGAACCACAAGGACAAGGGCGTCAAGGCATATGCGGCGGCGTGTCTGGTGGACATTCTGTGCCTCTGTGCGCCGAACGCGCCGTTCACGCAGACCCAATTGAAGGTAGGGTGGATGGCCAATGATGAGGTGAAATTTTATGCACTTGCTGACTCTTCGTCCAGGACGTCTTCGGCCTCTTTATCAACGCGATCCTGCCGGCGCTGCAGGACCCGTCGAACACGTATGACGCGCAGCACAAGTACGTGCTCCACTCGCTGTCGGAGGTGCGCAGCATCGTGCTGCTCAACGACCTGGACAACAGCGACGCGCTGCAGCTGCAGCTGTACTCGTCGCTCTTTGATGCGGTGTCGGCGCCGAAGAACGTGGCGGGCGGGCGGCTGCCGACGGACGTGGAACACGACATCAGCGACATTCTGATCTGCCTGATCGAGGAGGGGGCCAACGTGCCGCCCAAGGTGGTGGACGTGATCATGGCGCAGTTTCTGCGGGCGGCGGCACCGGGGGCGCTGCGCGACAAGGGCGTGCCGGACAAGGAGGAGCTCGACCGATACCAGTCGACGCTGCTGCTGAAGGAGGAGCCGCCGGCGTACCAGATGGCCAAGCTGATCTGCCAGACGTGCGCGGACAAGATGACGCGGTCGGTGGCACAGTATTTCAGCGACGTGATCATTGACTTTTCGGGGATGGGGGGAGGGGGAGGTAGTGGTGGAGGTAACGGAAGCGGCAATGGTGGCGGCAGCGGCAGCGGGTCTGGCCGCCAGAACGGCCACAAGGATGGCAAAGACGGCCAGGACTCGGACGACGAGGGCGACGACGACGAGGCCCTGCTGAACGGGCCGTCGGACGCGGACCTGCGGGAGATGCGCAAGGCCCACCTGCTGCTGCGGGAGCTGTGGCGGGCGGCGCCGCAGGTGCTGAGCAACGTGGTGCCGCAGCTGGAGGCGGAGCTGTCGGCGGACAACATCTACCTGCGCAAGCTGGCGTCGGAGACGCTCGGCGACATGATTGCGGGGATCGGGGCGGCGGGCCCGCCGCCGCTGCCGGCGCTCGACCCGGCAGCCTACCCGCCGCCGTCGCTGGCGGACGACGCGGCGTGGCGGACGGCAGCGGGCAGCGTGCTGACGACGCCGACGTCGCCGCACTCGTTTGCGCAGACGCACCCGCACGTGTACCAGAGCTTCATCAACCGCAAGAACGACAAGTCGGCGCTGATCCGCACGGCGTGGGTGACGGCGGCGGGCTACATCCTGTCGACGTCGGCAGGCGGCATCGGGCTCAGCCGCGAGGCGGAGACGGTGCTGGTGGGCGGGCTGGGCGACAAGCTCAACGACAGCGACGAAAAGGTGCGGCTGGCGGCGGTCAAGGCGATTGAGAGCTTCGGGTTCCGCGACGTGATGACCAAGCTGGCGCCCAGCGGCGGCGTGTCCAAGGACGGGTCGGTGCTGGCGAACCTGGCGGACCGCTGCCGCGACCGCAAGGCGAGCGTGCGGGTGGAGGCCATGGCGCTGCTGGGCAAGCTGTGGGCGGCGGCGACGGGCGAGCTGGCCGAGGGCGACGAGGCGGTGACGGCGGCGCTGGCGGCGGTGCCGTCGCGCATCTTCAACGCCATCTACGCCAACGACCTGGAGCTGAACCTGCTGGTGGACCGCATCGCGTACGAGTACCTGGTGCCGCTGTCGTACCCGGCAGTCAAGAAGGCGCACAAGGCGAACGGCGGCGGGCGGCAGCATCAGCACCAACACCAGCACCAGCACCGGGCGGCCAGCGGCGTCGACGCAGACGCCCTCCGGGCCAAGCGCATCCTGCTGCTGGTGCGGTCGCTGGACGCGGGGGCCAAGCGGGCGTTCTTTGCGCTGCAGAGCCGGCAGCCGCAGTTCTCGAGCATCGTGGGCGGCTTCCTCAAGCAGTGCGAGGCCTACAACGGCGGCGTGGGCGAGGAGGGCCGCAAGGCGGCGGGCGGGCTGGAAAAGAGCCTGCAGTACCTGTCGCAGTTCTTCCCCGACGCGCCCAAGGTGCGGGCGGACCTGCAGCGGTTCGCCAAGCTCAACGACCGGCGCAGCTACCAGCTGGTGCGCTTTGTGATCGGGTCCGAGTACGACTTTACGACCATGTACCGGGCGATGAAGGAGCTGGTCAAGAAGCTGCAGGCCAGCAGCGCCAGCGCGGTGCTGGACACGCTGCTGCCGCTGCTGTACCGGTCGGGCTGCATCATGTTCAACCGCAGCCACCTGACGACGATCATGGAGCACGCCAAGGCGGGCCACGACGACATGGCGGCCACGGCCAACGAGATGCTCAAGGAGGTGTCGCAGCGCAACCCGGGCCTGTTCAAGACGACCATTGGCGAGCTGTGCAAGGAGCTCATGGCGCAGGCGCCGACGGCGACGCGCGACAACGACCCCATTGTCATCGACTCGCTCAAGGCCTGCTCGTCGTACGCGGCCAAGTACCCGGAGGAGGTGCCGCGCGACCGCGCCTTTGTGCAGGCGTGCATCCGCTTTGCGCTGTACGGCCGGCCGGAAAAGGCGGCCAAGTACGCGGTCAACATTCTGCTGGCGACCAAGGACGAGAAGAGCCTGGCGAGCGCAAAGGAGCTGGCGCAGAAGGTGGTGCCGGTGCCGGGGACTGAGGACGGGAAGGAGAAGGGGGAGGAGGGTGAGAAAGCCTGGGGCCTGGACGCGCCCCGGTTCTTGAACAAGCTCGTAGCCGCCGGCCAGCTCGCCCGCCGCGCGCCCGCCGTCGTGGTCGACGCTGAGGACGAGCTGCGGAAGCGGGTTATGGACATCCTCCGCAACGTGCGCACGGCGGCAGCGGCGGACGCGAGCGACCCCGGCTGGGCCGACGACGCCGACCTGGACGACGAGGGCCGCGCCAAGGTGCAGTGCCTCCGGTTCCTGGTGCAGCAGCTGCTGGGCACCGAGGACGTCGACGCGGCCAAAAAGGACGCGCGCAACATGCTGCGGTTCATGGTCAAGTTTGTGGCCCGCAGCGGCGAGGCGTCCAAGACCAAGACGACGCCGCCGCACCACCGCGCCCGGCTGCGGCTGGCGGCCGCCCTGGCCATTCTCAAGATCTGCGCCCAGCGCCAGTTCGACGAGCTGCTGTCGCCGGCCGACTTCAACACGCTGGCGCTGGTGACGCAGGACCAGCAGCCCGAGGTGCGGCGCGGCTTCGTCGAGAAGCTGCAAAAGTACCTGGTGCTGGGCCGGCTGCGGCCGCGCTTCTACACCATTGTGTTCCTGGCCGCCTTTGAGCCGAGCACCGCCTTCCGCAGCCAGATCGAGACCTGGATCCGCTCGCGCACGCGCTACTTCCAGCAGCAGGCGCGCCAGACGGTGCTCGAGGGCATCATTGCGCGGCTCATTTCGCTGCTGGCGCACCACCCGGATTTCGACGCGGCTGGTCCAGGCGGCGACGGCGACGGCGACAACGACAACGACGGCGACGACCTGCTCGACTCGGCCCGCTACATTGTCTTTTATCTGTCCAACGTGGCCACCGAGTCGACCCTGGGCCTCATCAACAAGTACGCCGAGCGCGTCAAGCAGACGCTCGACGGCATCGACCCGGACAAGAGCGAGCGGCTCTACGTGCTGTCCGACCTCGCCCAGGCCACCATCCGCCGCTTCCAGCAGCGCAAGGGCTGGGCCCTCGAGCCCTATGCCGACAAGGTCGGCGTGCCCCAGGGGCTCTACTCGCCGCTGCCGTCGCACGACGTCGCCCTCGAGATTGCCCGCAAGCAGTACATCCCAGACGGGCTGGAGGAACGCATCGACGACCTGCTCAAGGTGGCCGAGCGGAAAAAGGTAAGCCTGCTTGTAACCTGGCTGGGACTTGCGAGTCTCCTCACGCTAACTCGCCCAGAAACGCAAATCCACCGACGACTACCACCTGCAGCACGACCACGCCGCCAAGCGCGCCAAGACGGCGCGGCCGGCGCGGCCGGCCCAGCCGCGCACGTCGACGGCCTCGGCAGCTCCCCGGAAATCCAAGCCCAAGGCCAAAAAGGTGGCCAAGCCGTCAGCCGTGTCGGCCCGCATCCCGGATGCCGAACGGCGTCGTAGCGGACGCTCGGCCCGGGCACAGCACTCGTACATTGAGCGGGACTCGGATGAAGACGACGAGGAGATGCTCGAGGGCGTGGCCGAGTGGGAGTATCTGAGCGACAGCGATGAGGGCGGCGGTGGCGGCCGAAGCCGTCCGAAGCGACCGGAGCCGTCTGGCGTCTGGGGACGGTCTCTGCGGCAGGACAGTGAGGAGGAGGAGGAGGAGGACGACGACGACGACGATGACGACGAGAAGGAGGGAGACAAGGGAGACGAGGACGAGGCCATGGAGGGGGCCGATGACGACGACGCCGGTGACGAGCAAGAGGGAGACGCCGCCAACGACGAGAACGACGACTCCCCGCCGCCCAAGGCCAATGGCGGCCGCCGGACTGCCGCCGCTGCCGCTGCCGCCCAGAAGCGTGCCGGCGCAAAGACCAAGCTGCCGTCGCGGGCGCGCTCGAGCCGCGGCGCCGCAGGCAAACGCGGCAAGGACGCGTCGGCCATGGACGAGACGGAGGATTGAACGGGGACGGAGTGGAGAGGACTGAACGGAGGATGAAGGTGAAAAAAAATGCGGGCTCAAGTCAAGGACCAAGGACAGTGTGGAACGTCCAGCTGTATACCTACGTGGAGGAAGACGGCGTTGGCCGTGTTTTTTTATTCCTTCCTTTTTTGGTTCTTTTTTTTCCTTTTGCCCGTCTTCTGTCGAGGATTTTTTTTAATTTCCTTTTTTTTCGTTTTTCCTTTTGCCAAAAGGGTTTTTTCTGTTCTTCCGACGGGCGGCACATTTTTTTTTTCACGTTTACGAAGGGGGTATTTACCAAAGGGGGCCAAGGCCGAGAGAAAACGAGGCAGAGGGGCCAGGGCGGAGGACCAGACAGGCTGCTTGGCTAACAAAGGAAATCAAGTTTAATTTGTTCACGGCTGGGGATGTGGGTGTAAGTGCAATAGACCAGGCTGACCTCACCGCCTTGGTGATGGGTTTATTCTGCCGCCTGTTACTTGAGCTTCCCCGCCGGCAGAATTCTTCTACTGTAGCATTGCGCTTTTTGTCTCCCCGCAACCTGCGCCCGCCATGCCTCCCAAACCGGCCCACCTGGCACCGTCGGAGCTGGGGACCAAAGAGTAGTGCGTGCGAGACGACTGCCTTTTGTCTGTTGCTGTGTGCCGGGGAAATGGCTACTAACATTCCACAGCTGGGACAACCTCTACAAGACTGAGCTCGCCAACCATGCCAGCAACCCCGAGGACACGGGCACCGTCTGGTTCGACGATGCCGACGCCGAGGCCAAGATGGCGCGCTATCTCGTAGGCGATGATGACGAGGAGGACGACGGCGACGGCCAGGGCATCCCCGACAACGACGCCCACACCATCCTCGACCTCGGCTGCGGCAACGCCTCTCTGCTGCGGGCCGTCCGCGACGCCCGCGCGGAGCGGGGGGTCGCCAGGTCGCCAGACGACCGTCTCCTCGGCGTCGACTACAGCCCGGACAGCATCGCGCTGGCGCGGTCGATCAGCGAGGCAGAGGGAGAGACAGCGGAGCCAGAGGAATCCATTGAGCTCGCCCTCTGGGACGTCCTGCACGGCGATCCGTCCGAGTTGGGCCCGGCCGGCCGCCCGACGACGGCCGGCTGGGACGTTGTGCTGGACAAGGGCACCTTTGACGCCATCAGCCTCGGCCATGCAGCTGCTGCCGACAACACCCAAGACAACACCGTCGAGGACCTCTACCGCCGCCAGGTGCTGCGGCTGCTGCGGCCCGGCGGCCGCCTGCTCATCACGAGCTGCAACTGGACCGAGGCGGAGCTGACGGCATGGCTGGGCGCCCGGGAGGACGACGACGGCAACAACAACAACGACAACAGCCATCATGCACCTTATCTCGAGGCCGTCGGCCGCGTGGCCTACCCCAGCTTCCGCTTCGGCGGCGCGCAGGGCCAGGCCGTGTGCACCGTGTGTTTTGCCAAGATGGTACCGCCGTGAAATTAAAAAAAAAAAAGAAAAAGAAAAGAAAAAAGAAAAACCCCAAAATGCTGTGGTTCCTATTGTACTATCGAGAGCTTCCTGCGTATGTCCTGTGCTGCATAACATGATGAGATGCCCGACCCCCCGGAGAGGAAAGAAAAAAAATAAGACGAATAGTCCCAATTTGCTTGTGTGGTCATGCCTCCCAATATTTACTCCCCCCAATTTGCCGTCCATCACTCCGGGTCCGGAAACTCCTCCTCTGGCTCTGCCTTGGCCTTGGCCTTGTCCTTGGTGTCTGCCGCCGTCGCCGCCGCCGTCGCCGCCGCCTCCTCCTCGGCGCCCTCGCGTCCGAGCTCCCTGAGATGTGCCTTGCCCTCCTCGGTGGTCGCGTCGATGATTTCGTCTTCGAGGGAGAGAATGCCGGCCTGTGATGTGAGTGAAAGTGAAAAAAAAAAACACGAAAAAACAAAAACAAAAAAACCCCCCCAAAAAGAGTAGAACCCACCTCTCCAAACTCGCCCACCAAAGCCTCGGCCTCGTCGACGGGCATGCGGCCCAGCACCTCGTTGACCTTGTCCAGGCTGCCCGACTCGAGGGCGGCGCGCATGTCGGGCTTGAACTTGTCAAAGATGGCGCGGGCTGCTTTGGTCTGCGGGTCGTCGTCGTTCTGCGGCGGGATGCGGATGTTGATGACGGTGCCCGGCTCGACGGCGTGGAGCTGGATCTGCTCGACGCCGTCGGCGGCGTTTTCGGGGGCGGTGGCGGCCTTTTGGGTGTTGAGCTCGCGGACGCGGGTGCGGATGCGGTCGTACTTTTCCTGGACGTCCTTGGCGAAGACGGCCTGGGCCTGGTGGCCGGGCGTGGTGATGCGGCTGAAAAAGACGTCGACGCCGTCGCGGCCCAGCGCGCGGCAAAACTCGAGCAGCGTCGCCTGGTGCACGCAGCGCCGGGCCGCCTCGGGCTGGCCGGAAAACTCGGCGTCAAACGCCAACAGCAACAGGCCCTCCTCCTCGCGCTCCGCCACCACCTCTGGGTGCGCCCGGATAAACGCCAGGCTGGCCGCGTGGTCGCCCAGGGGAATGTCCCCAAACGCGCGCGCCAGCGGCGACGCCGACGCAGCGACGTCGTCGTCGTCGGTGGCGCCGGCGGCAGCGGACGAAGAAGTGGTAGCAGTGGACGAAGGAGTGGTCGTCGCTGCCGAGGCCTTGTCCTTGGCCCCATAGTTGGGATTCAGCAGCTCCACCCGGCCGTCGCTGTCGCCCGCCTTGGCCTTGTTGACAAACGAGCTGTCAAAGCCCGTGTGGATGTCGTCGCTCGTAATCTTGCTGGCCTCGACGTGCTCCAGCTCGTGCAGCTTCTGCACCAGCTCCGCCTGCAGGCCGGCCACCTTGGCCGCGTGGCCCTCAATCTCGGCCACCATGGCATCGTAGCGCGCTTGACCATCCTCTAAAGGCGGCTTGTGCTCCGCCAGCGCCTTGCTCACCTGGTCCAGCAGCGCCACCATCATCTGGCTGTACGTCGTCTGCTGCTGGTCGACGCTCTGGTGCACGTCGGCCGGCGGCGGCGGCGGCCGGTCGTCCTCGGGCGTCGCCAGGTGCGCCGCGCTCTCCATCACCGCCCGGAACGCCACCTCGCCCGCCGCGCTCGCGCTGCTGCGCGCCTCGTCCGCGTGCGCCCGCAGCGCCGCCAGCAGCCCCTCGATGCGCTGCGCCAGCCCGTCGTTGACCACCCGCTCGTATTTCAGCGTCTCGATCTGCTGCCGCCGCTGCTGCCGCTCCATGTGGATCTGGTTCTGCTTCGCCCGGATAAACGACCGCTTGTCCACGTTCGGGTGCACCTCAATGTCCGAGTCATCGCTGAGCTCCAGCGCGTCCTGTCGGGTCAGCGTCGAGAATCAGCGTCGAGAAGATCGAGACTGTCCACTTACCCACTTGCTGTAGTCCACCGGCATCGTTGCGGCTCAGCTGTATCTGCTGCAGATTCTGTGTGTGTCTGCTCGGCGTCTGTCGCCTGTCTCGCCTCGGGTTCAGGGTCTGCACAGAAAAAAAGAACAGACGTCTCGAGAGAGAAAGTGCATGTGCCTAAGTCGTGCGGTTCAAAGTGGGGTGGACGCATCCAGTTTATCGATAAGCCGATAAGCCGATAAGAGCTTCCCGCATTAACTTGTGAGTACTAATAAATAATAATATGTGGCGATGTAATGCTAGCAAAGCAGCGAAAGCAATGCCCAAACGCAACCGCCCGCCCGAAACCTCCCTGTCCCCTTGCCGTAAATAAAGAAAAAAATAAGGTAGAAAACAGGAAAAAGGGTAAAATAAAAAACAGGAAAAAAAAAAGATAAAATAAAATAAAAAAACACTGAAAAAAAGACCCCAAAAATCAGAACAACGCCAACGCTTAATCTTTTTTACTACCCTCTCCCCCTCACTGCATTGTCTTGAGAAATCCGTCCAGATCAAAGCTCTCCTCGTACTGCTGGTTGTCCCAGAGCTCGTCCAGCTCTTCCAGCCAGGCTGCCTTCTTGCCAGGCTGCCGCACGTCGCCCGTCTCAATGTCCACCATGTCTTCTTCTCGGCCACCGCCGCCGCCGCCGCCACCGCCACCGCCACTGTCACCTGACTTGTCCGCCAGCAGGTTCGGCCCCGAACTCTCCAGGTTGAACAGGTCGAGGATCTCGTTGGTGTCCATGGTCGCCAGCCCGGCATTCTGCTGGTTGACCACCGTCGAGGCCACGTCAATCTTGAACCGCTGCAGGCTGAGAATCTTCTCCTCCAGCGTGCCGCGCGTAATCAGCCGGTACACGTTGACGACCTTTTTCTGGCCGATGCGGTGGGCCCGGTCCATGGCCTGCAGGTCGCGCTGCGGGTTCCAGTCGTGCTCCACAAAGATGACCGTGTCGGCGCCCGTCAGGTTCAGCCCCAGCCCGCCCACGCTGGTCGTCAGCAGCAGCACGTCGTACGACGGGTCGCTGTTGAAGCGGTTGACAATGTCCTGCCGCTTGTTGGCCTCCACCGACCCGTCCAGCCGCAGGTACGACACCGACGGCAGCATCCGCTTCAGCACCGTGTTCTGCACCATGTCCAGCATCTCCTTCATCTGGCAGAACACGAGCGCCCGGTGCGGCTTGATCGGCTGGTACAGCGGGTCGTTGGCTGCCTCGCCGCCCTCGCCGCCGCTGCCCTCCACGCCGATGCCGCAGTCCACCAGCAGGTCCCGCAGCGCCGTCAGCTTGGGCGCGTGGCTCGGGTCTTCGATGCTGCTGCCCTGCCGCTCCAGCAGCCGCTGCGTCTCGTCGTACATCCGGTGGCCCGGCCGCATCACCAGCGCCGGCGAGTTGCACAGCTTGCGCATGTACTGCAGCGCCTGGAAAATGTGCTGCTTGGCCTCCTTGTCCTCCCGCCCGGCCTCTTCCGTGATCTTCTTGGACTCCTTGCGCGTAAAGTCGTCAAACAGCTTCTTCTGCAGCTCGCTGAGGTCGCAGTAGTAGTTTTGCAGAATCTTGGGCGGCAGGTCCTCCAGCACCTCCTCCTTGAGCCGCCGCAGCAGGAACGGCAGCACCTGCTTGTGCAGCGCCTCGATCGCCAGCGCGCCCGCCTCCTGCTCCTTGGACGACGCCTTGCCGAACCGGCTCGCCGCGATGGGCTTGGCAAACCGGTCCATAAACACCTTTTCCGCGCCCAGGAACCCGGGCATCAAAAAGTCAAAGAGCGACCACAGCTCCAGCACGTTGTTCTGGATGGGCGTGCCCGTCAGGATCAGCCGGTGGTTGCTGGCCAGCTTCTTGACCGCCATGCTGATCTTGGTGCGCGGGTTCTTGATCAGGTGGCCCTCGTCCAGCACCACGTAGTTCCAGTTGTGCTTTTCGAGCACCTCAATGTCGTTGCGGCACACGTCGTACGACGTGATGACAATGTCCGTGGCGCCCAGCCCCTCGCGCATCGCCTTGCGCTCCACCGGCGAGCCCACGTACGCCGCCACCGACAAAAAGGGCGCGTACGTGCGGATCTCCTGCGCCCAGTGGCCCGACAGCGTCGGCGGGCATACCACCAGCGACGGCAGCCGCCGCACGTCCATGGCGCCCGTCTGGGCAAACTCCTCGGCCCGCTGGTGGTGGTCGCTGGCCACGATGCAGATCGTCTGCAGCGTCTTGCCCAGGCCCATGTCGTCGCAGAGAATGCCGTGCAGGTGGTACTTGTTGAGAAAGTGCAGCCAGTTGACGCCCTCCTGCTGGTACGACCGCAGCTCCGCCTTGATGGCCACCGGGATGTGGAAGGGCTCGACCTTTTTCGGGTCGAGAAGCTGCTGGATAAAAGTCCGCTCGCGGTCGCGGCCCGCGAGCAGCTCCGGCGACAGGCCCGGCGGGTCCGGAATGCCGGCCTCGAGCGGCACCAGCTTGACGAGCGTGGCAAACGACGTCGTCGCAATCAGGCGCACCTCGTTGTCCGAGTCGCTCATGCGGCCCAGCACCGGCACGATCAGAAAGATGACGTAGGGCAGGATGCCGTCGCCCATGACAGCGATGAGATGGTAGATGGCCTCGATGGCGCCCTGGCGGTAGTGCAGGTCGACCGGGTTGCTGATCGACGGCAGCACCTGCTGCACCAGCGCCGTCATGCCCTCGATGGTGATGATGCTGCAGATGGTCGCCAGGCACTTGGCCGCCATGTAGCGGAACACGGACAGCTCCGAGTGCAGCGCCTTGATCACCAGCGGCACCATGTCCATGACGAACGGCCGGATGGCCGGGTCAAACGTCGGCGTCAGCGTGCGGATGACCGACATGGCGTCGACAATCTCCTGGCCCAGCGTCTGCTCCGGGTCACGTGCCTCGTCGGGCAGCGCGGCGCCCGCAAACGCGGTGCGCAGCGGCTCCTCCATGTACGTGCGCAGGCGCGGCACGCTCTCGAGAATGCGCGGGCCAAAGGTCTGCGACAGGATCTCCAGGGCCTCCTTGGCACCGCGCCGGGTGACGCGCGCGGCCCGGACTTCGCGCGCCCACTTGGCCGCGTCTGCGTGGTCGACGTGGTCCTCCTCCTTGTGCATGGACAAAATGTAGTTCTGCTTGCTGGCGTGGACGGGGAACTCGGGCGTCTCGGCCACTTCGACGCAGGAAAACTTGACCAGGTTCGAGACCACCTTGTCGGCCGGGCCGCGGCGGCCCGTCTCGGTGAACAGCCGGACGAGCCGGGCAATGGTCGCGGCCGAGCGGCTCTGCAGGTCTTGGTTGTCCTCGGTCTTGATGCTGTCCATGATGGCCTTGATGAGCGGGCTGGGCTTCTTGGGCAGCACCTTCATCGCCACCAGGCCGCAGGCTGCCGCCGCCCGGATGCGCGTGTCGCGCGCCTCCTTGGCCGTCTTGGCCTCGCGGATGGCCGCCACCGCGCTGTCGCGGGCCTCGGCGAGGTGCTCGTTGGCAATGAGCCGCTGGCCCGGCGCCATGATGCGCTTGAGCTTGTCGTAGTCGTCCCCGACGACCTTGTCGGCGTGCGCCAGCGAAAAGGCCTCGGGCCCGGCGGTCGGCTCTCCCTGGCAGAGCGGCGCCAGACGCGGCAGCCGAGACTCGGACACCTTGCCGTGGTCCCGGAACATGTGTATGAGCTGCAGGCACTGCGAGCGCACGCGCTGGATGAAGCTGACCAGGTCGCGGTAGTGCGACGGCCGCTCCGCCTCGACAATCTTTTGCAGCGGTGCGACGAACCGCTTCGCCTCGACAGCCGCCTCCGTGCAGTTGCGGGCGTACTCCTCGACCATGGTGCACACGACCAGCTGCGTCGTCGCGTGGGCCGACGTCAGGCCCGGCACGATGCTGGCGTCGTACATGCCCAGCTCGGGCGGCGGCACCAGCGCCATGATCAGGCCCATGGCCTTGGCCGCCGAGATGCGCGACCGCATCATCGTCTCCACGCCCACGACGTCGACGTCGCCCTGCAGCACGGCGCCGTCGACGTCGTGCGTGTTGGTGGTGATGGGCACGTCGTCCACGCGCGTCGACTTGCGCCGCCGCTTGGTCGCCCGCTCGCGCTCGCCCGTCTCGGGAGGCGACGACCGCCGTCCAGAGCTGACGGGTGTCGCATACACACCGCCCGAGGGCTTCACAAACAGTCCCGGCTTCATCGGGATGGGGTTGCGGGACACGCCGATGGGGTGCAGCGCGAGCTGCATCAGAGAGTCCACGTGGGGGGCGAACTCGACGGCCAGCGACTTCGGACTAGCTGCCGCCAAGCACCGCACCAGAGCCGACCACAGGTCCAGAGACGCCGCCAGCGTCTCTCGGTCTCTCTCCACAATGATGTTCTGGAACACCAGCCGCAGGACGCGTCCGTTGAGCCAGCCCTGGGACGTCTCGCTGCCGATCTGCACAAACGTCATCAGCGCCTTGAGCACCGCCAGCCGCACAGACGTGATGGTGTGGCGGAGGAACGGATACAGCCGCGGCACGAGCAGCGTAAACGACCGCTCGTCGTCCTTTTGGGCCGACGCCTTCATGGCTTCGAGCACCTGCGGGAAGCCGCACAGAATGGCCAGCAGGTCCATGATCTTGCCCGTCGACGCGCTGAGGTCGTCGCCCAGACTCGACAGGCTCTCCCACACAATGTTGATCAGGCCGTCGAGAGCCGCCGGCCGCAGCGTCACAAACTCCTTGGCCATGGGGATCAGCGTGGCCGCGCTGACCGAGCGCACGTCGTCGTCCTGGTCCGCCAGGCCCTTCATGACCGAGCTGATGACGCCGTCGATCATGTCGCTGTCTTGCAGGAGGAGATCCTTCCGCACCGCCACCACATACCGCAGGCCGACCATGCCGCCGTGGCAGACGGCCCAGACGTGGCGGTCCAGCTGCAGGTCGTCTTGCATGACCAGGCGGTACAGGATGCGGTAGATGGCGTAGACCGACGCGGAGGGGACGTGGAAGAGAACCGCACCCAGCGTCTGGCCCACCGTCTCGCGGATGGGCGCAACCGACGTGTCCGAGCTGAAGTCGGTGAAGCGGTCCAGCATCAGAACGCAGCAGAGGCGGCATGCCAGGTCGTCCAGCCACGTGCGGTTGGCTGCGTCGTTGTCGCGGAGAGACCGGCCATTTTCGCGGCCCGCGCCGCTGCCATGCACGCGGATGACCTCGCGCAAGCCCATAGCCGCCCCGTGCCGCGTCTCCCAGCTGGGGTCGAAGAGGTCGACCTTAAGGAATTCGCAGAGGCGCTCATACGGCCACCCCTGCTGCCCCGAAAACGTCTCGTCCGCCTGGATTTCCGACTTGATGGGAAGGATTGGGCCCTTGAATTCCGAGACAACCTTTGTGTCCTCGTCCACGTCGCTTGGCCGTTCCAGGTTGAAGTATTCCAACACCTTGCCGTTCTTCTTGCCGTCGGCATCGGGCATCGGGCTGTCGTCTCCCAAAGGTCCATCCGAACCGGCCGTATTGCCGCGGCGGATGGACAGGTCGCCAAAGCCGCTCTTGCCTTGCGCTGCTCTTTGCAGCTCACGCTTCCGCTTCCGCTTGAGGACGTTCAGCTGCCGAGAGCTCAGGCCGGGCTCCTCAGATTGGTGGTGATTGCCGCCCGGCGCGGATGTCGTTCCATTGCTGCTGGAGCCGTTCGTCTCGCCGTCCCGGTGGCCGTGGCCGTGGCCGTTGCCGTGGCCGTTTGTGCTGGAGTCCTGCGGTGTGGCAGGGCTGTTGTCGCCGTTCCCGTTTTCGCTGTGCCCGGCATCGATAGGCACGGGCATCTCCTCGTCGCGGAACTCGCGCCCCAGCAGCCCCAGGCGCCCATTGAGCGTTTTCTTCTGGTGGATTAAGCGGTCTTGCGGGTCCAGTGCGGCAAGAGCCAGGTCGACGTGGCCTCCGCGGAGCAGCTCCCGTCCGTATTTTAGGACTGCGTTCACATTGAGAGACTTCAGGTCAAAGAATTCATCCAGTGTGGGGAGCGAATCTTTTGGCTCTTCTTTCTTGACGATCACCGTGTCGGCTGTGTCCTCGACCTTTTCTGTCTTGGGCTCGTCTTTGGGCTCTTTGGGCTCGTCTTTAGGCTCCGTCTTGGGCTCTCCCTTCGGCCCCTCCTTGGGCTCCTCCTTCGTCTCAGCCGGCTCTGTCTTCTCGCCGGCATTTGGTTCGAAAGCTTCGGCATGCTCAATGATTTTTCCAAGAGCCTTGGCCGCCGTACTTCTTGTCTCCCAGTCTTTGTGACGCAGATATGGGACGACTCGGCCAAGGATGTTGAACAGCTCGTCGGGATGCTGTTTTTGCCAATCAGCCAGCTGGTTGACGGCTGTGTCCCGGATCAGGCGGGTGCTGCCTGTCTCCAGGATTCTATTCACGTCAGCGATCAGGACCTAAAGCCACGGGATGCGGGAGCAGCCCCCCCGACGCCTTGTCTGCAGACAAGACGTTCGGGGTTGAGGACGATGTGATGTACTCACGTGACGAGTCGATCAAGTCTGCATCAGTCAGCAAAATGCTCGTGTCATATCACATCGCACGTGACTTACCTCGACGCCATTTTGCCAGTTCATGACAGTTTTTAAGATATGGCAATAGCCAATCACGTGTCGACAAGCATCGACCTTATTGTGTTCCAGTTGTCCGCGGGCCTGCGAAACGAGACGACATCATCAGCAACAGGTTGTCGCCGACAGAAAGGCTGATGCGTGGGTGTGCGTATGCAGTGAGGGAGACCACAGAAAGCCAGGGATCGACGTGTATGATGCGAAAAATAGCGGGTATAAAGGGAGAGGTGAAAAAAAAAAGGCAGAGTGATGAAAATGTGAAAAAAAAAATCGAAAAATAAAAAAATGAAACAAGAGGGATGCAAATATTAAAAAGTAAATCGCCAGCAATTCACTGGTATGGGGTTTGTGATAAACAAGAATGCAATGTTACTCACGATGCAATGCCCTCTGCTGAGAGCGAGCGCGAGCTCAGAAAAAAGTAAGGAAACTCGAGATCGGGAAGACTGTGATTGGCCTAGCAGAATGGTTGAGATCAGTGCAGGTTGTGCGGCAGTTCAGTGGCCTATGGGGCGGAATTAGGTGGCTAGTGCTGCTCTGACGCTGGTGGTGGTGCTGTGGTGTGCTGTGGTGTGTTGTGTGTTTTGGTGCTGCGATGGTGCTGCGATGGTGCTGCGATGGTGCTGCGGTGGTGGTGCTGTTGCCGCTCGGCTGCTGCAGATTTGCTGGGTTTCGGCTGCGCGGACTGCCTGGCCAGCGGGCGTGTAAGCAGACGTTGTAAGCTGGCGGCGGATGGGCGAAAGAAAAAAGAGTGGGCAAGCGCTGGTCTATATGACAATGCGTATTTTTATACACGATTTCACCTGCCCTTCCCCCTAGGAAGCCGGGTGGGCCGCGCACGGTCTTTAGCTTCTTCTCTGCAATCCCCACCTGAGCTTCCCATTTTTATAATTTTTTTTTCGAGTTTTTGGCCAGATTTTGATCAGGCCGCCAACGAGTCAGCGCTACTCCCTCTTACGTATGTCTCCATTCCTCGCTCTCTGCTCAAAGGATGCGCGCATTCCTGCTCCACCTGGCACCCATCTTCTTTCGTTTCTTTCCCCGGCTTTTCCACCCTGCTCTCGTTTTTTTTTCTTCCCATGCACATGAGATATCTCGCATGGCATCTCTTATGCAAGGTACGCCCGCTATGCGCTGTTGCCCCTGCACTGGCGTTGTGAATGGGCTTGGATGGCAGCTGCGCCTGTGCATCGATCCTCCCGCTCTTTCCACACGACTTCCCCTGGCGCCTTCTGCGCGAATCTGCGGCTAGGCAACCAATGCAGGGTCATCCGGCATCTGTGACGGGCAGGATCCCATGTTGACCTTATCTGCATGCCGCAGCCTATTTGTGCGCCGTACTCGTATCTTGCAACGCATTTGTAGTTCCACCGTCATTTTCAAACCGTGGGTTCGGCAGAGGCACAGAAATGTTTTTATTTTGATGCAGCGGTCGATCAGTGGGTGTCAGTCCATTCGGGATGCGACAGTCGGAGAATACCCGTTATTCGTACAGACACAAAATGGACAGTCTCCTCCAGAAAGTGATGGCTGTTGGTCCTCCTGCTCCTCTGAAAGAAAGAGTGACTTGTCCAAATCGCAGGGCCAACGAGAGCCAAGAAACCCGACCCATCCGGTCTACAAATAGGCGGTCGAGACAAGTACCCTTGCCTCGGCCAGGTTGCATCGCGTACGGATACAACCCAACGCAGCGTTTGTGGTTCTCATTATTAGGGACCTCTTGTAAGGAGATTGACTTGTTCGTCATTACCACAAGCTCTTTCTGTTCTTTTTTGTCACGCTTCTTTTTTTTTCTTCTGCGTCGCTTCCATGGCGCCTTAATCTCCGTCCAGTCACCGGATCCTGAAGGCGATCCGTCACGTAAAGCCGAGCTGCCCTGTTGTAATCTGGGATATTTGATACTCGGATTGTCTCGTCGTCACGTATGTTGCGTGTTGCCCGTATTGCTTTGTGCTCGGTGCTCGGTATTTGCATCTTGTTGGGCATTCGTCACGTGATGATTGCATACGAGTGTTCGCATGCGACCCGCGTATCCAGCATCCGTAGCCAGGTTCACAGCCACTGGCTCTGATTTTCGCGCTGCATTTTGTACTGCTTTGCATGCAGGACGCTCGCGCGACATGCAACGCCTATGCTGCTGTCGTTTTCTCTTGGTTCCGTATTTGTACTCTGCGAGCAGTACTCGTATAAAATCCTGCCGTGCCAAATCCCAAGCCCCGCGCTGTGTAGGTGGTCTGTGCGTCTTGATCGCAACAGTAAACGTATTTCCCTTATGCGCCCGCGACGCGTCGTTTCCATTTAGCAAAATATCCCCCGACTCCACCAGCCAACCCGCCCTCGTCGCGACCAGCAAACGGCAAACGGAGAGTGCGCTGCCTTCCCCCCCCCTCCTTCTCGGTGACGACGCCGAACCTCCGCAGTTTGCGCTTTCTGGCATTGCCGACCGCCTCTTTCCCTGCCGTCACGCGCTGCCCGCTGGCAGCAAATCGCTGGCGCCATGTATATCAAGCAGCTCATCATCCAGGGCTTCAAGAGGTAGGTCTACGCTCTCTGCGCATGCTGTTTGACGTTGCTTGACGTCGCTTGACGCGTATCTCACACGTGCGGTACAGCTACAAGGACCAGACGGTCATGGAGCCTTTCTCGCCCGGGACCAACGTCATTGTCGGCCGAAACGGTTCTGGCAAGTCCAACTTTTTCGCGGCCATCCGCTTCGTCCTCGGTGATGCCTACACGCAGCTGAGCCGCGAAGAGCGGCAGGCCCTGTTGCACGAGGGCTCGGGCTCGGCTGTCTTATCCGCCTACGTGGAGATCATCTTTGACAACAGCGACAACCGCTTCCAGACGAACAACAGGGAAGTCTCCCTGCGCCGAACCATCAGCCTGCGCAAAGACGAATATGCAGTGGACAAGAAGGTGTCCACACGGTCCGAGGTCATGAGCATGCTGGACACGGCCGGGTTCTCGCTGAAGAACTCGTACTACATTGTGCCGCAGGGCCGCGTCACCGCGCTCACCAACATGAAAGAGTCCGACCGCCTCAAGCTGCTGAAGGAGGTCGCCGGCACGGAGAGCTACGAGGCGCGACGTGCCGAATCGCTCAAGATCATGGGCGAGACAGAGAACAAGCGGGCCAAGATTGACGAACTTCTCGAGTACATCAAGTCGCGCATGAGCGAGCTGGAGGAAGAGAAGGAAGAGCTGCGCGGCTTCCAAGAAAAGGACCGAGAACGGCGCTGCCTGGAATATGCCTATCATCACCACAACCAGGTTGCCCTGACCGACGCCCTGGAGGAGATCGACCGGTCGCGCCAGGACGGTGCGGACAATTCGGGCGCCAGCCAGAAGCGCTTTCTCGAAGGCGAGCAGGCCATTGCCAGAATCGACAGCGAGCTGCGCGAGCTGCAGCGCTCCGTCGACATTCTGAACATGGACCGGCAAGAGTACGAAAACGACTGCCGCGACATATCGCGGGCCAAGGCCAAGGCCGAGCTGAAGGTGAAGAGCCTCTCCGACAGCCAAACCACGGTCGAGCGGGCCAAGCACAAGCACGATGCCGACCTCAAGGCCGTGCGTGCCGAGATTGCCGCCAAGGAAGCGCAGCTTGCGGCCATCCTGCCGGATCTGGAGAAGCGCAAGGCCAACGAGGCGGAAGGCCGCCATGCCCTGCAGCAGACAGACACGCGTCGGCAGCGGCTGCTCAACAAGCAGTCCCAGGGTGACCGGTTCCGAAACAAGACGGAGCGTGATCGGTGGATCGAAAGCCAGCTCGCCGAGCTCAACGGCACGCTGGCCGCCCTCCGTGCCAACCGCGTCTCCGCTGCGGAGGAGACCGAGGAGGCCAAGAGGCTGATCCAGTCCCTGGAAGCAGACATTGAGAAGCTGTGGAAGGGCATCGAAAGCTTTGGCAACGACCGTCAGCTGCTCGCGGAGAAGCTCTCCAAGGCGCAGGACAAGGTGCAGAAGCTCGACGACGAGAGACGGGCGCTGCGCCGCGAAGACGACAAGCTCAACACGCACATTTCCAACGCGCGGCAGGAGCGCGACAAGGCGAACCGCACACTCAGTAACATGATGGACAACGCCACAGCGCGCGGCCTGGCCACGATCGAGCGCCTGAAGCGAGAGCGGGACATTCCGGGGGCGTACGGCATCCTGGCAGACCTGATGGAGGTCAGCGAGGCGTACCGCATCCCGACCGAAGTCATTGCTGGCAACAGCCTCTTCCACTACGTCGTGGACAACGAGGAGACCAGCACGCTGCTGTCCAACGCCCTGTACCACCAGCACGGCGGCCGGCTCACATTCATCCCCCTGGAGCAGCTGCGCTCGCGGCAGGCCAACTTCCCGCAGGGGGCCAAGGATGCGCTGCCTCTTGTGCAGAAGATCCAGTACGACCGCCGCTTCGAAAAGGCCTTCCAGCACGTGTTTGGCAACACGGTTGTGTGTCCGAGCGTCTCTGTGGCCGCCCAGTTTGGCCGCAGCCACGGCGTCGACGGCATCACGCCGGAGGGTGACACGACCAAGCGCACGGGCACGATGACGGGCGGCTATGTGGATCCGTCGCGGTCGCGTCTCGAGGCCATCCGTGCCGTCAACAAGTGGCGGACGGAGCACGACCGGCTGGTGGCGCAGGCGGACGAGATCAAGCGCCTGATGGACAAGAAGGAGCAGGAGGTGACCAACGCGCGAGGCGAGGAGCAAAAGGTGCTGCACCAGGTGCGGCAGCTGGAGGAGGGCTTCGGCCCCAGCCGGGCCGAGCTCAGCGCCAAGCGGACGCAGCTGGAGCAAGAGCGGGTGCGGCTGGACACGCTGGGCAGCCGCTACGAGTCCATCAATAAGAGCATGGACCAGTATGCGACGTCTGTCGAGCTGTTCGAGGCGGAGAAAAAGTCCGAGTTCAAAAAGGCGCTCTCGGCGGCCGAGGAGCAGCAGCTGGAGGCCCTCAACAACGAGGTGCAGAACCTCCAGCGGCACCTCAACGAGGCGGCCAGCCGGCGCCGGGAGATGGAGGGCCAGAAGCAGATTCTCGAGGTGGACCTGCGCCAGAACCTGCGCATGCGGGAGGACCAGCTGACCAGCCAAGTGTTTGAGACGATGACGTCGGTGGGTGGCGACGGCAACTACGGCGAGGCGGTCAAGGAGCTTCACAAGCTGCAGAAGCGCCTGAGCGACAAGGAAGTCCGGCTGCGTGAGACCATCAACGAGATCGACCAGTACACGCTGCAGATCAGCGAGCAGGAGATGAAGAAGACGGGGATGGAGCAGAAGCAGCAAGAGGTGGCCGGCAGCCTGGAGCGGAACCAGAAGAAGATGGAGAAGAACCTGCAGCGGCGTGCGCTGCTCACGCAGCAGCTGTCGGAAGCGGCCAAGAACATTCGCGATCTCGGAGTTTTGCCCGAGGAGGCGTTTGAGAAGTACGAGCGGATGGATCCGTCCAGGGTGCGTATTTTTTTTTTCCTTTTTTTTTTCTTTTTTTTCTTTTTTTTTCCCCTTTTTTTTCCCTTCCTTCTTTTCCGCCTGCCACTATACTGACAGATTGCAGATTTCCAAGCGCCTCAAGACGGTCCTAGAGACGCTCAAAAAGTACCGCCACGTCAACAAAAAGGCGTTTGAGCAGTACAACAGCTTTACGAACCAGCAGGAGCAGCTGCTGAAGCGGCGGCAGGAACTGGACGCATCGCAGGCCTCGATCGAGGAGCTGGTGGCCCACCTGGACCGGGTCAAGGACGAGTCGATCGAGCGGACGTTTAAGCAGATCTCCAAGGAGTTTGCGACAATTTTCGAGCGGCTGGTGCCGGCAGGCCACGGCCGGCTGGTGATCCAGCGGCGCGACGACCGGCGGAACGGCCAGGCGGCGGCGGCGGCGGCGGCGGACGACGACGAGGACGCGCAGCGCAGCGTCGAGAGCTACACGGGCGTGGGCATCAGCGTGTCGTTCAACTCGAAGCACATGGACGAGCAGCAAAAGGTGCAGCAGCTGAGCGGCGGGCAAAAGAGCCTGTGCGCGCTGTGTCTGGTGTTTGCCATCCAGCAGACGGACCCGAGCCCGATGGTCGTGTTTGACGAGGTGGACGCGAACCTGGACGCGCAGTACCGGACGGCGGTGGCGGGCCTGCTGTCGTCCATCTCCCAGGAGGCCGGCACCCAGTTCATCTGCACCACGTTCCGGCCCGAGATCGTCCAAGTGGCCGACAAGTGCTACGGCGTGACGTTTACCAACAAGACGAGCTCGATTGGCTGCGTCACGACGGAGGAGGCGCTCAACTTTGTCGACGGCCAGAAGCAGTAGCCGCAGGCTGGAGGTGCGGTGCTGCAGGCTGGAGATGCCGCGCTGCTTTCTGGTTATTTGTCTGTGTGTCTGTGTCTGTTACTCTCTCATGTCTCTTGCTTGTGCTTGTTACTCTCCCATGTCAGGCGTGTGCGGGTTGGAACCGGGGAAGGGTCGCGTTCTGTTTCTCCTGTGGACCACTTCCCCTATTATGCTCTTTTCGTGTACAATAATACGGCAGTTGCTGTTTTGGTCAAACTAAGCAAACGTGGACTTTCATGAATCTCGGTCAGTCCCTTCTGGACTACCACTCTCGTATTTGCCGTTTCTTCTCGGTTCTCTGTGCTGCCTTCTCCGCAGCCCGATGGCTTTCCACGGCCGCATCTTTCAGCAGGTCGGACTGTCCAAGTTCGAGCCGCTCCATGTAAGATACTTTCTCAGGGTGGCCACCCCTCCAGGCTACAATCACCATCAACGCCCACCAGGCTGGTCACCTTTGTCTGTGAGCACGCAGCCCCGCCTCGGCACGAACCAGTGGGGAGGGAAGCATCTAAGTCGCATTCATCCTCGTCGACTTTTCCAATAGGGAACCGGCTAATACCGTGCGTCTCATTTCCGCCCACTCAATGCTGGGGGCTTGGTGCTCCCGCTCCTGCAGCGGCCCTTTGCGGTAAGCTGGGACAGCAACGAAAAAAAAAAAAAAAAGCAGAGTCTCTCTGGTTTCAGGCTTCGGGGCTTCCTTCGGTTCCCCGCTTACGCAACCACCTCCTCCTACCGCTTCAGGAAGCCTCGATCAGCCGCGAATATCACGTGGGTAAAGCTGCACCTTCCTCCACGTCAACAGAGCCTCAAATAAAAGTGCAAGGTGCACTTTTCTTCCTTTATTTTTTTCCCGGCTCCCGTGAGATAACAACGCCCGAAAACATCATAAAAGCCCAACGACGCACGCAAAAAAAACCAAGCGGGCGGAGGCTGAGTGGCACGCAAGGCGTGATATGCACTGTATACATCTTGATTTACGCCCTAGATACATCGGCCAGGTCTTCACAGCTCCGCCTGGGCTTCCCCTCTCGCTGCTTCTCTCTTCTCAAACAACATCTCATAAAGCAAAAAAAGGACGGCTAGGCAGCAAGTTTTGACACCTAGACACTGCCTCCGCCGCTTTCGCCGGCTTTATATATCTCCCGTCTTTTTCTCTTTCCGGCCTCTCTCTCGGAGCCTCTTCCTATTTCTGTCGCTCTTCATCAGGCTACCACACACCATGTCTTCCAAGGGATTTTACGTGCAGAAAATGAAGAGGCTGCATAGCCGCTACAGCTTGAGCGGCAATGCCATTCTTCTGCTCAAGGCCCTCGATGACTACCACCTCGGCATCATCGACCACGCGGAGCTGGGCCGCATTGTACGCATGTCTAGGAAGCACCGGAAGGCGGTGACAGACACCATTTCCAAGTGCGCGGCCATGATGGAAAAGACGCCCGGCGAGATGAAGGACTGCATCGCGCTCATCCAAAACTGCACCGAGATTCTCACGGCGGCTGGTAAGTTCCTGCTCTGCCCCCGCTGTTATTGCACATTTGCACATGTCGTTGCTAAGCAGCCTATGCAGACGAGCCAAAAGAAATCGACAGCCTGCCCTTTCTCAAATTCCCCAAGGAGATCCGCATTCAGATCTACAAGTACTGCTTATACAACACCCAAGACAGCTACCACCAGACCGTGTACCATTCAGGCAGCTTTGCAGGAAACCTAACGCCGAAGACAAAGCACACCCAATGCGTATGCTTTCCGAAGACGGCGCCCAGCGGCCATAAAATCCCGACGGCCCTGGCATGCACGTCCAAGCTCGTGCGGGACGAGTTCCTCGAGATTTTGTACAGCCGCGAGACGTTTTCGTTTGCGTGCACCTGCGAGATGCGCCACCACCTGAGCAGTAACGCCCGGCTGCGGGACGCGGTGCGCCGGGTCAAGGTGCACTGGTGCGGACCGGACGCGGACCGGGCGTTCTCGCTGCTGTCCACGTGTCCGGAGCTGCGCATGCTGCATGTGGCCATTTCTCGGGCCACGACGACGCACATGACGCGGCGGCAGCAGGAGATTTTGCCGTACTTTCCCACGCAGCGCCAGTCGCGGCTCTGCGACGCCCTCGGCATCGACGAGCTGCTGACGCTGCGGGGGCTGCACGGCGTCCGCGTCAGCCACATCCTGGCCAAGCAGGGGGCGCGGCGCACCGAGGAGGAGCGCATCAGCCTGCAGACGCTGCTGCGGTCCAAGATGGAGCAGCGGCCGGGTACCAACGTACGTGTTGTCCCCGTATTCTTCCCGCCATGAACAGTTCTTGCCTTGCCAAGACGTTGCACCTACTAACCGCGGGCTTTGGCTCTCAATTTAGGGTAACGCAAACAACAACAACGACGACGACGATGATGACTGAGCTGGCGGTAGCTGTATACAGGGGTGGTCGTTGGCATTGGGAACACTGGGAGACTGGGAGAGTACGGAATAGATGGGAGGAGCAGGGGCAAGGGTTGCTTGGCGTGTTGTCATGGATTGATTGCTGTGGGTTTCGTGTCGGGGGATGACTGGTGGATGTTCTTGATGGGAGGGGATGTAGGATGGGGTGTGGTGACAAGGGAGACGAGCAATATTGCCGTGTATCATGCATGCGATGGTTTGATGTGGCGTTGTACCTTAGTCTTGTTACATGTCTATTATCTTGTGTGTCCTTCTCACGGGCAGAGAAGAGGCGGGGCCGGCGTTGTTTTAGAGAGGGTGTATCTTGCATGTTGTATCTCGTTTGTTGTTTGTTTCTATTCTTTATTCTTTCATTTTCCATTTAAAAAATGCTGATTTCCAGCTTCAGACCCAAAGTGAAATGTCACAACATCTCAATTGCGAGAATCCTTCACGGGGAAGACGACAAGGTCCCGCACTCAAACAGAGTTGTGATGCCCATAGTGTTAGACAGTCGCTCTTGTCTTGTACGCTGCCGGGGGGGACGTTTCCTCTTCCGAGAAAGAAAAGACGACCCCTGGCAGCGCATCCGGCCTCAAGACCATGCATGGAAACACATGTGCCGAGATTGGCAAAAGACGGAGATGGGAGGTAGAGAAAGAGAGAACGAACAAAAAAAAAAAGAGAACAATAAAAAAGACATACAAACCGTGGGAACACCAGGATGCTATTCTGTTGCAAGCTGGTGCTCTTGCCGATGCCGCAGAGCGGGTAGGTAAGATACGAGAATGAGTGTAGGTCAAGGAACAGCAAAAAAAAAATTGTTTGGATGTGGAGGTTGAAATAAAAATAGAAGGTCATGTGATTTATCACACGTGACCAACATGATGAGCATACATACGAGTATGTACAAAGTAAAATACGGCGTATATTATTCCCTGCCGCTAAGAAGTGGCCCCTCTAAAGGAGGCATCCAGATGAGGCTGGTTTCTCGGTGTAAGACAGGCGGTCGTCCCCCCTACCCCCCCTCGAGTCCCAACGGAGAGGAGTGAATGATATAGAGAGTGTGAAGTGTGTGTAATAGTATCCAAATTCGAGGGGGGGCTGTCCAGTTTCGTTTTCTCGTTTCTTCGTGTATGGGTTCTTTTTTTTTGGAGTTTTTTTGTAGATTTTGTTTTTGTATTTCGTGCCGTCTTTGTCGTCCACACATCATTTCCAAAACCAGCCTGGCTTCTTGGCGCTGTCGGTTGCGGCCTTGACGTCCTTGTTGGTGTCCTTGGCCGGCTCTGCGGCTGCCTTGGCCGGGACGGCGGCAGCACCGCTCTCGTCGTCCTCGTCAATGTCTGGGATGACGTCACGGGAAGACGGCGGCGACGACAGCGACGACGACGATGACCGGATGGTGTACCGTGTCTCGCGGGCGACCTCGTTGCCGTCGGCGTCGAGGCGGCGCACCGTGGTCTTGACGTGTCGGTTGCCAAACATGTCGGTGTGCTCCTCGGTCGTGTGGATGGTCTCGCCTTGGCGGGTGGTGGTGGTGGTGGGCTGCTGCCTCTGGAGCGAGGTCTCGCTGGTCATCTCAGTGGTGCTGCTGCTGCTGATGTCACCAGCGATGCCTGTGACCGCCTTCATGAACGTGCTGAGCGACTTCTCGGCCTTGGCGTAGGCCGAGCGCACGGCGTTGTAGAGCTCGTCTTCGGCGCTGGCGTCGTCTGTGCTGTTGGGCTTCTTTGCGGCGGCTGCATCGTCCGTGCTGTTGGGCTTCTTCGCGCCGGCGGTGGCTGCGCCCGTGTCCTCGTCGATGATGCGGCTGAGGACGCGGAACACGCGGTCGAGCTCGTCAAAGAGGCCGCCGTGGCTACTGGTCTGCCGACTCCCTGGGAGCGGGCTGTTGTCGTGTCCTCCTCGTGTTGTCTGGTCATCTTGGTGCTCCCAGCCGTAGACGACGTCGTCGTAGTCGTCGAAGCGGTCGGCCTGGTCGTTTTCGTTTTCGTCGTGCGGCAGATCTACGCCTTCGTCTTCAAAGTCCATGTCGTCGTCTCGGTGGTCTTTGGACCACAGTTTCCGGTCCGGATCGAGGGCCGACACGGCCTGTGCCACATTGTCGGGAGTGTTGGTGACAGCGACGGTGTTGTCGCTGGCTGAGTCTGCGCCCCGGACAAAGTACGAGTCGAGCAGCCGCTCGCTGTGCATGCGGTGGAAGAAGACGTAGGGCGGCTCGACGGCGCTGCCGTAGCGCATGTGGTAGCGGAGGTTGCGGTAGGAGCGGGCGGCGAGGTCGAGCAGGGGCCGGCCGCTGCTGGCGCGCAGGAGGTCCTCAAAGGCGTCGGCATAGGAGAAGGCGTAGGGGTCGGCACCGAACGGGACGTCTTGGGGGACGGGTGGTGGGAGCAGGTGGTGGTACTGCTGCTGCTGCAGCTTGAGCGGAGAGTAAGGGGAGTAGTAGATGAACTTGTGCCACTCGAGGAGCTGGGTGGCGTCGACGCCGTCTAGGGCGTTGTTGTCGTCCGACGGAGGTGCCGGTGCGGCCGAGGCGTCCCCTCCCCCTCCGGCCGCGGCTGCGTCGCATTTTTCTGGCGCACCATCGTCCCGGCGAATGTTGAGGTTCTTGGACACGATGGACGGGATGCCCAGCAGCCCGTTGAGGGTCATGCCGATGTGGGCGTCGACATGCTGCTTCCAGCGCACAAACGGGTTCTTGGGCGGGTCGCTGTCGTCGGCGGCCATCTAGGCGATGTGGAGCGTCTGGCAAGGGTTCGCTGGCAATGGTTCTCGTCGGAGGGAATGCAGGATGGGCATTGGAGATTTGATGTCAGGGTTCGTTCGCGTGTCTGGGGTGTTGGGGTGTAGTCTGGATTGTCTGTTGGGCTAGAGAAAGACATCATCAGATGTTCAGCGGCAAATAGCGCTGTATAACGTGCTCGCCAGAACCGCCACAGCGTGTCGGGTGGGGGTCGCTATCGGAATGTACGGCAAAACGCCGCGAAAAAATCCCAGAAATCCCAGGCAGCCAAAAAAAAAAAAAGGACGCCCCACTTGACGCCGTAGAAGAGGAAACCGGCTCTTTAAACGCAGGTGGAGAGGCGCTAAGGCGTTTTCTGCTTATTAACGGGACCAGTGGACCAGTTCGATGCTACAGCATTATTGTTCCCTGGATCTTTCATGTCATATCTATTTGGACGGCAGACCGTGGACTCGATGGGGAATAGCCAGCAAATCAGGTAATTTCTCGCATTCGCAACCTTTTTTTTTCTCCTCCCCCGTTCTTGGGTCTCTTTTTTCGATTCTTCGGTTCTGCTTTTTTCCCTTTTGCTTTTTGCCTGTGGCTCAGACCCGGCTTGGCTAGCTTGAGTGGACAGTTTGCCAGCTCTCTCTGTTATTACCCCCATCTTTGGGTCTCTGTCATTTTCCCGTCTGCCTGTTGCCGCTACCCGACGACGACTCCTGTCGGCCTCCCGACGCACCCTCCGCGACGCACCACACCCTCCAACCCACACCGTCCACACTGTCTCTCCCGATGAACACGAGTCTGTTGCCGAGCTGTTGGCGGTCCACGAAGGCGACGCTGTTCGGCTGAGCTTGCTCACAGAACCGGAAGAGCCGGACCTCAAAAGTGCGAGACGACGCGAGAGGGACCCTATTACCCGATCACCATGTACATTGCGCCTCCTCCATCGCCACCGCCGCCGCCATTGCTGTCGTCGTGGGCGACGGTGGCGGCGTTCCCCGGTGGCGGCGGCGGCATGTTTGGCAGCAACGGCACGAACAACGGCACAGTGGGCGACCCGGGCAACCCGGGGGTGGAGCTGCCGAGCAACTGGTCGTCGCTGATCGGGATCATCACGGCCATCATCGGCAACATGCTGATTGCGCTGGCGCTCAATGTGCAGCGCTACGCCCACATCCAGCTGCACCAGCAGCGGCAGCGCAACCGGGAGCAGGCGAGGCGGGCGCTCAAGAACGCGAGCACGAACGGGCGGGGCGTGTACGGGACGAACGGTGGCTGCGAGAACGGCAGCCACAACGGCCACAACGGCAACGGCAACGGCAACGGCAACGGCCGCTACCACGACGAAGAAGCTGACCTCGCCGACGACGACGACATCCTGGACGCCCACGAGTCGGATCCGCTGACGGGCCAACGACGACAACGACGGCAGGCCAGCCCCGACACGCGCAGCCCGTCGCCGACGCCGGCGCTGTCGACGTCGTACCTGCGGTCGCCGGCGTGGTGGCTGGGCCAGGTGCTGATCACGGTGGGCGAGATGGGCAACTTCTTGGCGTACGGCTTTGCGCCGGCGTCGATCGTGTCGCCGCTCGGGGTGGTGGCGCTCATCTCCAACTGCGTGATCGCGCCGATCCTGTTCAAGGAGCGGTTCCGGCTGCGGGACTTTTGGGGCGTCATCGTGGCCATTGGCGGCGCCGTGACGGTGGTGCTGAGCGCCAAGCAGGAGGAGACCAAGCTGGCGCCGCACGACGTGTGGGACGCCATCACGACCATGGCCTTTGAGATCTACGTGGCCGTGACGGTCGGCCTGATAGCGCTGCTGATGTGGGCGAGCCCGCGCTACGGCCACCGCACCATCCTCATCGACCTCGGGCTGGTCGGCCTGTTTGGCGCCTACACCGTGCTGGCCACCAAGGGCGTGTCCTCGATGCTGTCGTCGACGCTGTTTGGCGCCTTTGTCACGCCCATGACCTACGTGCTGATTGTCATCTTGCTGGGCACCGCCGTCATGCAGGTGCGCTACGTCAACAAGGCGCTGCAGCGCTTCGACTCCACCCAGGTCATCCCCATCCAGTTTGTCATGTTTACGCTGTCCGTCATTGTCGGCAGCGCCGTGCTGTACCGCGACTTTGAGCGCACCACCGCCGAGCAGGCCGCCAAGTTTGTCGGCGGCTGTCTGCTGACCTTTTCCGGCGTCTTTGTCATCACCTCGGGCCGCCCGCCCTCCGAGACCGCCGACGAGGACTTTGACGAGAACTTTGACGAGGCCGACGGACACACCGAGGCCATCGGCCTGGCCGAGCAGCAGCCGACGCCGACCATGACGACCTCAGGCTCCGTGCCGCCGCCGTCGTTGCCGTCCGTGCAGGGCAGCTCGCGCCGGTCGTCGCGCGTCAGCGGCGGCAGCATCAGCATCGGTGGCGGCAGCCGGCCGCTGCTGCTGCGACGGCCCGCCGACACGGGCGTTCCCTCCCAACGCCGCCCAGAAACTACCCCCGGGCCGGCTGTGCCGAGGATCCTCGGCACGGCCGTCGACGGGCACGACGGCGGCGACGATGTGTCGCCGCTGCTGGACAACCCCTGGCAGAGCAGCAGCACCTCACTCGGGGCCTCCTCGCCGCCGACGTCGGCCGTCCTGTCGTCGTCGCGGCCGCCCCTGGGCACGACAACTGTGAGTGCTGACTCTGCACTGCACACCATTGCCGCGTCCACACCATTAGCAGCCACAGCCGCAGCACCGGCCGACCGCCCTGTGACGCCCGTCTCGGGACTGTTGCGGCCGCACACGACGCACTACCAGAGCCCCATGATCTCGCCGTCGCCGCTGCTCTCGTCGACGGTGAGCACCGCCGTGGCCGATACCATCCTCAAGCACATGGAAATCGCCGGCGGCGACAGCAGCGGCAGCGGCAGCGGTGGGCTGCACCAGGCGCGGCGGATGTCGACGCGGCGCGTGCGGCCGGGGCTGCGGTCGAGCCTGTTTGTGCCGCAGGACGAGCTGCTGCTGGACGACGCCGAGCGCCTGCTACACCCGTTCGTGCTGGGCCCGCAGCAGCAGCAGCAGCCGCAGGGTGCGCTGAACGACGCACTCGGCGGACCGGGCCTGGGGCCGGCCTTTGCAGAAGGCGGTGGCAGTGGCAGTGGCGGTGGCCCTGCCGCCCGGACGGACGACGTCGCGCTGTCCCGCCTGGCCACGCCGCCCGAGCCGGCTGACGCCCAGAAAGAAGGCGGCCTGCGCGAGCGAGCGCGCAGCTTCAGCACGACGCTCGGCGGGCTCTTCTGGTCGCGGCGGCGGCGGCGGCGGCGGCGGCGCAACACGAGCCCGGAGACGGGGCGGAACGACACCGACTTGCAGGACAGCAACAACAGCAGCGGAAACAACAGCGCAAACAACAGAAACAGCAACCTTGACGACTACACCACCAACGACGCCATTCCGCCACCCCCAGAGCGAACGCCCTGATCATCCACCCCCCCC